>LPNX010345158.1:1207903-1251776 GCA_001517045.1 Pseudotsuga menziesii
GGATGGCATTATGTGGGTGTAACATTTGTAGTTTGTACCTCCTCCAACTGTGAGGATTCAGACAGGTTGATGGAACATACACAACTTGGAGAATTGTGTATGGTCCATATTGAATGGTTTTGGGCTTGTGGTGGTGATGTTTCTTGAACCATCTCTTGTCAGGATGAAGCTAGACTTATCGTTCACCTAAACATTGTGTGGAATTTGATGCCTCTCAATGTTGGCAATGTGGAAATTTACATGTTGGCAATGTGTTAAAATTCAATACAACTAACTTATGCAGTGGAAAAACAACTGGAGAATATCTGTGCTTTTCTGCCAATGGACTTTCTCTGGATTTTGCCAGGTTTGAATTTTTTCATACAGTTCATATGAAGTCCTACCAGAGTTGCCACTAATATCTGTGGATCAAGCAATTTTTGCAGCTCTGCCTCTGCTCTATCCAAAATGTGTCCTCTCTTGAAACTGGGATCTTTCTCAGAGACACTTTCCACAGACCTGCCTGGAGCAATGATAAAATTAAAGACAACCATGCACTATGCCTTAAGAATAACCAACCCCTTTCCTTCACACTATGCTCTTTGTATAATGTTTGAAGCTGAGAGAGTATATCTAGAATGATATTTGCTAGTTGTGATAGCTCCCCTGTATGGCCAAAATGAACATTATGGCGCAGAATTCTGAATTTTGAATTTTTCACATAAATGGTTATTTTAAAGTTAAATTTTGTATTAGTTTACAGAGGTTTATATGTCTCATTCCCCTCTGGATTCGAACCTCCCACATCGGAAATACTCGTTCTTAACTGTTAAATTCCACATGTTATACTCCTAAGCAATTTGTTTATAACAAACATAGCTAGAAATTTAACTGGATAACTAACAAGTGGTTAGAGACGTTGCACAGAAGCGTTTTATAGTTAGGACTTTCTTGCAAAAAAACTGTCATTCTCCAAAGATTGAAGGCTTGGCTGTATTGATTCTGTCACATTCTTCAAGTGGTTAGAGTTAAACAGAAGGGTTTTATAGTTAGGACTTTCTTGCAAAAAAACTGTCATTCTCCAAAAATTGAAGGCTTGGCTGTATTGATTCTGTCACATTCTTCCCTTTGATTGAAGAGCATTCGATACGAGAAGTCTTCTAGGAACTTTTGGGCCAATTGCTTAGCAACAAGGTTCTCTTTCTTCTCATAATCTCAGGTTTGTGGTAGAAGGATTGTCAAAGTGTTTTTTCCACCCATCAATTTATTATGAAGGTATCTACACAAAAATCTAACGCATACTTCTAGTAACTAGAAGTGGATTTGGTAGAAGCATGCCCAGTTTTGCTAAAATGTAATTCATAGGAGTCTTGTCTAAAAATCTTTTTTTTTTGCATAGATATGGCTAGATGATGGGAAACACAAAGGGACTAGGTAATTCTATGTATATGTTTTTTAAAGGAAGCCTAGTCATATATCATAGGAAGTTTGGTAATTTCACAATATTTAAAAAAAAAAATACCATACCGTCGCTTAAGCGACGCCTATAGGTGTCGGTTAAGCGACGCCTGTGTGTTTTAAAAAATACCATACTGTTGGTTAAGCGACGCCTGGAGGTGTCGGTTAAGCGACGCCTGTGTCCGGGAGGTGTCGGTTCAGCGACGCCTGTAGGTGTAAATGTTTTAAAAAAAATTCGTCACCGTCGCTTTGTAAGTGTCAGATAACCGACACTTTACATTTAACCGACGGTAAACTGAGCTGTCGCTTAACCGACGGATTGGAAAGATGTCGGATAACCGACGACACTCCACCGATGCATAAAAAAAATCAATAGTGTCGTACATGTGACAGGGAAGTGTCTAAAATCCGACAATACGGTCGTCGGATTTTTGGTCGAAATGTAGTAGTGCCAGATAACACTAATTTTATAAGGACTACCTTCCCAACTGGGTTTAGCCAATTTGCTCCCCATGTACTTATCCTATTTTTTATTTTGTTAATTACAGGAAGCCAAGAAGAGGATTTCGGTGTGGCTTTTAAAATAGGGACTCCAAGATACTTGAAATCATCCCATTGGGTTTTGCCTTCAATGCCCAGGATTCTGATGATGTCTTCCATTTCTCTGGGATTGTAATTCCAGCTTAGAATCTGGCTTTTTTTGTAATTGATGAGACTACCCAAATATTCTTGATAGAGATCTAGCTCTCTTTTAAAAAGCATGTCCGATTCCACACTCGCACCCTCCAGGAGGATAGTATCATTAGCAAACTGGGTGTGGTTCACATCTTTGACACTGTTGTCAGGAATATTGCACCTTCTGCGGACGTAAGCTTTTCCTTTGGTCTAAATGGTTCATATCTAGAACAAATGAGTGAATGACAAAGGACGAAGACCTTCCCTGAATGTTGTAAACACTTGGAATAATGCTTTGATGACGAACCTGTGTACCTGCAAACATGTCAAACAAACAAGAACATCAAAGCTACCAAAAAATTATTCACACATCCATACTAGTGACTAAGGAATCTAGTAACATATACATGCAATATCAATACAACAGATATGTGGGACGAAAATCAGCTTTGCATTAAGAAATGAATGAAGAAGCTTACAACCATTGCCTTAGTGTTGAAAAAATCCTCCACAAGGCAAACACCTCAACCCCGATAGCTCCAACTTGCTCTCTTGTGATCTCCAATGGATTGGACTAGATAGTCAATTCAAAAACATAACAATACCATTAATTTCTCCCCCTCAACTATGGATATGAGCTTGTATTTATAAGGCTCAATGGATAGGGATAGTTGAGAGAATTGTGGGTCAGGTGGCTCTAAGATCCTACCAAGAGGGATATCGAGCTCAACTAACCCAAATTGATAGGGATAAGGGAGGACACGAGGCTCAAGTTCTAGAAGCCTCGAGAATCTTCTCTTTTTCCATTTTTACCAAGGGTATCGCTTTTGTTCCCTTATGATAGAGCGGTTTAGGTAAGAACCGCTCCAAGAGCAAAGCACATACATGGTGGCACCGCTTCTCTATAACAGGACTCAGGCGGTGCTGAACAAGGTACCGCTCATCAGCGAAATCGAAAGCGCGGTGCTAGGTTTTTTCATGTAGAATTGATATCCAGAGCAAGTTTCCACTCCAAGCTTGGGATTTAGGGGAAACATAGGGGTTAAGGATCTCATCACATGTTGGTGATAGGATTTGGGTATAACAGAATGCCCCCCAAAGCATGAATCTTAGAGGGATACGATAAGTGAGAGCTTTGAGAGAACAAGTTGTCACTTCGAGGTGAGAGTCAGCTCGGTCAGAGAGTGTTGTAGAGTAGGCATCTACAATACATCAATACTTTTGATTCATAGACAAATGTAACCAACTCATGGCTGCGGGCCAATACAAGACAGATCCAGTGAGAGGAATAAACAACCATGGATACTAAAATACAGTGTAGATCCATGTGATAGAGGACTCAAACTTAGACATAGCTACCAGACATACAACATAGATCTATGCCATACAGACGCAAATTTGAGCGTAGCCACGACCATACGAATGTGGATCCATGCTTGATATACAAAACTCCATCGCAGCCTGGGGAAAGAAATGAGTGTTAAACAAGTACCCAGGGTCTTCTTCTCGTCTTCCACAAAGTACGATTCTATCCATGTGATTACAATGTTTTGATGTCAAAAATGGTAGAAATCATTTGATTACCGACCAATGATGTGAACCATTAACAACTGCGATGGAGATCACCATTGATGTCAATGATTCCCAAGGTACCCTAGTACAATCTACTGAGTGTGAATAGATGTCTTGATGTCGAACACCCAGTCGATTCTATCGATCAAAGGTCAATGATGTGAACCTATGTCGAGAGCGAGAGAATCTGTCATTGAGTCATACAGATCTCAAGGTACTAAATTTGTTTCTAAGACTATTTCCTGGATGATGAGCTGATGTCGACAAGAATAGTCTTGTCGAAGGAGGGCCATGATGAATCCCACATCGATGACATGAAACTCAGAACAAAGTTCTGGAATGATGTGAATGCGGTAACCATAAGACTGACTCAAAAGTACTGACACAGAGACTATTCTGACTGTAGAGGTAAACTTCTTCAACTTCCCTTTGAACATCGGGCGGCATGACAAAATAATGGGAAGCTTGACTAGACTAGACAAACACACAGTGCGACGGTGGACAATGCATTATTTTGAAAGAATCAAAAGAGTGACATGACTCATGAAAGTGGATCGTCACGAAAATCAACTGAACACCCAATTGACTGAAATGATATGCAGACAAGTGCCATGTTCAAAGGTAATGACAAACTGCCAGTTATTTGCAAAATTATTCCCTTCCCATAATTTCTCCATCATGGTTGATGAGTGCCTCTTTTCGTTTTTACGAGTTCAAAGAGGGTAACAAACACTCGTTATAGCTCGTCCGAAGACAAGTCCAAACTCATATGTTTTACGAACCTGAAATAGGAGGGGTTCATTCCCAAAAGAGGGTCTCTTAATGTTTAATTTAACGAGTCCAATGAAAGTTAACTTGGTATCGTTCATGTTTAGAGAGTCTGAACGACCACAGAAGAAGACTCCATAGGGTCCTTGTTCGTAAAATAGTTCATCTGAACCGAAAAAGTGATAACCTACCGTCAGATGAACGACTCTTCAAGTGCTTTAATGAGCGTGAAGAAGACAAGATCACTCGACAATCTTTTCGTATTTAAGGAGCCCGAAAAGAGTTTAAAGAGGACTCTACTAGGTCTCTTTTCATGATGAGGGATTTTATGAGTCTGAAAAGAATAAAAAAAGGACTCGGACCTTTGATGTTAAGTTTGGAGAGCATGACCAAAGTGTCGCAATAAATGCTCAAAGACTTTTTCCGTTTTATGGTAGTGCGAAAAAGTAAAAAACAAACTCCCAAAACGTTTACTGCTACCGCTCTTTATCCTGCAAGGACTTAAAAAAAACTGTTAAATTCTCCAATAAATGACATTAAAGGATCATAACTGATAGATTTGAAAAACTATGACATGCCGAAACCTAGAATTCTTATAAAAGGTATGTAAATAGTAAAAAATAAAGCATTTTACCATTTACCCATAGTGGAGAGCCTTTGGAGCATTTTCTTGGCTAGATTTTCAACTGCTGATTCCGGGAGCATCTACTGTCGAATTTACACACTGTTAGTTCTAGGTAATAGCTTAAACCCTTCTATTTCATTTCATGCTTTCATTTTTTTATTTTTGGGGGTGTTTTGAGTTATTTAAGCGAGCCCTAAAACCATGGATGCGGGCACCACTCTTATCCCTTGCAGGATAAGCGGTACCCCACTAGAACCGTGCCTAAAACACTTGGCACAGGCGGTGCCATTGCCCATCCTCAATGGGACATAGGCGGTGCCGGCCGTGGGTGAATAAAAATGTATGTACAAGGAAAACTAGCTCAAATTTGATGATTTGAATGATTGATGATGTTTCTAATTGGCCTTGTGATGGTTTTTGATAGGTTCCCATTGATAAAAAATGGTCATTTGGAAAGAGAGGAAACATGACAATGATGATGCATTTGCCAAAAAAAACGCAGGTTGTATAGCCACGTTGAGAGACTGTGGTCTTCTAAAGTTTTTCCACACACCTAGCATGGTATCGCACGAGTGCCTATTAGAGCATATCCTCCGGATGTGGAATCCGGAGCAACAATATTTCGAGGTGGGTGCTCATGTATTTACAATTGAAGCAGAGGATATATACTTCCTGATAGGCCTATCGAGATGGGGTGCTCCCATGTCTTTGACTGGTTCCTGTGGAGGGGACATCACTACCAAAGAACTGATAAACCGTCATTGTTTTCCTGGGACCAGGACACCGGGGAAGAAAATTCCCATAAAAGAAGTGGTGGATGGACCTCTACAGATAGTTTTATTTACCATGCAGAGAGTGGCGAGAAGCCAAGTGGTACATCAGGCATCTAGAGCGCATATGCTCTACGCTATAGAGGCCATGGCGCCCACATTTTTCAACTAGACGAAGGCTTTACTCTCGATTTTCAAGGATCAACTGACCAAATGTCAGCAGGGGGAGTTGAAGCAGTTCGGTTTCGGTTCCATCTTCGTGTGTTTCTTTTTCAAGCGGGTCCCCCATATGATACCCCAGGTGGTTTTTATAGAGTTGAGGGCGAGAGACCCTTGCATGCTGAGGTGGGTCCGGATCATGGCCCGCACAGGAGCGGGTAGAGGAAAGGTAAAGTTCGGTTACCCGTTCTTTCGATGGTTGAGAGATCAGCTCCTCATGGTGGAGGACTATGCATATGTGGTCATTGACTTCAGTGGTGACCCAGATCTATCGCTTCCACCTAGTGGACATGGGGTGATATCGGTAAGAAACAAAAACCCTAAAATGGCAATTATGTTTTTATGTTTTGATGTTTTATATTTTTTATGTGAAGTAATGAGACTTGAATGTTTGCATGCAGATGTCGGAGCAGCACGACCTGGGGGATCCTCCCCACTAGACAGACGAGCTGAAGCTCACTTTGTACCACAAGGAGATGATGTGATAGGGGAACTAGAGGAGAACCTCGAGAGGTTGACTGTAGACATCCCAGATGCCTCGATCGACGACCTCCCACTGAGGTACCAGAGGCCCACTGCTGGAGTATCGATTCATTTCAATAGACTGCTACGTTGAGTATTTCGGGCGGTCATGTGTTACCACGAGCATCACTAGATGATGGACTGCATGATGTATTCACTGAAAGCTGATAGATAGCTTCAGGAGTTTTGTATGATGATGTTTTTCCTGAAAGCTTGAGTGCTTCAGATGAGGTCTGGTGACCTATTTTTTGTAAAACATGTTTATATATATATACAGACTTCTACTTTGGTGTTTATATGCCTCAAATGGTGAATGTATTTATATGAATTTTATGTGTCTTTTTCAGTTTATTTACAGTGAACCATGTTTTATTTTCACGTCATGAATGGGCAATATGCCAGTCTAGGATGTAATTTTCCAATGAATCGGCAACTGCATTGTCTTCCCTAGGGATATGCCTATAGGCAATAGCTTCAAATGACCTTTCTAATAAACATACCCTCCGGAAGAGACGGAGAAGCACGAGATTCCTAATGGTATAGACATGGTTTAAATTACAAACCACTAGTTGTGAGTTCATCAAAACTACCAAGTTACAAACATCTTGGGAGGCAGCTTCTCTCAGAAGACCTGTGACTCCTCGATACTCGATGATATTGTTGGTAGTGGGACCAATACAAACTGCTCCTGAACTGACCAAATCGTAATCTGGGGAATAGAGAACCCAAGCAGCTGAGGCGATATTCAAGGTGTGGCGACAAACACCATCAGTGAAGCTGTAGAAAGCCATCTGCTTTGCATGACCAAAACATGGTATAAACAGATACTGACACTAAAATCAAAACCATATTGAAAATACTTAAGCACACTAAAACTCAGGTAATATACATATATACAAGGTAATATACAAGAAAGATCTAGGCATAGTACCTCTTCAGGTGCAACCCATTGCAAGGTTGTCCTAAGGGGATTCCATCATAGTCCACGAGCTCGTAGGCCCCTTTCTCTAAAACTTTGGAAATAACAAAAGGACCGTACCACATGGATTCAAACTTTCCTTTCCCTAGTTTGTCATATCTCTGATCATAGGTCAAAAATAGGTCACCTTCGTTAAAGGAACAAGGTTGGATAGACTTGTCATACTGCACCTTGACGCGTTTCTTGTGTGCCTCATTAGTTAAGGCAGCATCTCTTCTAGTTTCGTCAAGGTTGTTCAAGTAGAGAAATATTTCTTCCTCTGAGGAAGTATCTGGGAGAAGTTCGACAGCAAGTTTCAAGGATGGAATTTGACATTGAATAGGCAAGACAACTTCTAGTCCATAGACAAGCTGGAAGGGTGTAAAACCAATAGCTGTTTTTACCAAAGTCCTGTAATCCCAAAGAGCAGAGCAAAGAATATGGTGCCAATTGGATTTATGGTCTCCAACCATCCGACGCAACATCGTTTTCAAAACTTTGTTAATGGCCTCGACCTGACCATTAGCTTGCGGATAATAGGGCGTTGAGTTTTCATGACGAAAACCTAGCTTGGCACTTAATTCCTCCATCATTTAATTATGGAAATGTGATCCGTGATTAGTAACTATGCACTGTGGGACTCTGAATCTTGCTATCACATGATTAAACAGGAAGAGAGCGGCAGTCTTACCGTCCTCTGCATATGCAGGCATGGCCTCAGCCCATTTTGTAAAATAATCAACAACTACGATGATGTAACCATGCCCCTGGGCTGAGGTAGGCTTACAATGCATGTAATCGATCCCCCATTTGGTGAAAGGGCTAACGGTAATGACAGGGTGTAACGGAGTAGTGTGGGTTCACTTTTTTGGATAAAAATGTTGACAGGGTGGGCATTTCTTAATAGCCTCATGACAATCTTTAAAGACTGAAGGCCAGAAATAGCTACCGCGAAAGATTTTCTAGGCTGTAGCCATCCCAGATAGATGACCGCCACATGCTCTAGAGTGGCAATCATTCAAGATTTGTTCAGCTTCCTCATGGGTAAGGCATCGGCAGAGAATGGAATCGATACCACGTCTATACAAAGTGTCATTCAAGATGAGGTAGTATTTTGCATGGTGACGGATACGGCGGTGATCGTCACGGGATAGAGTGGGCTGAAATCTTTGTGTCTGGAGATAAATGAGCAAATCTCCATACCATGGGTCAGTAGTGCTTATCAGGAACATAAATTCATCTGGAAATGAATCACTGGGCTCAGATTTCATCGAAGCACAGGGAATATCACACATGAGCTCAGCAAAGACCAAGGATTTCTTCAATGTATCTTTGGAAAATTCTAGATCAAACTCTTGTAGGATGATTATCCATTAGGAATACTTGCCACCGAGCACCTGGCGAGTCAAGATGTAATCCATAGGGTTCTGGTCTGCAAATACAGTGGTTGTGTGAAGAAAAATGTAGTGACAAAATTTCTGAATAACAATGACCGTGGCTAATGCTAATTTCTCCATGCATGAGTATCAAGTTTCATAATCCATGAGATTCTTACTAGCATAGTAGATCACGCCTTCCTGACCATCGGGATTGTCCTGCACCAAAACCATAGCGATGGTAGTAGTGGAGGCAGCAATGTATAAGATAAAGTCCTTTAAATAATCTGGGGGGTGTATCATGGGTGAATGAGTCAGAGTGTGTTTGAGATTATGAAAGGCTTGTTGGGCTTGGTCATCCGAAAAGAACAGAGTGTCCTTTTTAAGGAAATGCATATAACCGTGTGTTTTCTCTACAAAATTGCAAACGAAACGACGGAGGAAGTTTTTCTTTCCTTGCAAACTTTGGAGTTCTAGAAGGTTGGTTGGGGCTGGTAGGGCTAGAATAGCAGAAATTTTCAATGTATATATTTGGATGCCATCCTTAGAAACCACAAAACCTAATAGGCATCTCGTCTCAACGCAAAAAACACATTTATGAGGATTGAGTCGTATGTTATAATGACGGCATCTCAGGAAAATGTATCTAAGATGACTAGGGTGGTCCTCCCATCACTGTGAATGAGCTGGGAGGTCGTCAAAGTACGGTTCTACAATATGTTTTATATAGTGAAACGCATAGGACATAGCATGCTAGAAAGTGGCTCCAACGTTTTTCAGGCCGAATGGTAACTTCCTATATGCAAAGGTTTCCCATGGGAAAATGAATGCTGTCTTGCGCTGATCGATGGGTAAAATATCAATCTGATTATAACCTGAAAAGCCATCCATAAATGAGAAGATGACACTTCCGGCATAGTTGTCGATAATCTGGTCAATATGTGGAGTGGGAAAGTTGTCTTTGGGACAAGCTTTGTTCAAATCTCTGAAATCGATGCAGACTCTAATGGTGCCCTATTTTTTATTGACAGGGACGACATTCAATACCCATTCCGTCAGGGGTACGGGATAAATAAACCTTGCTTTTAGAAGCTTTTCTATTTCATCTTTGATAGCTGCGGCTTTCCGTGGATGGACTTGTCTTAGTTTTTTCCTGATAGGTTTTGCAGTGGGATAGGTTTTTATTTTGTGAACCACAATGGATGGGTCTATCCCTGACATTTCTTCATAAGACCAAGCAAAAACATCTCGAAATTATTTGAAAAGTTCTCTGTATGCTACATATTCTTCTGCTGAGCAGTTCTACCCAACATGAACATGCTCAAGGGTTCCAGGCTTGGCTGATATGTCAATTGGATTTGTCTGAGTAATGTTGCATAGGTTTCCTTCAGAATCTGTGTTTTGCAACAATATAGGAGTTTGAGGTGTTTTGACAATATCAGTAGAAAAAAGGGATGCAAAATTATGGTCTCCCGAACTGGTATTGGGGAGGAATGAGGATCTATGATGATGATCCTCCCATATAGGCTCATTCATACTCATGATCTCCATAATGGACTCATCGGAAGGAAAAGTCTGGGAGAGATAATCCAGAGTAGGAAGAGAGGGTTCTAACTAGTAGGTAGGTGGTAAGGGTCCGGAGCCACCAGATGAAGGTCATTAGTGTGGTCATCAGAAAGGGTTTGGATAACGTTGTACACTGCTTCATGCAGACTCAACGAGGTGGAATCAACAATTTGTTTGCCCTTTGGATCATAATCAGATGAAGGAATCATATTTACCATCGCCGTGTCTGTGTTAGCAGGGTTTGACGGAAAAATCCCCATAAGGGAAGAATCCTTCAACATGCCTATCCCAATTGACTAGTAAGGAGGAGGGGACTGGCCTAACATAGGGATGTTATTTGCTGTAGAGGTGGTAACATTTGGCGTACAAAAATCGAGCTGATCAATGGTTACAATCCTCCCCAGATGCGAAAATTGGATAGTTCAAAGTACCGTCGAAGCGACATCAGTCATGGCGTAAAACAAATTTCTTCTTAATAGGAGGTTGTAATCTAATGGGGCATCTACTACTTCCACTTGAATAGAAACATTTTTTCCCCAAGCTCGAATAAAAGGGCTAGTATGAGACCATGGGGCTGGAAACCTCATCCATCAAAGGCTTTTAGAGTCGTTGGTAACATTACAAGTTCGGGAGAGCCAATAGCTTTCCAACAAGACAGGGACAAAACCGAAGTTGAAGCTCCTTCGTCTAAGACAGTTCTAAATACCTTCTTTCTGACTACTTTTGTTATGATTTGGAAAGCAAGTTTGTGAAGTAGTCTAGACTTATAGTTCTCGACATTGAAATGAATCAAATTAGTGTTGTTCGGGTCTAAAGATCCTAACATAGTTAACAAGTTTTTGCGTTGTGTAGGACAAATTTGGAGTACTTATAAGGTAGACATTGTACATGGTGCCTGAGCAAGATCTTCAACTACATTATAAAATTGGGCAGCTCGGGCATTAGGATTAAAAACAACCTTCCTAAGAGTAATCTTGGGTGGATGCAAAACCATGTTGAGATTAGGTTTCTCGATGGTTAGGGGACCAGTAGACGAGGACTTGGGAGAACCAATAGAGGGAGCTTTTCTTGAAGAAGATTTGTCTTCTTTATTGTCTGCGGGTTTGTCATAATTCTAAATTCGAGTTTGCAAACTAATAGTGTCCGAGGACATCATGCAAATTTCTCTGAAGAACTACAATTTCCCTGATTAGACATGTTGTCTATCAGCTGTTGTTGAGAGGGAAAAGGATCCCTGAGAACTGCCGACGCGAGATTAGTTCTTAGAAATTGAGTGATTTCTTCACGACGAGGACACTCTTTTGAGAAATGGTCACCTCCGCATAGAAGACATGGATATTTTTCTTTTCTTTTCCCTTTATCGTTCTCGTTGATGGTTGGTTTTGGATTCTCCTGCTGGTTTCCAGGTTTTTTGTTTTTAGCTTTACCTTTCTTTTTATTGTTACTGGGAGTTTGAGTACTTTGAATGGAATTTACCTCGGCAGAAAACTTGGGAGATGAAGGAGTAGGGGTGGAAGTTTGGGGTTTCTTGACATGTTTTGCTATTTGTGGGGACTGGACCGAACCAACAATCCCATCAACAGGGGTTTCTGCTGGTGGCTTGACAGGATCGATGCTTGGATGAGGAGCTTGAGGGTTCAAGTCATACAACGTTCTGGACTGAGAATATACCAAGTCCAGATACTGGGCTTGACTAATGGCTTGCTCTTCGGTAACGACACCAGCCATAGCCACATCTTGGGTGATCGAAGGAAACAAAGATTTAGTAAACCAATCAACTAACAATTGATCCGGGATAGGAGCCTTAATAAGTCTTCTCCACCTTCTCCACTCATGGATATGATCGGATATGTGGGTGGAGGTGTTCTGTCGCAGAGAAGGTAAGAGATATGTACCCATTTCATAATGGATAGGAAGCTGAAAGTGTGTAAGAAAGACAGTTGACAAAGAACCAAAATCCACAAATGAGTGTTGCGGAAGTTCAATGTACCATTTCGCAACGGTACTGGTCAAAGTTCGTTGGAAGAGTCTTAAACGAACCGAATCATCCATTAGGGAGTTTGAAGAACACAAAAAATGGAATGTCATGACATGGTTTTTTGGATCAATCTCCCTGCTTCCCATCAAATTTTGGGATGTCCGATGGTAACTTTATCAAAATGGGAGGCCACGAGGGGTTATGTTGAATGGGATCATTAATCAACTTGGTCAAATCAGGCAAGTCCAAAGTTGCGAGGAAAGGTAACTGGTGATTAGGTTGTACGTACTGGTAGTATTGATAGGGCATATAAGTACCAGTAGGACCGTAAGTAGACTGATAGACAAGTTGTTGTGATGAAAAACCATCGGAAGATCCACCCGCAGGGGGTTGATTTCCAGGATCGGGACCGTTGGAACCACCGGAGCCTCTAGGAGGAGGACCTCTAGGGCCTCTGGGACTACCAGGACCGTTGGGACCACTTGGACCACCAGGAGGAGGACCACCAGACCCTCCAAGACCACTGGGAGATAAACCTCTAGAGCCTCCAGAAGCACTAGGAGGAGGGCCACCAGACCCTTCGGGACCATTAGGAGGGAAGCCATCAGGTCCCCCAAGACCACTAGGACCATTAGGACCATAAGGAGGAAATCCACCAGGCCCTCCCGAACCATTAGGCCCCTTAGAGGGAGGACCTCCATAAGGTGGTCCTCCGACACCCCCCGCCGTATGAATAGGTATCCCTCCCATAGCTGGCATGTAGGACCAGTTCGGTTGCCCCCATGGAGTGAAAGTATTACTACGATATGGAATTCCAGCATAAGGAATTCCCGTAGGAGTGGGTTGGTAATTGGTATTTCCTACAGGTACTTGATTTGTTGTGTAACCATACCCTCAAGAGGTTTTATTGGTTACAGGTTGTGCCCCCAAGGGATGACATGAACTGGATGGGGGATTGACCACATTTGTATGGGTAGGAGGGGCATAAACTATAGATTGCTCTATACTAGAGGTCTGTCCATGAATAGCGACAATTCCAGTGACAGGTAATGGAGGTCGTGCCGGGGGTTGCTCCCCGACACTAGAAGGTATTGATGAAACAAGAATTGAATGTTGTTCCCTAGGTGTGGAAGACCCAGAAGGATTTGGAACAGACATAATATGGGAGGTAGTGGGTTTGGTAGTTTGACCTGGATTATGCGGAGTCACAGCGCAATCTAAAATAGGTTCAATGGATTTCATAGAATCAACAAGTGAGTGATATCCCATAGGCCAAGGGTCCAGATTACGAGGAAAAACTGCTGAACGAGGTGGTGGTGTACCAAATATGTTATCTATTTTCTTCTCAAGTTCTCTTGCACGGAGAATAGCTGCTTGGTATTGTCTACATTCTTCTTCATTTGGTGAAATATCTTTAGAAGAGGTTGAACGGGTGTCAAACGAAGCAATGGCCTGTCCCATAGAGGTATCCCAAAACGGAGCATTGAGACCATAATATGGGCGTGTAGTATCATCAACATGGCCTTCCATGGGAGAATGGAACGAAATATTTTCCCTAGAAGGTTGTTGGACCAAGGGAGGACCATGCAAAGGATATGGATCTTCGCTTTCTACAACTACATTTTCTCCCACTTGGGAGTTGGTAGCAGCTCCTTGGTCGATAGCTTCCATACAATCTTCTCCTAAAACATGAATAAAATCAGGTGAAAATCCCCGTACTCTTCTGGACTGTCTTAATTCAGCCAGTTTGTACAGTTCCTATCTAACATAGGGTCTCAAAACTAGAAAAACACACCAAAAAATTCTCTTCTCAAGCTATAGGCCAAACAAGCAAACTTAAATGACATGAGGAGTTCAGATAGTCAGGTCTCTCACCGGGATTGTCAAGAAGGTGCCACTAGTGATATACCACAAGGGTATGTGTGTAGTAATCTCCCTGAATGTTTTTTTCGGTGTATGGCTCCAAGCAAGATGACCAAAGGGCTTTTCTCAAATAGATAAGGTATCCTGGTGGGGTCTCCCGATATACACAAGGTATGTGGGAGCTCAAATCGGTAGTAGTGCTGTCTAATGCACAACTGTTCACAAGGGGCCTTCCTATATACAATCAAGTATGTGAAGTACCTTTCTATATAATTCAAGGGTATGTGAAAGGCCGCTCGATATACTGACGGTACGTGGAATAACCGCGCGAGTTCCAGGATGTAGTGTGTATGAGTAACAACATCTCCTACGCTTAACGACGCCTGAACACGTCTCTAGCCTATCACTCAAATTGCTATGTAAATTTTAAGCCTATAACTACCGTTAATTTTAAAGTGGACGGTTAGGTGAATGCATGGAATTNAATATGTAGATGCAAATATTTCACTTTACCGTTCGAGGTATGCCTACTTACGGGAGGGAGAGAGTATTTTCTTTTCGTTTTGAAAACCAAAAATTCCCCAAAAAATACTTTGAACAAATCAAATCCAAAGACAAGCAACACATTCCAAACTAATTTTTCTTTTTGAGAGCAATCATATAGGTAAGATTCTCTTTTCCTAAAACAAAAACAACAAGCAATCTACATGCATATGAAATCTATTTTTTCGATTTTTCTTTTAAACATAAATAGAGGATAACTTAAATCTACACTATTTTTTCTTTTGATGAGATAGTACTAATGCAAGAGAGACAAAAAAACAATGAGAGCCTTAAAGCTTGTGAAGCTAATCAGAGATCCAGTGCCCTATGCTCAGTGATAATAATGACCCAATCTCAACAAAAAAATTTCTTTTTTAAAAAGCAAAAAGAAGTCCTCTATGGAAACAATGAAATTAAGATGATAATCAAGTGGTTTTTCTTTCAGTATTTATAAATAAAATGAAATGAGATCTAACTGAAACCTAAGCTTTCAAAAATTCCTTTCAAAATCACAACCAACAAGCATGAAAGCAAACGAATAATCAACGAGCCTAACCTAGCTTTTGAATTTTTACAATCAAACCAATTTTACCACAAAATTTTCAACCATAAGCATTCAAATTCAAACAAACAAGCCTGACAGTGCAAGGATGAAAGCAAACAAACTCTACTTTTTGCAAAAAATCACAAAAAACTAGTTCTGGAACAAGGCCTACCTGGCACCGCGTTGGAGGGGTCTTAGACAGAGCGGTTTTGGACGAGCACAGCTTCTGGATCACTGCACTCATGCAGTGGCACCGCTTATGGCTAATGGGGTTCAGGCGGTGGCACTGCTTATTGCCAATAGCACATGTGTGGTTCCCTGAATAAATCCAAAACACCAAGAGAATGAGATTTCAAGTTAAAAATTGATCAAATCAAGGTAAAGACTGATGAATTGACAGTGAAATAGAGAATAACAATTCGAAATAGTTCAAATTTGAAAGTTTTAAACGAAAATTCACTAAATTAGATGGCAGATCTGACTAAAGAGAGTTAGAAACTGGAGCCTAGGTTCAGACAAGTGTTCAAGGACTTCGGGAAGAACAGATCAACTGAAATTTGCTTTGTTCCCCAGCGGAGTCGCCAGATTTGTTGTCAGAAATATTGCACCTTCTGTGGACAGAAGTTGTTCCTCTGGTCTGTATGGTTCAGATCCAAAACAAATGAGTGAATGACCAAGGATGAAGACCTTCCGTGAATGTTGTAAACACCTAGAATAATGCTTTGATGACAAACAAATGTACCTACAAACATGTCAAACAAACAAAAACATAAAAGCTACCCTAAAATTATTCACACATCCATACTAGTGACTAAGGAATCCAGTAACATATACATGCAAGATCAATACAACAGATATGTGGGACGGAAATCAGCTTTGCATTAAGAAATGAATGAAGAAGATTACAACCATTGCCTTAGTGTTGACAAACTCCTCCACAAGACAAACACCTCATCCCTGATAGCTCCAACTTGATCTCTTGTGCTCTCCAATGGATTGGACTAGATAGTCAATTCAACAACATAACAATACCATTCAGTTCTCCCCCTCAACTATGGATATGAGCTTGTATTTATAAGGCTCAATGGATAGGGATAGTTGAAAGAATTGTGGGTGAGGTGGCTCTAAGATCCTACCAAGAGGGATCTCGAGCTCAACTAATCCAAATTGATAGGGATAAGGGAGGACACGAGGCTCAAGTTCTAAAAGCCTCGAGAATCTTCTCCTTTTCCATTTTTACCAAGGGTACCGCTTTTGTTCCCTTATGACAGAGCGGTTTAGGTGAGAACCGCTCCAAGAGAAAAGCACATACGCGGTGGCACTGCTTTTGTATAATAGGACTCAGGCGATGCTGAACAAGGTAGCACTCATCAGCTAAAGGGAAAGCGTGATGCTAGGTTTTTTCATGTAGAATTGATATCCAGAGCAAGTTTCCACTCCAAGCTTGGGATTTAGGGCAAACATAGGGGTTAATGATCTCATCACATGTTGGTGACAGGATTTGGGTATAACAGACACCTCAGGCAATGCGAAGCACTATCAGTTCATTATTAAGATGGCATTGATTGAGCTGAAAACTGAGAACACAAGCTTGAATAACATAGAGAAGGGGAGATAGAGGGAAACCTTGACGGAGGCTCTATAAGCCTAAAAGAAGTTAGCAGCACGCCTGTTCACCAGGGGGGAAATACAAGGGAGTTTGATACAGGCTTGGATCCAGTTAATGAAGCCTGGATCAAAGCTAAACCGATGCATAACTTGGAAGAGAAAGTCATATCTAACTCTATCAAAGGCATTAGCTAAGTCAAGTTTTATAACCATACCTTTTTCCCGATGCTTGATGCTAGAGTGGATTGCTTCTTGGACAAGAATGACATTATCAGTGATCTGCCTCCCTTTGAAAAATCCACCTTGATTGTCTGGGATGATGGAGGAAAGCACCTCTTTGATCCTATTGGTGATGATTTTATAACCAATATTGCATAACCTATCAAAAGAAGTAGCTCCTTTTTCTTTGGGGATGAGGGCTAAGAAGGTAGAGTTAATGCTCCCTCCAATTTTGGCATAGGACTGAGACTTGAGGACCATTTTAACTAGATCATGTTTGATAATTTTCCAGCACACTTTTAGAAATCTAGCTGTGAACCCATCCAGGCCCGACGCCTTGTCTGGTTCCATAATTTCCAGAGCCTGCTTCACTTCTTTCTTTGAAACCTAGGCCGTAAGTTTTCAGTTAGTGGATCGATGGATCAACAGGGGAACCGAGTCAAGGATGGGGGGGAGGGGGGGGACAAGGGTCCTCTTTGATGTAAACCTTTTGGAAATGATCATGTGTCACCTTTTTAATTTCTTCAAACTCCTGGATTGTTTGTCTCTGACTCTGGATCTCCTTTACGGCTTTGAAGTTTTTCTGACATTCCGCTTGCTTATGGAAGAAAGTGGAGTTTTTGTATCTAGCTTTTAGCTAAAGACATCTAGATTTCTGTCTAATATTTTCTTCCTCATTTCGACAAGCAGCCTGAAGGACATGATGAAGGTTGGCTTCGTTTTCAAGACTGGCATAATCCATCAACTGATCTTCTTGCCATCTTTGGTGATTTTCTAAATTTTGCTGAGCTTCTATCCTTTGGGAAGTTGGGGATTTTAAGGACTTAGCCCAAGCCTTGAGTGGTCTTTTAAGTCTTTAAATCTTCTCTTCCCAGATAAAGAAGGGGGATCTAGAAACTGGGACATCCCAGAATGATTTGACTAGATCTAAAACCATCTTGGCTTATCCAGCAGGGGCTGAATCTTGAACAGGGATAATTTTAGGGGAGAAATTTAGCCCATGGGCTATTTTTAGGGGGTTTTCTCCAAAAAAAGATTTGTTGTTTTGCATTTTTTGAAGCCTTGTTTCGCCCAATTTTGATGGGGTAAAATTTTTTCACCCTAAAAATTGCCAAATTATTATATAAATGTATAAAATACTTGGAAATTAAAATATTTTTTGAAAAATATCGCCAAACATTTTATAGTTGGTATTTTAAGAATTGGTAAGATTCGCCAACATTTATACACTTTTAAATAAGTATGGTTCCTTAAAATCATCCCTGATCTTGAAGGGATGGGCCCCATATTTTTTTCTTTGGTCAGATCTAACAGGATCGGCTTATGGTCCGACATGATGAAGGGTAAGATGGATGATTGTGATATGAACCCTAGAATAGTAATGGATTGTTTGACTAAAAATATGTCAAGCATGGCTTCAATATGACCAAGGCCAATTCTTCTGTTGGTCCAAGTGAATATGCCCCGAATTGGCTTAATGTCCTAAAGATCCCAATCCCTCATAATGTCCTCCACTGTTTCTCCTGGGAGGTCTCTGAAAATTGAGCCTCCTCTTTTTTCTTTGGCATTTAGAGTAATATTGAGTTCCCTAGCTAGGATGATGTTTTCCGGATTTTGGGAAGAGAGGATCTCTTGGACACTATGCCAACAATCTTTCTTTTCCAGCATCAGAGCAGGAACATAGATATTGAGAATGCTTACCTGGATGTCCGATTATTTATGATGAAGAGTGGAAAGGGTCCAATGCGTATGTGAAAAGGACTGGATAAGATCAAAGGCCTCTTTTTTCCATAGAGTTCTGATACCACTGGAAGCACCTCAGGCGCTTTTTGCAAGATCGTCACCCTTCCTCTAGAATAACTGGGCAGTTTGGAGGAAGCTTTCTTCCTCCATCTTTGTCTCCTGGATCAGAAGGATATCAGGATTGGACATGTGAATAAGATCCCTCATTGATTCCGTTTTTTTTTGCTTCCTAATCCTCTATAGTTCCACGGGGAAATCTTCATTACTTACCTTTTGGAGTTTTGGAAGCCCCTTTAGACTGCCCTTTTTGTCTTGTGTACCTGGAATTCATCATGGCTTCAATAGTGGCTTGCGTGCCCATAAGTTTATCTTTGTATGTGTCTTCTTCCTTCGTTCCTTGTCTGTATTCCTTCCTTGCTTGGATCCCTTTTTGATAAGGGAAGGTTGCGACTGCCCAATTTCTCCTTCCTCTTCCTCTAGGGCCTCTTCATCTGAAGATGGGGTTGTAGATTCAGGATGGCTATTTTCTTCCTGGATTTTTCCTTTTATCGTAGGGCTTAATATTTCTGTATTTGATCTTGGGGGGTTCCTAGCCTCCCAATCCAGAACCTCCTTATTCCTTGAGTCTGGGGATTTGGTTGCTTGGGTCTCCGAGCTAGTGCCTTCTTCATTGGGGGGATATTGGGGACTTCCTCAGTCCTAGAGGGACCCGATTTCCTCTCATCTTTTTTAAGAGCCTTCCTGGAGTTGGATTTGGTTCATTTTTCCTAAATCCATCCTTCTTGGTGTTTTTCTAGATCAATCGGCCTCTTAGGGAAGCTATTTTGGAAATGACCATACTCATGACAGTGACAACATTTAAACGACAACTATTCATAATCAAGATTTTGGTAATGCTGCCATTCTCCTACTGCTAGTTTGACTGCTTTAGGGAGCCCTGCCACCAAATATACTTCTACACAGATTCTGGCAGAAGAATAGTTCTCTTTTGGGTGAGCTTTGTCAATATACTTTATGAGATTATTTCCAATGGCATGCAGGGACAAGGGTGTCCAACAATGGATCGGAAGGTTAGGGAGGAGGACCCAAACAAGAACGACTTTGGGGACATCTACTACATGGTTAAAGTCTGGATTCCATCTATTCAAATATAAGCCTTGAGGTCCCATGAAGTACGGGCCACTTCGAAAGATCAGATCTCGGTCTTCTTTGGCAATTAATTCAAAGAGGAAGAAACCTCTACCTGCAACATAGTAGGTAACGCTGTTGGATATCATAGATCTCCAGATATTTTGAATCCAGTTATCCGTGGTCTTTGGCGAGGGCGAATGTCAAAACCCCAAAATTTCAAAAAAATTTAAAATTTTTTAAATTTCATATATTTTCATTAAATGCAGTCATTAACTGTTTGATTAATTTTATGTTACTAGAATTATAACTGAATGATCTTTTGATTATGCTTATCTTTAAATAAAAGTTTCTTTTCAGTTGCTGATTTGTTTTCTGTTTGCGACCACAAGGTAGAACTGTCATGAAAAACTGGGCTTACTTAGCTTCCGAGCTAACGCAGAAGTTTTCCTTCTCTTACAGATATATAGGTAAGATGCTCGGGTGCCGCTAAAAATAAATTTCTAAAGTATTCAAATAACAATTTGCTGTACCAAATTTAATTCAGTAGAAGAATAAACATACTAGTCAGATTTCTCGAGCTTATAAAGGTAAAGATTTGGCTATGATTCCTTTACTAGCACAATATGTATAGCAGGGTTACAACATCAATATCTAATTTTTAACTGTTCATAACTACTGCATTCAGCCAAGATTGAATTTGTAACTGTAACTGTAAAAAGATAAGGAGGTTTAAGCATCAAACCTATACTTTTCTTAATTCAAGCATTTACAAGGTTTATTACTTGATACAAGTCTTTTAAAAAAAAAACATTCCTTTAATACTTTAAGGATCTGTATTGTTTTGGAATACTACTTCTATTCCATGGTCAATATTTGGATGAAAAACCTTTAATTCATTCCTAGATTTATTATACTCAAACACTGCTTTATGAGTTTCATGACTATACTATCAAGCAAAGAAGGCTAACTGACCCAAGCTACCTATCATATAATGACTCTTATAATATCTTTTATAACCCTTGAGCTTGAATTTGATAAAAGTCTAATTGTCACAAAATGGTTCTATGAATATTAATAGGATTGTTATTTTACAAACAATGAATGTTCATAAGGTCAAGAGTAAAACCATCATCATGTTCAATTGATCACTTCATATAATTATTACAATTCTAAAGACTTTATATTATCATTCCCTTTACCTTCATTTGTGAACTAGGGCAATAGATAATATAGAAAATAGGTTTATAGATAAACTACACCATGGTAACTATTATTACTCCTTTGCTCTTATATCTCATTATAAACAATACAACTCTCCAAACCTAAATGTATGAGACCAATGATGAACCAATTCTACATTACAATGTTTTATAAACATTATTCTAATGTTTATATGATTGATTTTATAACGCAGGTGATTAGGTAAGGTATAACGAACCTTGTGGAATCCCCGCGATATGATTTGGGTTGTGAAAAATCATTCGTGATCTTGTTGTGGAACTATAATGTTCCTACCCACTGCATGCCAATTATTAAAAGGTTGCGTGGGCTCTTCCCAGCCATGCACTGTCCTTTAAAAAGGTTTGACTCAAACCCTAGTCGTCATTCCACCACTGCCTTAGGGCATTCGGCCGCTCTGCAAAACCTCTTGGTCCGTTCCACTGCTTGCACTGTCTGCTAGCAGTCCCTATTTTGGTTCAGTTTCTTGTGGACTCTCCTACTGCGTTGTGAGGAAGATTACTGTGTCGAAAAGCTTGCTGTTGAATGCTGAATAGTGTTGATTTACTTAGGGTTTCTCCCTTGGCATCCATTGCCCGAACTCACCACTTTGTAGGTGGTCGCCTTGACTTGATGCTGTAAAACGTCCTCCATCGTGACAGGTTACCTTTTGCTCCAGCGAGCTCCTTTTTCTCTGCGGTAAATGAGGGGTTTACCTTTCTTCCTGCTAGTGGTTGTCTTGCTGTTCTTCAGTGGCCGTATTTCTATTAGACTCTAAGGTATGTACAGAGTTTTCCCTTCGCTTTCTTTTCAAAGTATTAGCTTAACAATCAACATTTTAGTAAGGTTTTTAATATTAAGTTTATCCTTCGTTGCAGGGTTGGACTTCTCCTCTTGGCATGGAAGGCGCGAGACATCAACAGCTGGCTTCTCCCGCTAAGCCTTGTTTTTATCCATGGCGTTCTGCTCCTTGCTGGTCCTTTAGGGCAGTTATGAGTTTGGCTTTGTGGGTTGGGACCCTTGGTTCAGTTTCATGCACCAAAACGTTGTTTAAGGAGTTTTTATCTCTTCGTTTATCATGGGATCTTTGGCTGTAGCCGAGATTGAAGTTTTGGTTCTTCACTTGCTTACTGTGTGATGTGTACATGTATATTATTGTTTATACAGGCTGTAAAAGCCTTATTTTGGATATGATGTTTATCGCCGTGAAGTATAAGGGAGATAAAACTCCTTCCTTTTGATGAACCTCAATGCTTACTTTTAATTTTGACAGGGTTTACCCTAAACTTGGAAATATAAGTTGTCTATACAGTTTTCGTAATATATATATTTTGTTTACTGTACAGTTTTTAAAACAATTAAATTTTACTTGCGTTTTGAATAAAAAATATATATAGAATATCTAAGCTCAGCCTTATGAGCCTTTCTGAGTTTGGATACCTCCGATTCCTGTAATTTGATATATGCCTCATCTACTATCTGTAAATTATTTATGGCATTAATAGGTAGGGTTTTTCCTGTACATTAATAGTATACATATTGTTATACTTTTCGAATGATAAGTCTTAATGTTTAATGACATTCTTTATGTAACTAACAGTGTAACCTTAAGTACAGGTTTTATATTAAAATTTCTGTTAATGATAATAAGATAAGACATTAATGTGATTTCCAAATAATATAAATTTTTATACAGTAATTAATAGGATATTAATTATCACTGATTATAATAACAGTGTTATTCTTCCTGTAATACTTATTACTTTTGTTACTAGTTCTGCTTAGGTTCTTTTATAAGTTTATAAAGTAATAGTAGTTTATTCTCAGTTTATAAAATAATCTGTTGTTAAAGTATTCTCAAAACTTACTGTTAAATATACTACACTTCTGAATTTATAAGGGTTTCTAGTTATGTTTAAAACAATATAATTAAGCTCGAAGCTGAGCATTCTGTCACTTTGTTAATTGCTTACTGTAGATTAAGCACTTAAATTTTTACTTTTAATATTTCTTTTCATAAAATTACTGTGAAGGATTCTGTACTCAGTTTGAACCTTGACTTACTAGTTATTAAGAAATTTATAAGTGTTAATTTATAGTTTATACCCTTCAGCTTATACAGGGTCTTTATATTCTTATTTTATTGTATTAATGTTCTTAAGTACTGTTTTATTTACCTCGCAGTACAGAAAGTATAAAGGTTTCAGTTTGTAATTACAGTAATAAATACATTACCTGAAGTTTCATAATGGTAATACTCCTATAGTGTATGTAATAGAAATTTATGGTTGTTAATAAAAAAGACATTATCTCTCCTGAGAGTACAAATGTTTCCATTATTATTATTTAGTTTATTTTATAACATTCTGTTATTTATTAAGTTATATGTTTGGTTATGATATCTGTATATATATATATCAAATAATACTACTTATATATATATATATAGTAACCTTCATTTACCATCTAAGAAAAATGGAATAACAACTCTGTAATCTATTTGAGTTCAGTCAAAATAAAAGGAAGATTAAGTAATGAAATGACTACATTACTAACCATACATACAGACTTACACAACTAGGTTTTAACTGTAGAGTCTAAACAATATTTGATTGCTCCTACTAACAATGTTGTCTTTCCAGCATATAGAAGTTAAATTCTTTAAAAACAGGAAGAAAAACATTGTAAGGTTTAAAACCGCAGGGATACCTAGTCTGACTTTTCTTTAGTACAACTATTATATTCTTCTATCTGTTTTTTACAAATAATAGAATTACTGAGAATGATATACTGTACGAGGGAATAGTTCTATCTATGAGCATAAACAACTGTCAGTAAAACAAATAATTTCTTCTGATCATAGGTAAAGAAACAATATACTATTCTACAATCTCATCATACTATCTTTTTATAATTTTACCCCTGTGCTGGAGTACGGTCTGGTAAACCCAGATGTGGAAAAACACAGTGGGTCTTTATTTTTCATCAACAGATTCTATTACTGATAAACTAAAACACTCTCATCACTAAACCATTAAATAACTACTAACATAACATCCAACCATTCACAGTTACTAAAACAAAGACAGTTAGGTGACAGAACCTGCTTAAGCTTTGGACAACAACAGCGATGGGAGGCTGTTCCTCCCTACCAACTCCTGGAGAGCGCTCAAACAACGACTCCTCAGGACCCCCGAGCTTGCCTAGAACTAGGTGCAGCAATAGTCAAATACCAGTATTCAGAACTCAGTATCAAATCTGAACTTATCAGTAAGTTCTCCCAGCTAACAAACTGTAATAAACCAAGTTACTGCAGCATTCCTCTCAAACAACTTTCTTACTGTTTTTCTCTTTTTCCCCAATGAAATTCCTGAATATCATTCACCTGAATGAATTCTCTTTGGAAAAAATCTAAGCAGTCTCAGCTCTATTCATTGGGTACTTTTAAAAGATTGCCTAGGTCTTTTTGGGTTAGTTGTCATTTAATGAGCCGCCTGCTCTGATCCCACTTTCTTGGGTGATCATGACCACAAATATAGGGAAGTTGCCACCTGCAACTTAGGAAGTGTTTGAGGATGCTGCCACTTGTCTTTTTCCCTCCACCTAGTTCCATCCACCAGTTTGACCAGTAACCTCTTTTTAACAGCTCTCCCATGCTGTTGTCTCCACAATTTATTTATTAATAATAAAATATTCTGAATTACATTCCACTTCTGTTGACTCTGCTGAGTCATCAATACCTACTTAGCATTAAATTTAACATAATTTCACAGGAATATAATTAAAAAAATTAACATTATTTTACAAAATTGGGGTATGTGACATACACACCCCCTAAAAATGTAACATCGTCCTCGATGTTACTTATTCTTCATCCTCTGCAACCTCTTGGAACAGATTCGGGTATGCTTCCCGCATCTTACTTTCTAGTTCCCAGGCAGCTTTTTCAGGACTAAGGTGCTTCCATTGTACCTTCACTTATCCAATGGCATGGTTTCGCAGAGTAATTTCCCTCCTCCCGAGGATACAGTCCGGTTCCACCAGAACTTCTCCTTCTGGTTCCACCTATACAACATTCCAATCAATCACATGAGTAACATCATGAACATACTTTTTCAGAACAGAAATATGAAAAACATTATGCACTTTCAAGTTAGGTGGTAACGCTAGCTGATATGCAACTTGACCAATTCTGTATAAAATTTCAAATGGACCACAGTAACGTGGTGCTAGTTTTGCACAAATCCCCAGTCTTAGGGAGCTTTTCTTTGGTCTTACCTTTATAAACACGTGCTCACCCACCTGGAACTCTTTGGGAGTTCTTTTTAAATCTGCTTGGCTCTTTTGCCGATCCTGTGCTACCTTCAAATTTCCCTGCACTTGTTTTACAATCTGTTCCATTTCCTTCAATAATTCAGGTCCTAACACCAATCTATCTACTGGATTATTCCAGGAGATAGGAGTGTTGCATTTACGCCCATACAAAATTTCAAATGGACTAAACTTAGCTGATGAGTGATAGTTATTATTATATGCAAACTCTACTAGATGCAAGTAGTCCTCCCACTTACCTGGCTGATGCTTAACATACATTCTTAACAGATCTTCCAGCACCTGATTCACTCTTTCATTCTATCCGTCTGTCTGAGGATGGAAAGAGGTGCTGAAATTTAGTGTTGTGTTTAATCCCTTAAACAAGGACCTCCAAAAATTCCTTGTGAATTTAGGATCCCTGTCTCAAATGATAACCTTAGGTACTCCATGTAACCTAAAAATCTGCTTTAAAAATATATCAGCTATATTGGTAGCCTTGTAAGTAGTCTTAACAGGAATGAAATGTGCTGCTTTACTTAACTTGTCTACCACTACCATAATTGAATCATTCTGATTCTGATTTTTGGGCAATCCAATAATAAAATCCAAGCTGATTACTTACCATTTCCAACTAGGAATAGGCAAAGGTTGTAGTAAACCAGCTGGATGCTGGTGTTCAGTTTTCACTTGTTGACAGTTCAAACATCTAGCTATGTATTCAGCTACTTCAGATTTCATATTAGGCCAGAAATATTCTTTTCTTAGCATGGTTACAGTCTTTTGGTAACCTGGATGTCCTGAGTAAGGTGTTTTATGAACTTCGTCCAAAATCAGCAACTTGACCTTAGGCACATACATTTTGTCCTTAAACAATAAAAATCCATCTTTATTTAGACTATAACCTTTTATTAAGCTTTCTGTAGGTTCTTCTTTAGCTGTAACTTGTAATTTTTGATAAATTTCATCCTGTTTTACCCCTTCTGTAAGTTGTTCATTTAAATCAGAAGCATAAGTGCTGATCGCTGCTGTAAAATTCAGCTTTGTGTTTCTGCTTAAAGCATCAGCCACCTTATTTTCTTTTCCTTTTATGTGTTGGATTTCAAAATCGTATTCACTCAAGAAGGCTAACCACCTTGTTTGTCTTGCATTTAAGTTGGGCTGATCTAAAAGGTATTTCAGACCTTTATTATCAGTGATTAAAATAAACTTTCTACCTATTAAGTGGTGTCGCCACATTTTTAAGGCATGTATAACAACAGCAAGTTCTAAGTCATAAGTTGCATAATTCTTTTCGTGGATTTTTAACTTCCTGGACTCATAGGCAATGACATGCCCGTCTTGAGTCAGCACACCGCCTAAACCATCATTACAGGCATCTGTGCATACCACGAAATCCTTATTAGGATCTGCTATCCTTAGAACAGGCACACTTGTTAATAAGGTTTTTAATTTCTTAAAACTTTCTTCACATTTTAAGTTCCAATCGAATTTCTTGCCTTTCTTTTGCAAGGAGGTGATCAGAGTAGCTATTTTTGAAAATCCTTCAATAAATCTCCGGTAATAACCGGTAATTACCATAAATGACCTAACATCTGTTACGGCCTTTGGAACTGGCCAATCTTCGATTTCCTGAATCTTTTCGGGATTGACTGAAATCCCTTCTTTAGTCACTACGTGACCTAAGTACTGAATTTCATCTCTAAAGAAATCACACTTGCTGAACTTCGCAAAAAGATGTTGCTCTCGCAGCTCTTGTAAAACTATCCGTAAGTGTTCCTTTTGTTCCGCTTCATTTTTAGAATAAATTAAGATGTCATCGATAAACACGACAACAAATTTATCTAAGTATTTATGCATTATATTATTCATTAGGCACATAAAGACAGCTGGGGCGTTGGTAAGCCCAAATGGCATTACGACAAATTCGTAATGTCCATACCTTGTTCTGAAGGCTGTCTTGAAAATGTCCTCGTCTTTAATTCTTACCTGATGATATCCTGATCTCAGGTCTATTTTTGAGAACACCGTAGCTCCACGTAGATAATCAAACAGATCATCTATGCGGGGCAATGGATATCTGTTTTTAATAGTCATCTTATTTAGTTGACGGTAATCTATGCATAGTCGCATAGTTCTGTCTTTCTTTTTGACAAAGATGACCGGTGATCCCCAAGGGGACACACTCGGTCGAATGTACTTCTTATCTATTAATTCTTTTAACTGTGATTTTAGCTCATTAAGTTCTAAAATATTCATACGATATGGAGCTTTCGAGCTAGGTACAACACCTGGCACCAGCTCAATAGTGAAATCCAGTTCCCTCCTAGGAGGTAATCCTGGAATTTTCTTTGGAAAAACATCAGTAAATTCATTTAAAACAGGAATGTCTTCTATTTTTAACTTATCTTTTTCAGACTTACTTGCCTCATCTGTAATGGTTACAACATAGGCTTTACACCATTTCCTGACTGCTCTTTTAAGTTGTAAGGCAGAAATATGTCTGATTACAGTTTTCCTAGGAATACTTTTAACTGTTATTGATTGTTCATTATTATTTACGCACGTAAAAGTTTTATCAAAACAGTTTAAAACTACCTTGTGCTGCTTTAACCAATCCATACCAATCAGTAAATCATATGAGCCAAGTGGCAAAACATTAAGCTTAACTGTAGTTTTAAAATCATCCATCAGTAAAGCACATTCTTTCAAATAACATGTTACTTCCCTTTTTGCCCCAGTGGCTAATTGAACTAACCAGGAACTATCAAACTTTTCAACAGTCAGTTTACACTTTTCCACTATCTGAGGTGAAATGTAACTAAGACTAGCTCCTGGATCAATTAAAATGGTTACAGGGGTTTGGTTAACCATACCTTCTACTTCCATCATGGAAGTCTGATAATCAGCTTGGCAGTTCTCCAATGCTGCATTTATTCTGGGCATAGTCATTGCAAGTTCTCCAACAGTCATTTCATCCTGCACAGTGTGACTATTGTTGTTTGACTTTTTCCGATTTGGGCAGACCGAGGCATAGTGCGGGCCATTACATTCCCAGCACTTAACAGGCTCCTTTCGTTCAAAATTCTTAGTGAAATTCCCATGATTGTTGGCAGCTTCCTTGCCTTTAAAGTTACTGGAACTATTAGAATTATTAGAAGCACCATTTCTATTTCCCTGGAAGTTCTTACCGTTAGAATGATTTTTGTTCTTATTATTCTTGAAATTCTTTTGCGGTACAAATTCTTTCTTTTTAAACTCAGGCTGATTATTGTTCTTTTTAGCCTTCCAGTTGGCTATACCTTCTTTCTTCTTGTTCTGTTCAAAACAGAAATTAGCCTTCCGCATGGCTTCCTCCAGAGTCTTTGGGTTATCATACTCGATTCTGTCCTTGATGTGATATGGCAGACAGCTGAGAAACCGCTGCACTTTAGGTTTCTCATCAACTAAATAAGGTACATACCTCAACAAGCTTAAGAATTTACTATTTAAATCCTTCATAGTCATGGATCCTAACTTTAATTCGTAAAATTCTTTAGCTCTTTCTTCATAATATTGTTTGGACAGAAATTTCTTCTTGAAGTACCTTTTAAAGGTACTCCAATTGACTTCTTTTTCTTTGATCTCCTTGACTCTTTTCAGATCTTGCCACCATATGTCTGCTTTTCCAGAGAGATTATAGATGGCCATTCTTGCCTTCAGCTGATTTGAATAATTGTATATCTGAAAATATTTCCTCATCCCGGATAACCAGGACTCTGCTTTCTCCCCTTTTTCAGTCTCTTCGTTGAAAGTTGGGGGCTTTATTTTTTTAAACTCCCCAGAGATCTCTTCATATGGTCTGTACTTCTTCTTTCTGTCATACAACTCAACCTCACTACTGTCACTAGTAGTGTAGTAGTTTTGTTGTTCCCTGAACCCTTCAGAGGATGAACTGCTTTCAACTTTAGCCAGTTTCATCTTTTTAGATCCTTTCTGATGGCTAGCTTCCTCAGATTCGGATCTTTTGCTCCTCCCTTCAGTCTGAAAATTTTCCATCAAAATTTGGTTCAACTCTTCTTGAGTTTTCAAAATCCTTTCATTGTCCTTCTTGACTGATTCCATTTCAGTCTTCAAATCCTTTATAGTCTGCATTAGCTCTGAAGAGTGAGCAGTTACCTCTTCTAACATAGGTTCTTTGGACATTTGTCTTGTCTCGGTGTTTGGAGACTCCTCCTCAGTATATTCTCCTAGCTTCTCCATACCTGCCTGTTAAATTCAGAAAAAGAAATTTTCTGTTCTTTACATAAAATAGAATATAGGTTAGTACATTATTTTACTGTTCTAAGGAAACTAGTTGGGCCGCATCAACGCCTAGTATTTGAACCATGCTCTGACACCACATGTCAAAACCCCAAAATTTCCGAAAAATTTAAATTTTTTTAAATTTCATATATTTTCATTAAATGCAGTCATTAACTGTTTGATTAATTTTATGTTACTAGAATTATAACTGAATGATCTTTTGATTATGTTTATCTTTAAAGAATAGTTTCTTTTCAGTTGCTGATTTGTTTTTTGTTTGCGACCACAAGGTAGAACTGTCATGAAAAATTGGGCTTACTTACCTTCCGAGTTAACGCAGAAGTTTTCCTTCTCTTACAGATATACAAGTAAGATGCTCAGGTGCTGCTAAAAATAATTTTCTAAAGTATTCAAATAACGATTTTTTGTACCAAATTTAATTCAGTAGAAGAATAAACATACTAGTCAGATTTCTCGAGCTTATAAAGGTAAAGCTTTGGCTATGATTCCTTTACTAGCACAATATGTATAGCAGGGTTACAACATCAATATCTAATTTTTAATTGTTCATAACTACTGCATTCAGCCAAGATTGAATTTGTAACTGTAACTGTAAAAAGATAAGGAGGTTTAAGCATCAAACCTATACTTTTCTTAATTCAAGCATTAATACTTTAAGGATCTGTATTTTTTTGGAATACTACTTCTATACTTTAAGGATCTGTATTGTTTAATACTACTTCTATTCCAAAAATACACTCATACCAGAATGAATTCAACTTGCCACCCAACACTACCCCTGCCAAGTGGGATGCGTTGACATTCGATCCATTGAGCTTTCAAGAAAATGGTACATGCATGCACCTCGCCACATGGCACATCATCGATCACAAGAGGGAAGGTGCAGTTAAGGACGATTGTACCCTCATACATGTTAACTAGCTCTTTCGACGTAACTCTGACACGAGACTTGGGCATTTAATTCAAGTTCCAGTGCATCTCAAGTCACCATCATGAAGGGTGACGCAAAACCCCTCGAAGAGTTGATGCCATTTATGGCTGTCATTATGATAAAGGGACGTCTCAAGCATTTAAATTGCCATTCTCTAGCCTAAAACATGCCCCTGAGTGTAGTGGATTTTTTTGTTCACTCCCACTCTCACTCTACATGCATTCATACTCTATTAATTTCACATTTCAAAGAGAGAGGAAGGCCCAGGAGAGGAGCCTCGCCTCACAACAGAATGTCAACATGTTTTAGATGCATCATATATAATAAGAGCATTAGCATAGTCAATCTTCAAGAAGAGCACCTAATGGATAGTACCATCTGTAAATACGGCCTTCCAGAATGGGTTTATTGACCAAATATTAATATAACTTTAAAAAAAAACATTCCTTTAATACTTTAAGGATCTGTATTGTTTTGGAATACTACTTCTATTCCATGGTCAATATTTGGATGAAAAACCTTTAATTCATTCCTAGATTTATTATACTCAAACACTGCTTTATGAGTTTCATGACTATACTATCAAGCAAAGAAGGCTAACTTACCCAAGCTACCTATCATATAATGACTCTTATAATATCTTTTATAACCCTTGAGCTTGAATTTGATAAAAGTCTAATTGTCACAAAATGGTTCTATGAATATTAATAGGATTGTTATTTTACAAACAATGAATGCTCATAAGGTCAAGAGTAAAACCATCATCATGTTCAATTGATCACTTCATATAATTATTACAATTCTAAAGACTTTATATTATTATTCCCCTTACCTTCATTTGTGAACTAGGGCAATAGATAATATAGAAAATAGGTTTATAGATAAACTACACCATGGTAACTATTATTACTCCTTTGCTCTTATATCTCATTATAAACAATACAACTCTCCAAACCTAAATGTATGAGACCAACGATGAACCAATTCTATATTACAATGTTTTATAAACATTATTTTAATGTTTATATGATTGATTTTATAATGCAGGTGATTAGCTAAGGTATAACGAACCTTGTGGAATCCCCGCGATATGATTTGGGTTGTGAAAAATCATTGGTGATCTTGTCATGGAACTATAATGTTCCTACCCACTGCATTCCAATTATTAAAAGGTTACGTGGGCTCTTCCCAGCCATGCATTGTCGTTTAAAAATGTTTGACTCAAACCCTAGTCATCATTCCTCCACTACCTTAGGGCCTCCGACCGCTCTGCAAAACCTCCTGGTCCGTTCCACTGCTTGCATTGTCTGCTAGCAGTCCCTATGCTGGTTCAATTTCTCATGGAATCTCCTACTGCGTTGTGAGGAAGATTACTGTGTCGAAAAGCTTGCTGTTGAATGCTGAATAGTGTTGATTTACTTAGGGTTTCTCCCTTGGCATCCATTTCCCGAACTTGCCACTCTGTAGGTGGTCGCCTTGACTTGATGCTGTAAAACGTCCTCCATCGTGACAGGTTACCTTTTGCTCCAGCGAGCTCCTTCTTCTCTGCGGTAAATGAGGGGTTTACCTTTCTTCCTGCTAGTGGTTGTCTTGCTGTTCTTTAGTGGCCGTATTTCTATTAGACTCTAAGGTATGTACAGAGTTTTCCCTTCGCTTTCTTTTCAAAGTATTAGCTTAACAATCAACATTTTAGTAAGGTTTTTAATATTAAGTTAATCCTTCGTTGCAGGGTTGGACTTCTCCTCTTGGCGTGGAAGGCGCGAGACTTCAACAGCTGGCTTCTCCCGCTAAGCCTGATTTTTATCCATGGCGTTCTCCTCCTTGCTGGTCCTTTAGGGCAGTTATGAGTTTGGATTCGTGGGTTGGGACCCTTGGTTCAGTTTCATGCACCAAAACGTTGTTTAAGGAGTTTTTATCTCTTCGTTTATCATGGGATCTTTGGCTGTAGCCGAGACTGAAGCTTTGGTTCTTCACTTGCTTACTGTGTGATGTGTACATGTATATTATTGTTTATACAGGCTGTAAAAGCCTTATTTTGGATATGATGTTTATCGCCGTGAAGTATAAGGAAGATAAAACTCCTTCCTTTTGATGAACCTCAATGCTTACTTTTAATTTTGACAGGGTTTACCTTGAACTTGGAAATATAAGCTGTCTATACCATTTTCGTAATATATATATTTTGTTTACTGTACAGTTTTTAAAACAATTAAATTTTACTTGCGTTTTGAATAAAAAAAATATATAGAATATCTAAGCTCAGCCTTATGAGCCTTTCTGAGTTCGGATACCTCCGATTCTTGTAATTTGATATATGCTATGTTGCACAAGTTTCTGGAACGCGGGTACGTCGAGTACGCGGACACGAGTATCTGATACGGCTAGAAGCTTCGCCCAAATTTGCAGGAAACGTCGGGTTGGGAGCGGCATATATTAATTTTTTTTAAATATATTAAAAAAAATAAAGTTAAAAAATACATGATTAATTTCATAGCTTAAACTATTTTATCCTCTTAATCCTCTAGTAGTGTCATGAAATTCATTCTTTTTAAATTTGCTCACTCCTTTAGGTCCACATTATACAAATCTCACTGTAATCTCACATTGCTCCTAAGAGTTCCTAGTATTTGGGTGCCTATGCATTTTTTTTATGGTAACTACTACTTACTTCTAATTTGAATGAACTTGATTGTTTTAAGTTCAACTAACAAACTTTCAAATCTTTTGGTATCTTGAATTTGATATGGTTTATGATCCTAAATTGCTATATCAGTCAGTATGAATAACATAATCTAGCTATAATTATTTGAGATATGAATTAAAGTAGTTCAATATCTTAGTATTGTAAAAAATTCATGTATATTCACTTAAGTACACTTGCAACATATATTGAGTGTGAATGGATTTAAACATTTAAGAAGTGTGTGCCTTCTTTATTTATATAACCTTGAAAATAAATAAAAAAGGCATTATTGATAGATTCAATTGAAATTTTCGTTATTGGTGATTTCTTGACACAATAAGCTTCAATCATTCAATTGATTTTCAACACTTTTCTTATGATTTTGGCCTCCGCATGGTCGAGAGCTTGTAGAAGCTCCCTGTTTGTTTGGGAGCTTCTGGAAGCTCCCAAACAGACAGGGAGCTTCTACAAGCTCCCAATAAAAAGGGAGCAACAAAAGCAAGTTCCCGAAAAGCTCCCAAGTTCCCAAGGAAGCTCCCATAAAAAAGGGGATGTTTCGTACCAGCTCCCAAGCTCCCAGGAGCAGGGAAACGTCGGGTACGGGTTACCAAAATCCCGGGAGCGGTACCCGTGCAACTATGGATATATGCCTCATCTACTATCTGTAAATTATTTATGGAATTAATAGGTAGGGTTTTTCCTGTACATTAATAGTATACATATTGTTATACTTTTCGAATTATAAGTCTTAATGTTTAATGACATTCTTTATGTAACTAACAGTGTAACCTTAAGTACAGGTTTTATATTAAAATTTCTGTTAATGATAATAAGATAAGACATTACTGTGATTTCCAAATAATATAAATTTTTATACAGTAATTAATAGGATATTAATTATCACTGATTATAATAACAGTGTTATTCTTCCTGTAATACTTATTACTTTTGTTATTAGTTATGCTTAGGTTCTTTTATAAGTTTATAAAGTAATAGTAGTTTATTCTCAGTTTATAAAATAATCTGTTGTTAAAGTATTCTCAAAACTTACTGTTAAATACACTGCACTTCTGAAATTATAAGGGTTTCTAGTTATGTTTAAAACAATATAATTAAGCTCGAAGCTGAGCATTCTTTCACTCTGTTAATTGCTTACTGTAGATTAAGCACTTAAATTTTTACTTTTAATATTTCTTTTCATAAAATTACTGTCAAGGATTCTGTTACTAGTTATTAAGAAATTTTCAAGTGTTTAACTTATAGTTTATACCCTTCAGCTTATACAGGGTCTTTATATTCTTATTTTATTGTATTAATGTTCTTAAGTACTGTTTTATTTACCTCGCAGTACAGAAAGTATAAAGGTTTCAGTTTGTAATTACAGTAATAAATACATTACCTGAAGTTTCATAATGGTAATACTCCTATAGTGTATGTAATAGAAATTTATGGTTGTTAATAAAAAAGACATTATCTCTCTTGAGAGTACAAATGTTTCCATTATTATTATTTAGTTTATTTTATAACATTCTGTTATTTATTAATTTATCTGTTTGGTTATGATATCTGTATATATAAATATAAATCAAATAATACTACTTATATATATATAGTAACATTCATTTATCATCTAAGAAAAATGGAATAACAGCTCTGTAAACTATTTGAGTTCAGTCAAAATAAAAGGAAGATTAAGTAATGAAATGACTACATTACTAACCATACATACAGACTTACACAACTAGGTTTTAACTGTAGAGTCTAAACAATATTTGATTGCTCCTACTAACAATGTTGTCTTTTCAGCATATAGAAGTTAAATTCTTTAAAAACAGGAAGAAAAACACTGTAAGGTTTAAAACCGCAGGTATACCTAGTCTGACTTTTCTTTAGTACAACTATTATATTCTTCTATCTGTTCTTTACAAATAATAGAATTACTGAGAATGATATACTGTACGAGGGAATAGTTCTATCTATGAGCATAAACAGCTGTCAATAAAACAAATAATTTCTTCTGATCATAGGTAAAGAAACAATATACTATTCTACAATCTCATCATACTATCTTTTTATAATTTTACCCCTGTGCTGGAGTACGGTCTGGTAAACCCAGATGTGGAAAAACACAGTGGGTCTTTATTTTTCATCAACAGATTCTATTACTGATAAACTAAAACAATCTCATCACTAAACCATTAAATAACTACTAACATAACATCCAACCATTCACAGTTACTAAAACAAAGACAGTAAGGTGACAGAACCTGCTTAAGCTTTGGACAAAAACAGCAATGGGAGGCCATTCCTCCCTACCAACTCCTGGAGAGCGCTCAAACAGCGACTCCTCAGGACCCCCGAGCTTGCTTTGGTCTCCCTGGCTGGAACTAGGTGCAACAATAGTCAAATACCAGTCTTCAAAACTCAGTATCAAATCTGAACTTATCAGTAAGTTCTCCCAGCTAACAAACTGTAATAAACCAAGTTACTGCAGCATTCCTCTCAAACAACTTCCTTACTGTTTTTCCCTTTTCCCCAATAAAATTCCTGAATATCATTCACCTGAATGAATTCTCTCTGGAAAAAATCTGAGCAGCCTTAGCTCTATTCATTGGGTACTTTTAAAAGATTGCCTAGGTCTTTTTGGGTTAGTTGTCATTTAATGAGCCACCTGCTCTTATCCCACTTTCTTGGGGGATCATGACCCTAAATATAGGGAAGTTGCCACCTGCAACTTAGGAAGTGTTTGAGGATGCTTCCACTTGTTTTTTGCCCTCCACCTAGTTCCATCCAGGAGTTTGACCAGTAACCTCTTTTTAATAGCTCTCCCATGCTGTTGTCTCCACAATTTATTTATTAATAATAAAATATTCTGAATTACATTCCACTTCTGTTGACTCTGCTGAGTCATCGGTACCTACTTAACATTAAATTTAACATAATGTCTCAGGAATATAATTAAAACAATTAACATTATTTTACAAAATTGGGGTATGTGACAGTGAAAGCCCAGTAAACTGACCAACCAAAGCACGATCTGCCATAGAAATGACCACATGCATGGGATGTTGTGGTGGTAGGTCAATGACAGGGACTTTGTCAATTTTCTTCACAAACTTAGGGATCGGGGGGGGCCTGAAGGGTCTTGGTTCTGCCATAAATCAGATATATGAACGTTGTAAGTACATCACATGGGCCCAAGGGGGACCCAGATACGCCGTCAGGCATGATGGCCCAGACAGAGCGGCTACCTCCTGGAGGCCCCAAGAGCAAGAGGGCACAAGGCCTTCCAAAACATGCAGCGGCACGGAACCCTAGCAGGATGCATGAGCTCGCAATAAAATTTGCAAAATCCACTACATTATCATCTTAATTTGCTCACATATTCTCGCTTGATTTTGGCTCTTTGCAAGTTATTGATATGCAGAAGCCTTGGCGGAACGGTTCAATCTCCGCCTACAACAAGTTGAAATTTGGTTCCAAAATAGACATGAAAGGTTAGCTCACTCCCTTTATTCATTCATTGTATTGATACTATAAAATCCAATACTCAATGATTCAGAAATCTTGATTTGGGAGAATGATTTAGAAATTTTGATCTTTGGGGGATTTTTTAATGCGTTTATTTTGTGAATCGTGATCATGATGATTCATTTTCAATAACATTAACTTCAATTATGATAAAAGTTAAATGCTTTTTTTTTAAACTTTATATGAAATAAAAACTTCTTGGAATTATTTTCAAGGCAAATCTGAAGCAAACCAAAGTGGACTGCTTGAAAATATATTGTGAATCATTAATATATGAAAAGAAAAGATTACACAAAGAATTGCAGGATTAAAGAGCTCTGAAATTTTCATCTCCATTGTATATACAAATGCCACCAACAACTCTGATCATTTACTACTCTCTCTACCTCTCCCTCTCTCTCTAACCCAACTTTCATGCAAAGCTTTTAAGCATTTGAAAGGCTTAAAATCCAAATTGTCTTCCTGAGCTGTAAGCATTGGCTTCAAAGTCACGAGATTCAATACTCAATTTTCTTTTGACTTTTAAAATCAAAGAATTTAAAGCAAACTTGAGAAAGCAAATATGTGAAAATGCACTCTACACTTGCAAAGGCTACGACTACAAAACTGGGGGTTTCTTTAACAACTATAAACTCCATCTTAAATATTCCTCAATTCACATGGTAAATTATAATGTTGTTCATCATCTTCCCTGGTGGATCTATCCTGGAAAACATTAGCTTTGGGACCTACTATTATATTATGTGAAACAACAATTTTAACATCCTTTTGTAATAGATATTTGTATAGTTTGTGTTACCTTTCTTCGTTTGGAATTAAAATTAGACCAGCTATTATCTCTTCCATTGGATTTGCAACACAGGTTTCTGTGTGTGCAATTTGTATTCAACAAATTTATTCTCCTTGGTTTTCTGCATTACTGAGGTAGTTTTTGCAAATGTCTTTTATGGTTGAGAATACATATCCATGAGGTAGCTTGAAAATTTGGGACATGTAAAACTTTCCAAATGTATCAATGTTTACATACTTGGCAAATATTCTAACTTAGAGAACCCTTCAACACATACTTGTCGATTGTATGCTCTTCAACTTCACACAATCGTATGAGTTCAATGCCTCCAAAGACACCAATGTTTCCATACTTCACAACTCTTATAACATTGAGGGTTCAAATCTTTTCCCACCACACCAACCCATTTATGCTCTTCAACTTCACATAATTGTCTGTTCTCAACAACTCCAAAGATACCAATGTTTCCATACTTTGGCGACTCTTTTAAATCAAAGCAACCATGAACATATAGAATTCGAATATTAGTCCACTGCACCAATATTCTATCTATCTCTATCAAACCTTAGGTATTGGTTTTCATGGAGATTTATAAATATTGTGACATGCAATGTATATGGGTTTTTTTTGGAGAGTTATTGTGACATGCATTGGCTGCACCATTAAACAAAATCCTGAGGAGCACATTAGCACACTCAAAAAACATGATCCCTACACATGAATCCTTGAAAGCAGCTTTGCCCCCCTTCCTCTATCCCATGAATGAGATCACCATTTATTGTGAACAACATCAATGTTAGATCTCAATTTATTTGAGAAATCTAAGAATTAGGGCAAAATGAGGGTTTTGTTGGTTTTAAAATCAATGTTTGTTCGAGATTTCACATGTGATAGTTTCATGTTAATAATTTGACCTAGTAATTTGTAATTTTATTAATGTTTTAGTTTTAGATTGTTTTGTCTACATGAATAGTGCTCCCCATTTTAGAGATCGCTTGGAGATTAAGCTACTCACTACGTAAGTAGCTAACACATGGGACTTATTCTTGGGTGAAACTTTTTTAGGTTGACTTGCCTTGTACTCCAAGTTCTTCAGTTGAACTTTTCTTGCACTTCAAACAAACTTTTACCAAATTGGTTTTGTTTCTGGTTCAACAAGCAACTTCATCCACATATAGTTTCCTTGATAGGGACCATGTAGATGGCCCTTTTGGTTGATTAGCATTCCAGGAACAATAGATATAGATATTTTGTTGTAGAATTGCTATGATCCATTTTGGTTTTACATGTTGTCTAGTTACATGCCATTTTTTGGATGGTTCTGGTGTTGAATTAAAAGGTCCTCTTGTTGCTTATGTTTCTCCAATAGCAGTAATGAGTTTGTTGCAGTCAACTATTAGAATTACCTTGAAAACAGTTTTTGGCAATACTAATTTGTATGAACCCTTACATATTGGTTCAGGGGTCATGTGCAACTGAGTGAGGGTGGTCATATTATATATAACTGAAGGTTATTTTGTTTAAAATACTTCAAATGGTTATAAAGAAGCTACAAGTATGGTGAGAGCAGCTATTGGGGAGCCTATTACACCACCAAAATTGCAACAAATGGTCGTCAAGAGTTTTCCAATGAATATATAGAGTTGGAGGAGAAGCACTTGGATTTCTTGAAAAGATAATGGAGAAAATAAAAAAATGAAAAGATGGCCGACTCTTTGATCTATAGTGTGAACACTCTTCCATGGTCGAAAAGTTAGTTGATTTACAAGATAAACTTACGTCCGTTGTATAGGAAAAACTCTGAAATAGAGAGAATAAAATGGGTTTCAGAAGAAGAACAGGTGCATCTTAAGGGCATAATAGGGGAGTTGGAAAGGGATTTGGATTTTGTCAAGAAAGAACTTGAATTGTATGGGCCAATCGCAGTGGAAAAAGAATGTCAATTAGCTAATTCAGACTACCAACTTTCAAACCTAGCCAAGGCACACAAGTGCTTGGAGGAGGAAAATGACCCTCTGAAGACTGAGTTGAACAAATACAAATTTAAAATGGTTTCAAAAAGTCAACATTTGTAAGCACATGTGCCTGGAAATGAACATGCAAACAGTGTGCAAAATGATGGAATTACAGAGAATGGGCATGCAAATCCAAAACCAGACAACCCACATGAATTTGAAAAAACAAAAGATTTGGAGGGAAATGGAAAGCCAAACAATGTGCATGAAGAGCAACAACCAAGCGTCTAGCATGAACCAATGCCACCTTATTTTCTTCATATTTATTATTTATATGACCCAATTTAATGTGGATATGGTAAACTAAAGTTCTACCTTATGACTATGTCCCATGATTGGAGATGGTTGTGGGAAGTATTTGGTGCTCGGTGGAATTAAAATGCCCAAGTAAAACACACAGATAAAGAGAGACATTAGAATATGCTAGATAGGACAAATTTTGTTGCATTATTGCATCTAAAGTGACACGTTTATTTGAAATTGTCATAACTTGTAGGTGGTGGTTTGCATTTTGAAATTGCTTATTTTTTGTCTCTTGTAAAAACAAAGCTTGGTCTATGTATGTGAAAACACATTTTGAGTTGAAATCTTGGTATCCTATTTTTTTTAACCGGTCCTTCAATTTACCAACAAAAAAACCAAAGGAAGTATGAAAAGTTGGGCAAAATTGTTTTACTTAGTTATTATTACCAGAATATGTTTTGAGGCCACTTTCCATTTTCAATTTTCCAAGCAAATTGACCCAAAATTTGTTTATGGAAACTAAGTTGTATAATTGCTGAAGTGAATTAATAGTAAAAACCAAATTCGTTGTAGCTTATAATTTCTCTACTTCGACGCATTTGGGTGTTTTATTTCATTATTTAGCCATAAAATTCATGAAAATTCATGTTGACGACATTGTGAAACTTGGATCAAGGAAAGTTTTTGTTGTACTCATATTGAACAGAGTTTAATGTAATATGTTATCTTTATTATTGCATTATGAAATTAATTATGTTTTGTATATGTCTTCATCTTTTGGATCATTCTTAGTTAGCTTGAAGTGGCATAATGGATTGCAATTATAAAATGCCTTGCATGGTCACCGATTTAGTTCTCCTTCTTCACCATTAATCAAATTGAGAGTTTGATAAAGGGTTGTTAGAATGTCCTTGAAACCCTTTGTCTATCATTATAAATGGGCTCGTATCCACAATGAACACAAACTCACAAACCCATTTGCGCCTATGGAATGCTCAAGGAGGGCCATCAAGCTAACCACAAAGTTACATGAACACTTTAGCGATAAAATATTGCTTTCAAAAATATTGCTTTTGATTCATCTTGCTGAAATATTTGCCAAGAATTTTTATGGAATGCCTCATTAAAATCATTTTTTTGATTGCTTGTCATGATTGGGTTAATATTTCATACTATGCATTATATGAGAAAGTATGTTAACAGTTGCAATTGATTCCATGCCTATTTAGGGACCTATTAACCAATATATTATAATTTCATTTGGGTTGAATAATATGTTATGATGTCTTTTTCCCTTTTCTTTACATTTATGCAAATTAGAGTATATTTGTGAACTCATGTAAGATAGGTTTTGACTCTCTTATCATTTATATGGGGGTATGTTACAATATCACCCAACCCTATGTATGAAACATATATAATTCCAAGACACAACCACCAATTTTATGTAGCAATTAAAAAATAATATAAAAGAAACTTCATATTTGTAACAAATAAGAAACAACCATGATCTACTTCACTATAAAAAAAACTAAATTACCATTACCCATCATTTTTAAGAATGTGAATAGATTCCATGTCAATTGATCACATGTGGTTCTTTTCTTAGGAGTTGGGCATATAATGAAATGGTTCATGAAATTTTCTTCATTGATATTCTTTAAAACAGAATGCTTTATATATTGTTTTATGAGTATGAGGTTAAGGAATGGAAGTAATCTAACAAATCTCAAAAGTTTGTTGTCTCATTCAATTTTGAAAAGGGCTTGCTACAAATCTAGGTCTACAACATGGGCAAACTTTAGTCCATGCAATTTTTTGGGTGGTTTTCACCAAAACACCAATTTGTTTTTAGTTTCCCCTTTTCACCCTTTTCACCTTCCAACAACAACCTATCTACGTATTATTGCACCTCTTTGGGGCAATTGCTAGTAATAATTATTTGATCATGTTTCTTTGTTGCAAATGTGGAAAATGCTACCTAGATGATTTTATGGAACATACTCATTCATTGTTGGTTAATGATGGAATAAATATTAATATGTTACTACCAATGTACAATATAGATCATTTATGTGGAAAAACACTTATAGATATTGAGTAATACACATTTGAAAGAATGCTTTAAAGATGATCATGGATTGAAAGAATAACAATGAGCTAGTTGTGATCTAATAGAAAAGAATTGTGATGTTAAATATTCTTGCAAACTGCATTCTTCATTATCATTAATTACTTAACCATTATATCAAATTAGAAGGATTTACCCTTATACGTACTCAGTTACAAGTAATAAAGTAATATTGAATCATTTAGTTACGAGAATAACCTATCAGAGCTCATTACATAAATTCATGTGTAAATAATGACATAAAATGTTTATTACGGTCATAGTGTCGGTATTATTAACACATAGGTAATGGATCAAAGTTAGTAAGTTATTAGTAATTGTCCAAATTGTATGGTATGTTCACATATGGCAAAGCATAGATTTATAAGTAACAAAGACCTTACTCATATCATTGGATTGTTAGACGAAGTTTAGCATAAGAATTTTTGCCCTTCACATACAAGTAGTCCTTGAGAACCTTATCTCATCTCTCAAATGAATTTTATTTAAATAATATTCTTGTTAACAACTTGTTTATTTATGTTGCATTAGTTAATTACACTATTACCATATTAATATTGGAAACTATTGGAGTTTTGATACATCTGTTGCAGAGGAAAAAATATGAAATAGAGAGAAGAAAACGAGTTTCAGAAGAAGAATAGGTGCATCTTAAGGGCAGAAAAGCGGAGTTGGAAAGGGATTTGGATTTTGTCAAGAAAGAACTTGAATTGTGTGGGGCCATGGTAGTGGAAAAATAATGTCAATTATCTAATTCACACTACCAACTTTCAGACCTAGCCAAGGCAAAAGAGTGCTTAGAGGGGGAAAAATGACTCTCTGAAGGATGGGTTGAACAAATACAAATTTACAATGGATTCAGAAAGTCAACATTGGCAGGCACATGTGCATGGAAATGAATACTCAAATAGAAATCTCTTTTAGTTCCAGATCAATTTCCTCTTCCTTTGAGTTTTCCACATCCTCAAATCCTCGAGTTAACCCCCTCCTCGGTCTGCCTCCCTTCTCATTAAAATCCTAAGTCCTATTCTCCCCCCAAAACAAAAACCAACCCCTTCTCCCCCATCATACCTTGCCTTAATACCCATTTTATCTCTTCCTTCATTCATTCTTACTCCACCTCCCTCCAACTCATTTCTCGGGAACCAAAATCATTAATTCTATCCCATTAATAAAAATAAATAAAATATAGTTCTTGCATTTGGTTTATCTCAAGTTGATTAGTAATATTAATGCAATTTAAGTTGGTCTTATTGATTTGATTGAAAACATTTAATTATTCTAGGGAGGATCACCTAATGTTTTTTTTAGATTGGTTTAATCCACGTTTAATCAATGCTTGTTCCAGTCATCGTTTTTGTATTAAGTGTCTTGGAATAAAATACTATATTTTGGGTGAATTTTTAGGATTTTGGATAATATCTATCTTAACTGCTTACCAACCAAATCCAATTTGACAATAATGTCTTAGTTTGTAATTTGAAGTCTTATAATTGTATCGGTTGAATAAATAGCATTAAAGTACATTAATCACATATCCCTTAGGTTCAACCAATATATATATATATATATATATATATATATATATATATATATAT
>LPNX010345158.1:1253492-1276411 GCA_001517045.1 Pseudotsuga menziesii
ACACAACTAATGGAGTAATATTCTATATCACTTGATTTAATTATAAGTAAATTTTCTTTTTTCTTGTTGCTATCGAATTTATAACGGATAGACATGATTATGAAATCTTTAAGCGTTAATGTTTGCAATTTGAATGAATGTATTTTAAGAATATTTTTGTAACCATAGAATGATTATTATAGATTAATGCATGCCCGTGTGCTTGTGCAAGTAGAAGCTTGTAACATGTTTGATGATTGCATACCGTTTACTTAAATGCAATTTAAATACAATGACTGATATACTTGTGTTCTTTGTGAGTATGAGACAAGAGTAAAGACACATGGCTTTATGACTAAGGATGAAGAAAGGGCAACAATTTTTGAACAGTAAAGTTATTAACACCGAAAGTAAGATGCCTTATATCAGGTATGCAAATATTGATTTTGAAATAGGTAACTAAATGTTACAAAAATATTTTGATAATGATGAAATGAATAATAAAATATTACATTTAGAACCATGAAAATAAATCAATGCATTTAAATTTATACTGAAATACTCCATGTTTAGAAATTATTGAAATATTTTTCAGTTATGAGTATATGCATTATGTAGATGGCATATGCTTGATAAACATAGGATTTCGGAAAAGATGGTAGAGACAAACCGATAACTTAACAATTTTACTAAAATGTTTTACATGCTTTTTGCAAGATGTTAGTAATGTAAAAAGCATGAAATCAATAACTATTATACAAATATTTTCATATTAAATATATGTCCTAGAAGGGAATGAGAAGATGAGTTTGTAAATTTGAAAATTTATTGAAACGATTAATATATAAAGTGTAAATCACTGGCGTCGAAATGCATATGAAGTGTAATGTTTAGAACATTATAATTATATTTAAATCCCTAGTCCAAGTAGTCCAGAAAAAGATGCATATACTAGTAATGCAATTAGGCAAGTCTCCCATGACTGCTAGTAGTGACAAGATGGCTAAAAATAATGAATGGATATAGTCTTTGAAAAAGCATTTATTATATGGATGACTATGTTGGAAGCAAATGCAGGTAATGAAATACCAAGTTGGATAAAGAACAAATATTTAATAAGGACAATTATAACTTTAAAACAAATTAAGTAAAATCCCTAACTAATTGCATCTAAACGATACAAAACTTTAAAATCTTAGTTTGGTTCAAGGGAAGACACAAGAATTGTTTAGATAATTATTTTCATTCACAAGGGTGTGAATGTGTAGTAAAGGTATGTTGCAATACACTACAATGTACTTAGAGGTAGTCTGGAATACCGTAAATAATCCAGTGTCTGGAGTGTTGAGAAGTACTTGTTTGGTACCAACTAACTGTAGCAACTGTACAATTATAAAGATCTTTCTAGAACTAAAATAAAGTCTAGCTGATTAATTCAAGGTAAATTGAATCATAGTAAAGAAGGAGTACTACTAATATACTGGAAGCAAGAGGACTGATTGTCGATATATACAGAATCATGATAAAACATAATGAAATTTGAGACAGACTTAAATTTAATAACAAAAAAATTAAAATAATGATAATGAGAGAGAAAATATGTTCTTTTGGGACAACTTTGGGGATTCCCTAGTTGTGATTTAATTCAGTAGTTGAATTGCTATGAATTGCCTGTTCTTAGTGCACGGATGCTTGCAGATGCCCGTGCTTGGTGCACAGATGAATGTGTGTGATACATGGATGCGTGTGCTAGGTGCACGGATTCCTTTTCTTGGTGCATTGATGAGGTACGAGGTGTACTAGTTATTTTGTAGCTGGTATAGAAAAAAGGTTATCATATTTTGATTCAGTGTTTGGTGCATTGAGAGGTATGCCAATTACTGACTGTTTTGTAGCTGATGTACAAAATAGATATAAGAGATGTGCCCAAGAGTTGTAAAAATATTATGAAGGTTACCGTCCTTGTGTTGAAAGAATTACGTATATATAGGATAAGGAGACGTATGCGTGAACACGTATTTCTGTCAAGAGATGACCCTCATGAATATATGCCTAAACTTATAAAGAGAGTTAAAATGTTAACCACAAAATAATTTGGAACATATGTGTTTGCTTATTTCTTTGAATGACATTTTATGTACTGTGACAAGGAACAGAAGGGTAATTTGTTTTTATTTATTGATTTTAATTTATGCATATAAATGATGGGAATATTGTAGATACTTTATAAGATGAATGAATGCAATTATAAACTAACTTATTGAGCTTGCAAGATAGGATTTACAAATGAAACTGACCGTACAAATATTGTTGTTGTAATATAGGGACAAATGAAAATGAAGTCATCCTATGACAACTCGAAAACAAATTATTTATACTTACCTAGTTATTGATTTTAAATAACTATGTTTATGATGAAGCTCTAGAAAAGATTGTATTGTTCACTGTAAAATAAATACGAATCAAGGAAGAGTACCTTAAAGACTCGTAAAGGAAAAGTTGAAGATATGAACACTTCTAAAAACTCGTAAGAGTAATTGGAACTACCAAGAGTTGTCACATCGAAAAAAAATTACAAAATGAAAAAAAGTTATCAAAATAAGAACACTGAGGACGTTGTTATTTAAAGGGAGGGAGGATGTAATACCCCTCTTGACCCCTACCTTGTTGTAACTGAAATACAAAGATGTAATTGTACTTATGTAATAGTTCCTAGCGAGGCGCTCAAGGCCAAGGCTCCACTAGTGAACATTGTAGAATGGTTATGATCTTATAAGTTAAACCACGCATGAGTTAAAGCATGGTGATATGTGATGTGAATTCAAATGGAAAAATAATAATAGTAGACCTAGGAGAATGATGTGCGCTGCAACATAACGAAAAGGGAAAGGAATCCATTAGGGGGATAGGTCTATGTCAAGAGAATTTTTAAGAAATTAAGGATTTGTGATGGAATAATACGATATCTTGGTGCCTGAGAATTCCGAGAGAACCTAATTATGAATAATTAACTATAAGCATGTGTGGATGTGAGTAAGCATCACCCACATGAATGAATATGTATCTCTAGTTTGACAACTTAAACAAGCAACTAAAGACACATAAGTGATCATAGTAAGTGAAAGGTAATACTGTACTAAACATACATTCTACTCATTGAAATAATGCACAGGAGTTAATTATTTACCATTCCTTTAGGATGAGACTTTTATTAAAGTAAGCTGACATTGTTTATAAATGCTTAATTTTATTTAGCCTTTAAGGAATGTTAACTTCAAAAGAGAATATCATAGAGTGAATTATATATGTGTGTGTGTTTGTTTTAATCTTTCTCAGGAAAGACTTAAGAGTAAGGAGACAAAATAATTATGAAATAGGAACTTTTTAAAATATGAATTAAAAGATAATTATCCTATGATTTGAAAAGAAAAATAATTACTATTGCTAACCCAAACAAACTATGGTTATTATTAACACTATATATATATATATATATATATATATTAGAAAATAAATAAATAATGCTTTGGTTTTTCAACGAGCATTTACTACTTGATTAAAATTACTTTTTATTGCTCACAAAAAAAAGAATAAGTCATTAGGTAAAGGAATAAGACATCCTTTTAGAGTTTTCAAAAGATTTATTTATAGACCAATTTAAATAATTACACTGAAGGCGTTTCATAATGGAGACGCAGTCTCAAAAGATTCCTTGTCTCCCTGGCCACTAAAATCTCAACACGTGTCGTGTCGGCTTAGCGAATGGAGACTGAACATGTGTTGTGTCTCACGTATTGCATGTTCAATGGGTGACAAACGACTTTACATGGCCACGTTTTCCGACAGCCGACTCCATCTCCTCCTGTAGTTTCTCGATCACAGCAGAATCATTGTCCATTCATATTAGTTGCGGATGTATCAATTCCAGCAGTCAACATGTCGAAAAGAAGGGCCTTTATGTCATTTTTGCTGGTTAATTTTTTCCTGTGGGGTTGGTTTCTCTCTCAAACATGTCCACTCACCGGAAATCATTTCCATGCTGACCAAATGGCCGCCTGTTACAGCTACTGCTGCGCATGATGGATTGGGTCCCCGATTCTGCAATCTCGATTCTGGAACTTCTATCCCGTAGACCGTTGTGTTATGGCCGGTGCTGTGCCTGAATGGATTGATGGATTAATTACCAGTTGCAAATCCATCTTCCCACTTGGTGTTTAACACGTTTTTCTGACAAGTGGCTTGTGTGTTTTCACTTGACTTTTATTTGTTTCCCTAAACGATCCTTCCTGGCATATTTTTTGTATAGGGTTTCACTGTCCATCACTGCAGTTCATTTCTCTTAATTCGGCATAGCCCTTACCAAGATTTTATGCCCAGGATTTTGCGAAAGTTTCAATCCAACAATTTTTGTGGGTTTAGGATAAGATTTTCTCGTGGGATTTTGTGGCTTTAGGCTCAAAGTTTATGGGGTCAATTTGGTCGTGGTTTCGTTTCACTATTGCTTCATTCGATGGAATACACTTTGTCCATGTCACTTCATCCATATTAATGCTTCATCAATGTATTGTTGCTTCATTAATGCAAGAAAACTTGTCATTTGATTCAGACATGGGCCTATATATTCATTTTGGCTCACCTTATGACGATATGCAAGATCTTGTTACAATACTCGATTGACGACATTTGTTGTTGCACCACCTTTTCTTTGCACATATAAACAAGCCTTCATGTAACCACTATTTTGTTACTGTTTGCCTTTGCTTTGCTTGTATTGATTTTGCTGCACTTTGTTTACACTAGAGAGTTTCCAACAAAGATTTTCTCACCTTGTTAAATTTGCAGGTATTCCTTAAGTTTGCTTAAATGTTTTGGATATTCATTGTGGTAGATTTTTTTTACCTCATATTTGACTTTGCAAACAGGTTCTGTGAATGTCTAAAGAGGTGTTTTAAATGTCCATAAAATGATAGCTATCATTTTTTAGGCTAAATGAAGATGTTGCTTATGAGATGGTGAAACACCCTTTCTCTGTTTTAATTGACTGTGAATCTTGCTCTGTTGCAAAAAGACAATGACTTGTATTGGTTATGTGGCTTCATAATGTTGTAATACTCATGCTATGTCAATAAAATGATAGGTATTTGTTTTTAGGCCAAATGGAGATGTTGCTTATGAGATGGTGAAATATCCTTGCTCTGTTTTAATTGATTGTGACTACTGCTCTGTTGCAAAAGGATCGTGACTTGTATTGGTTATCTGGCTTCATAATGTTGTAATACTCATGCTATGTCAATAAAATGAGAGGTATATGTTTTTAGGCTAAATGAAAATGTTGCTTATGAGATGGTGAAACACCCTTGCTCTGTTTTAATTGGTTGTCACTCCTACTTTGTTGCAAAAGGACTGTGACTTGTATTGGTTATGTGGATTCATAATGGTGTAATATTCATGCTATGTCAATAAAATGATAGGTATTTGTTTTTAGGCTAAAAATGTTGCTTATGAGATGGTGAAACACCCTTGCTCTGTTTTAATTGACTATGAATCCTGCTCTGATGCAAAATGACTGTGAATTGTATTAGTTATGTGGCTTGAAAATGGTGTAATACTCATGCCATGTCAATAAAATGATAGGTATCCGTTTTTATGATCCACTTCTTTTAGGTAAGGAACACAACCTAAAGTTGAAAGGCCACTATAATAGTGGGAGCTTCCACCTACCGCTTTCTGTAGTGCAGAATGTGGCGATCCATTTTTTCAGCTCATTGGGGAAATCTATTCCTAACTTCCGCCTATGTGGATTCCATAATTTTCATTTTTCGTCAATAAAACTTATTTTTCGACTTCCGATTTCCGTTGTACGGAATGCGGAAATCGAAACTTACATGTTCGCAATTAACTTTCCGTGTTTTTTGACTTCCGCTTTTTGCCGTGCGGAATGCAGAAGCCGAAGAAGCTTTTGTCCCTTTTTTATTTTTCTCATTTTTTCGACTTCCAGTTTCCGCACTCCGGAATGCAGAAATAGGAACTTTGATGTTTTTATTCGCAAACTTATTTTCTTCTCTTTCCGCTTCCCGAAGTACGGAATGCAGAGCTTCGATATGTTTTTGGTTAAAATATAAGAACTTTGTCCACGATAATTTGACGAATTTAAATTTTCAACAATATAAAACTTTTGAAATTTACAATTATGTAATTTTTATATTATTCAATTTTTTTGCATAATATTTTATTTTTTATTTTTAAGAAAACGAAGTTAGTTCAACTATAAAACAAGCTAAATGAGTCTTTAAAATAAATTATAAAAATTGGATTAAGAAAGTATAATAAGAAGTATTTATGTAAGTAGAGCTTGTGTAGTGCTTCTGCCTTCTGCATTCCACTTTCCACAGTGCGGAATGCAGAAATCCATTTTTTTCAACTCATCAGGGAAATCTATTCTCGATTTCCGCTTATGTGGATTCCAGAATTTTCATTTATTTCTTGGCAACTTTCGCTTTCCGCTGTGCGGAATGCGGAAATTGGAAGTTACATGTTCACAATTAAATTTCCGTGGTTTCCAACTTCCACTTTCCGCCATGCAGAATGCGGAAGCCGAAAAAGTCTGTCGCTTTTTTTATTTTTCTTATTTTTTCGACTTCCGGTTTCCGCATTGTAGAATTCAGAAATCGGAGCTTTGATTTTTTTCTTCGCAATTTTTAGCTCTTCCACTTTCCCAAGTATGGAATGTGGAATACAAAACTTCGCTACGTTTTTAGTTCAAATAAATTTATTTCCAACTTCCGCTTTCCGCTGTGTGCGGAAGGCGGAAATCAAAAGTTACATGTTTGCAATTAAATTTTCATCCTTCCGACTTCTGCTTTTCGCCATGCGAATGCAAAAGCTGGAAAAGTATTTATCGATTTTTTTAGTTTTGTAATTTTTCCGACTTCCGGTTTCCGCAGTGCGGAATTTAGAAATCAAATCATTGATGTTTTTTTTTGCAATTTTTTTTTCCGCTTTCCGAAGTACAGAATGCAGAATGCGGAACTTCGATACGTTTTTAGTTCAAATATTTTTTTTCCAACTTCCACTTTCTGCTGTGCGGAATGCGGAAGCCATAAACGCCAAATCCAAACTTTCCCAAAGTTTTAGTTACGCGCTTTAATCTCAGCTTTTGGCTGTCTTTCTGTTTTCCGATTTTCACCCAAGAAAACACAAATAAAATAGATTAAAACCTTGACCCAGAAGGCATGCGTTATTCTTCCAATTGTTTTATGATGTATAAAATATCTTCTGTAAGCTCGAAAAACCATAAGGCCTCGTTCTATGTTTGTCACAATCCACATTTATTATTTATAACAAATAATGCTTAAAAATAACATGACTCATGCCATATGTTCATGGGAAGATTTTTTTTTTCCATATATGCATTTTATTTAAATCATATGAATATGTTACATTGCTTCTTTTTTTTGTTCATGCCCCGTTCCATTCCACAGGAAAAAATAACCATCAACTTATGGAGACTTTGCTACCTAAAGATTCTATTTCACTTTTGTTACATGGTGTTTTCAACCTTTTCCCGCTGGTACATGTCTCCTCATTAAACCAAGTGAACTCACTCAACTCATCATCTATTCGATTCCGAATTTCTATCTCAGACAGCCTTCACAAGCATGAGCTATTGCTTCCAATTATATATAATAGTCTTGTATAAAATTGACAACTAAAAGAAGGAACTATAATCAAAGTTACCCAATGTACATGCAGCATTGTACATAATGTAACACATGTTTAATTTCCTCATTATTTTTTCCCACTTAATCAATTTCAATTTGTTCATGCATCTCCAATGTTTTTCTCTCCCATTGAACTCTAACATACTTCTTCTCACTAGACTATCGCATTGCTTGCACTCGAAGTTGTCATGGTGGATGCAACAATTATTGGAGATCCTGCACCTTACCACTTACCTGTAGCTTCTCCCTTGTAGAGTAGTTCTTCTGTTGTAGTGAACCCTAGATCAATAAATGAAAACCTTGTCTTGCCTACATCAACTATCCCATTCACATCACTCTCGTCTTCTAGCAAAGTTTGGAACATTCAAGGTCGGGTTACTGCCAAGACAAACATACATGAATACGTCAACCAACGAGGGTCTGGAAAAGTGTTTGGATTTGACCTTGTTAATGCTTCACACAATGAAATACATATATCTGCATTCAATGAATTGGAACTCTCTTTGTATGACCAAACACAAACATGAATAATGTATATAGTATCAAATGGCACAGTGAAAGCATCCAATCCAGTCTTCAACCATTTGAAAAGCCATAATGAGATTTTCCTAGGTTCCTCCTTAACCATCCAACCATGCTTAGATGAATACCCTTTAATATGATACCTTTATATTGCTTTAACTTTAAAACTATTCAAAAGATTCAAACTATACCTGTCAATTCCATGGTTGACCTTGTTGGACTTGTCATTTCAATTTCACCTACATCCACGATATGAAAACGACATGGTGTTGAGATTGTTAGGCGCAACATTGGACTCCGTGACATGCCAGGCTATAGTATCGACATAACACTTTGGGGCGAGCATTTCCAAATTGAAGGAGCCCAGCTTGCCAATCTTCGCGGTTTACCTACTCCTCCAGCTGTAGCAATCAAAGGTGGTCGTGTTACAAATTTTAATGGAAAAACTATTGGAACTATTTCCAACAGTACTATTTTTATAAACCCAAAGATTGAAGAAACTTCAGTTCTCCAGAAATGGTTTCATGACAATGGATTTTGTTCAGCATCACCATCTTTGAGCTGAAAATTCAATGCCTCTCATTCTGCTCCTCGTAAAATATTTACCATTAATGAGCTACAAACTCTTCAACCATCTAAAAAACTTGTTCCGTACTCTTTTGTAGAAACCATCACAAATGTTAACATGGATGACTTTCATTTCCTTGCATGCCCTCTTTTTGTTGATGGTATAAAAAAGATTGCCCACAAAGTTGGAGACATTTGGCATTGTGGTAAATGTGTTGGGGAGTTTCTTGAATTTTACTACCGATACATACTAAAGGTTGAGTTGGAAGATGTCTCTGGATACCTTCATGGTGTCATAGCTTTTGATGATGTTGCAAACCAACTCATGGGAATTTCTACAAAAGACGTGTCTTCTCTCAACTAAAGCAACATCAATTGTTGAAATAGTCCAGAGGATCTGCAACAAAAAATTACTTCTTACTCTTTCAGTTAGAACAAAGACCTTCTACGGAATTGCACTCCTAAAAGTTGTAATTGTCATGGTTGAAAACACATAATCGACAATTTCAGATGTACATTTAAATATATAGGTTTTTTCAACCTGATACTTAAGCATTCTTTATTGTCTGTAATGAATGCTTTCAATTCTAAAATTTAAGTCCTTATTTCATAGTTCAACATAGCAAGGTATTTTTTTTAACTCCCTTATAGCACTTCTATTTTGCAATCTCATAATTCAATTGTACAAGCTATCGCTTAACATTTGTTACCTAAATTGTTAATGCAACCTATATGGTAACTTTTGAATACAATACTAATTTTCTATTGTGTTTATTTATAAAATAAACAACCTTGTTCTCTTGTTTCTTACCACAACTTTTCATTCTTATGTAAGAACAATAATTACAATTAATGTTTCTCATTCTGCTCCTCGTAAAATATTTACCATCAATGAGCTACAAACTCTTCAACCATCTAAAAAACGTGTTTCGTACTCTCTTGTAGCAACCATCACAAATATTAACATGGATGACTTTCATTCCTTGCATGCCCTCTTTTTGTTGATGGTATACAATGCATGAAAAAGATTGCCCACAAAGTTGGAGACATTTGGCATTGTGGTAAATGTGATGGGGAGTTTCTTGAATTTGACTACCGATACATACTAAAGGTTGACTTGGAATATGTCATTGGATACCTTCATGGTGTCATAGATTTTGATGATGCTACAAACCAACTCATGGGAATTTCTACAAAAGACATGTGTCTTCTCTCAACTGAAGCAACATCAATTATTGAAATAGTCCAGAGGATCTGCAACAAACAATCACTTCTTACTCTTTCAATTAGAACAAAGACCTTTTGCAGAATTGCATGCCTAAAATTTGTAATTGTCATGGTTGAAAACACTAATCGACAATTTCATATGTACATTTAAATATATAGGTTTTTTCAACATGATACTTAAGCGTTCTTTATTGTCGTTGAATGAATGCTTTCAATTCTCAAATTTAAGTCATTATTTCATAGTTCAACATAGTAGGGTCTTTTTTTTAACTCCCTTATAGCACTTCTATTTTGCAGTCTCATAATTCAATTGTACAAGCTATTGCTTAACATTTTTTACCTAAATTGTTGATGCAACCTATATGATAACTTTTGAATACAATACTAATTTTCTATTGTGTTTATTTATAAAATAAACAACCTTGTTCTCTTGTTTCTTACCACAACTTTTCATTCTTCTGTAAGAACAATAATTACAATTAATGTTTCTTTTTTTCATACTACACTTTATTCTTCTATATTGCTACTTTCTTACAATTATCAAGCTAGGACTTGAAAAAAAACACTTACTCCATATATATTATTTTAAGGTACATTCTTAGTTCCCAATATGCAATCAGTTAACATTTGTTTTATATCTTCTTCTTTATACCCATATACTTTGCAGTTAATACATATAGAAAATGGGCCGCTGCCAGCAATCAAAGCTTCTAAGTCTTTAACAAGTTTAAGGTTTTATTGTAGGCATTATGCCGACTCAAGACAATGAATAAGCCAATGCACGAAGAAGAGTTGTATATGCAAAGAACATATATAAAAAAAACAAGAAACAATGTCTTCTTTACAGAGTTGCTCATCTACCTATGGATATGTCTTATTCAATTTCTCTTTCTTGACCTTTCGACATACCCATCCTCTATGCTAAATCCATCGAACACCCACCTCGATGATGCACATCAACGATTTCGTAAAAAAATGGACCAACTAGTTGATATGCATGTCTTCTCAATTTGCAAAGAATGTTACCCTAGTATTGTATCGAAAAAGATCCATGGTGAATACACTAGTTCTCGTTGTATTCTAAATGCCATCAATTTTCATTGGAAAACAATATGGACCCATGCATCCAACCACCTATCCTTGCAGTACTTACACAAGTATAAGAAATGCTCATTAGTCGTGCTAACCCAATCTTACAAGTCACACATGCTCATGGTGGTAAATATAAATATTCTGGCCATACTATCTGCTTCCCCCAAGACATTTCCAATATTTCCACATACCTACCCCATTTAATATCACAACCCTTGTTGTTCGCGAATACAACTCTACAAACAATCCATATGAACTGTTTATTAGTCGAACACGTGTTTTTGCTTCCCTTCAATACAAAATGACAAACAACCCATACTACAAGGATGTACAAGTCAACCCAATTGCATTAGCTTCTTTGCCTCTTATTTCAATAGAGATTTCACCTTTGATTCTGCATGTTAATAACAATGATACATTATCTCATCAGCAAAGCTTGTCCTATACAGTTCAACCACCAAATTCATTTGAACCATATGATTTAGAATCCTCCTCGTTTATTTCAACACAAACTAATGCTACAACTGAGGTTGAAGAAATTAGACAGTTGTTACACATACCAAATATCCCACTACCACCTTCCATTGATTATCCCACTACCACCTTCCATTGATTGCCCCCCTATAGGAATCTCCCCTATCAATGAGTACAACACAAAAGCCTTCTTTCCATCGCTTTTCCAACCTTGTTCCCCACATGTGCAACAATGCTTAAACAATCACACATTCATGAAGTTGATATGCACGAATATGCACTTCACCTCATTCACTATCATGACAACAGATTTGGCCAACATCCTCGCTTCTGGTACTACATATACAATCTAATTATGCGCCATCGGAGTAATGCTACTGCCTCTGTTTTTGTCAAAATTAATCTTGAAGATACACTACCTCCCACAATACTTGAGGCTGTTAACCAATTGCAAGACATGCCTAATGACAAAATTGGTGACCGAGTCGCAAGGTTTGGGTCTTCATTACGTGGAACACGCTCTTATTGGAACAAAAGTAGAGCTGAACTCACAAATATGATCAATCAACAAGGTACACCAACGTTCTTCTTCACCCTTAGTGCAGCTGTCACAAAATGACCATATTTGCATGCTCTAATACCTACTAGACGTCCTACCGGTTTAGCTCAAGACTATCAATGGAAGATTCACAACATCATATCAAATCCACATATTACATCACAATACATGCACAATAGATTCAAAACATTCCTTCAAGAGGTACTTCAAAAAGGTTTTCATATAACAGATTCTTGGTGCAGGTATTCTACCATCTCTTCCTTCTTATTCTTCTTTTCATATTTCTCACTTTATACAATTCATCTCTAATATATTGCATTTCCTCCCATGTAGGTATGAATGGCAGCATAAAGGATCCACACACATTCATGGTTTCATTTGGTTGGCAGATGCACCAAATTATATGGACACCTTAGAATGGGAAGATGTTCTTGCAGTTGAAGCTGCAAATTTTGTTTTTGACACGTATGTTACAGCTTGGAATCCTCATAATTCCTGCTTGTCCACATCTGGGTTACACCATTCAACTACAAATGATCCACGCAGTCTTGCATCACCATCCATATCTACATCAAACTACTCAGTTGACTACAAAGAACTTGTAAATTTTGTTCAAAGAAACACCAGATGTTCAGAATCAACTTACCTTTGCAAAAAAGGAACATCTGTTCAATGTCGCTATGGTTTTCCATATGACCTACAAGCTACTTCTTCGTTATTCATTGATCCAAATGGATGTAAAACCTACAATCCTACAAGAAATGATTCCCTTCTAAATATTCACAACCCTACCATGCTTTCAATATGGAGGGATAATGTTGATTGCCAACATGTTCTTTCTAGACATGTTGTCCTCAAATACATTTCAAAGTATGCATCAAAAGTAGATACAAAATCAGAAAGCTACCATGCAATTCTCTCTCTCCTTGCACATGCAACACCAAGTGACGACCCCATTCTTCAGCCAATCAAACAATTTCTTGCACAAATAGTTGTAGAATGAGACATTAGTGCACAAGAGACGTGTCACATGCTCCAAAAACGCCCTCTTGTGTTTTGTAGTCATCACTTATTTTCCCTAAATGTGATCCAAAGTGTCTTTCGTCGTGTTTGTAATGACACTAATAACACCCCTCCAACCCGCCCCTTCATATTTGCATACATGCAAAGACCCCTTTCTCTTGAACATATAACCCTGCTTGAAGCTGCTCGTTCTTGGTCATTCTCACCTAACAGGAAAAAAAATCCATGGAAACAAACTTGCGTCACAAGATTGTTAGAGTCTATCCATAATTCACTTTCATTCCTGCCTTTGATTCTTCATCTTTTGAACCGTTTTGTTGGAGCGAACTTCTTCTATACAAAACTTTTCGTTCCATCCGTAAGGATATTGGAACACCAAATTCTAAAATTATTTCTCATTGGCATCACATTAAAGGCACATATGTTGTGTGGCACGTTGAACATGCACAAAAATAACCCTCTACACCTCTATCCAATGATTCAAAATCTGATGCTATTACCTTTCCCTTGCCCCATAACATGGATGAATGGGAACCTCTCTCTCAAATGCGACCAGGAAACAACATCCAGATTGTTGACCTTGAAATGCTTGGCCATCATGATTTTGGGAAAAATCACGATTGGACACATAACAATATAACCACCCATTTGCATGAGACAACAACACCATTCATTGACGTTAATCGCTTGTCCACCCAACTACATGAAGACACCCCGTCATTGTCCAATTCATTTGATTTCTTGTCTCCCATACAACACATAGCCTTTGATCTTGTCATTTCCCATTTTAGAACTACACCTGCTCAACCACTCAAAATGGTGATTCACGGTACTACAAGCACTGAGAAATCTTACCTCATATCTTGTTTGAAATCTGCACTCCAAACTACATCTAAGCAAACTGCCTCCCCACTTCTTCTCCTTGCTCCAACTGGTGTTGCTTCTTTTAACGTACATGCATATACAATACATTCTTCTCTTCGAATACCCATTGGTGAAATGCACCCCCTTGAAGGTCAATCCCTTTCAAAAACTTCAAGAAGAACTCCGCCATATTTGCTATATTCTCATAGATGAAATGAGCTTTATTGGCCCAAAAATGTTAACTCAAATTGATGCACGCTTACGTCAGGCTTTCCCCTCGCATTGCACAATCCCATTTGGTGGTTGTTCCATAATCATTCTTGGTGACTTCGAACAATTGCCTCCTGTAAAGGACATGCCCATGTATGTAGGCTCATCAATTGGAACTGCACTATGGCGTACATTTGATACTTTTATCAAGCTCGAAACGATTTTCCAACAAGGAAATAACCCTTCTCAAACTACCTTTTGCCAACTCTTGCTAAACCTTCGAAATGCAACACCAAATATTGAATACTGGGCACTCCTAATGACAAAAACAACCTCATGCCTTTCACATGTGGAAAACTGTTCATTTCAACAATCTATCCACTCGTATCCCACAAATAGCTCTGTTGCACTCCACAACAAACACATGTTGAAACAACTTAATATGCCAATATCACATTGCTTTGCAGAACAAAGGAACAAACATGCCCACCAATCCATTGATGATGACTAATTGCTATTAAAAGTCCTTCTTGCTATTGGTCAACAAGTCATATTAACTGCTAATTTATGGGTTCACACAGGACTTGTCAAAGGATCACTTGGAAAAGTCATTGACACTGTCTACAACTCCAATGAACAACCTCCTACCTTACCATCATTTGTTGTTGTTGAATTCCTCCATTACAAAGGACCCTTATGGGATGCTTCTAATCCCACTTATGTTCCAATATCTCCCATAACAAGAGGATCCCATAAGAAACTACCACTTTGTATGGCATGGGGTTTAACAATTCATAAAGCCCAAGGTATGACCCTACAAAATGTAACAATAGATCTTGGAAACATTGATAGACAAGGGCTTACATTCTCTGCAATATCAAGAGTTACATCTCTTTCAAGCCTTCGCATTTCTCCACCTTTCTATTTTTTCAGATACTCTCGAATGCAAGACAATCCATATGTCCAACGTAAGAAGCAAGAGGAAATCTTATTTGCTTCAAAGTCTTTAAAACCAAATTGTGGTTGAAGCTTCTCATTGTTTCTATATAGATGTACTGTTTTTCTTTGGTCACTTATTGATGTAAGAGTTCTGTTTTTGTTTCAAGAAATATCCAAGAAGTTTTGAAATAATTGGGTTCTACACTAAACCGTCTTAGGAAACTAAGACATCGACTGTGAAAGTTTTTAAGGAGGAAAGTTATGATATATAATTGCTAACAAGGAAATAATTCCTCAACGTATAAAAAATATAGATCAACTCTTATTTCCTTAAATGAACTTTAAATAAAACTCAATAATAACAATTGCGATGCTTTATCTAAAGTATTATATGAAAACAAAACTATCCTATGAAGTCATACTAATTGACAAAGTAGTATTAAGAATCAATAACCATTCATCAGTTACAGTAAAAGAGTATGCAAATTAAATAAATACATTTTTCCAATGTACATTTCATATGTCAAAATTGTAATGCAAAATCAGTACATATATCAACACATTTAATACATGAGCAACCTATGATCAATATACCACAAATATAGAAGAATAACTCAAAATTGATGAAACAAATTTAATAAATAACCATAGAACATAACATAAGGAATAGTGTTATTTTATTCAATTGCAAAACATTACAATGTTTCCAAAACTACAGAGCTTTCCTAATATGTCTTTCATTGTCTTTCTCCAATACTAGTCATTGCAAAACCGTTCTTTAGGGCTTGCATGGTCAACTGCCCACTTGTCTGGGTCGATATATGACATGAAACCCAGTTTGGATAACTGAAAAAGATAAAGGTAAAAGGGGTTTAATTTCTTAACATACAAATATGTAGGCTAACATCAGTCTCCACAACCAACTTCAAATAAATCTCAAACCAAATATTGTATAAGAAATATTCAATACATCCAAGAGGTAATACTAATTAACAAATTAGTACCAAAGATCATTATCATCAGCAACATAATAAATCACATATATGAAATACTTTGACATGTAGTCTCCAAAAAAATCCTCTTCCCTACTTGGGAAATATTTCCCTTTAAATTATATTACAAAGTATTACAACAAAAGAAAATTCCCAACATGTGGGATTACAAGATCAAACATTTTAAGTTGGGCCAAGGGAGGAACGCCACCTGGCATCTAAGTCCATTAAGAAATCAATGTCTTGATATTTAGCCTGTTCCAGATGTATTTTTTCCCTCAAAATATCAGACGTGATCTCCCTCTTCTTCACCGTTTTCCATTTACCAACATAAACCTCTATCCTAACCATCACAGAACTAGGTGTCTCAATCCACCTCGTGATGTCTTGCAGGTTAATCTGGATGAAACCCTAAATTTTCTCCTTGGCTGCAACAAAATATCAGTTAACTTCATCTAATTTTAGCTTGGGCGAAGGTGCTTCTTCGATCTGTTCTAGCATAGGCAACCCTAAGAAATCGAGTAAAACCTCTGAAGATGTCCACCTACGCTTGCATGTTTCCTGGCCATATTGAATGATGCTTCCTATTGCATCGCAGAGGATTCCCTAAGTTTCAATTGTCACTCTGATTTTCTTAGCTCAGACTTCATCCATGATTGGCATATCCTTTGGTCTATTTCTGATATGTGTTTTCCATCCAATCACATCTTCCAACGCCTTAATTACTACAATTTTCCGAGTATGATGATCATGCAGGACATCCGACTATTATTCAAATGATTTGTACAGTTCTTATATTCCACACAACCCTGTATACAAACTGATCATGGATTGATGATGCTGCTCATTTACCTACAAGCCAACTATTTAAATTATTCAGTTGTTAATGTTGAAAATGATGAGGTAGCTGAAGATATCTCTAATTCTTTGAGTTGTTGCTCTAGGGTAGCATTGTGATTAGCCTGTTCCTTGTTCAGGGCCTCTAATTTCTCAAGCTAATGCTTGAGACTGTCGATTTTCTTCTCTGAATGTCTCTGTTTATCTTGATGCTCTTGTTGAAGGAGCTCAATATCCTTAAGGTGGCGTGCCTTAGCTGCGTCCAGATCCTTTCTTGCTTTCTGTAGTTCATGTTCCTTAATGAGGAGATCTTTAGTCAGCTGGGACATTGATTTATAGTTAGCCCCTGCAAAGGCTCCTAGTGGACAATCCTTCTGCCAATTCCAACCTAGGTTAGGAAATGATGAAGTCGTGCAAAAAATGTCCATGACATAAGACAACATGTAAAATTGGGGTTTTTTGCTTTCTTGGGTTTTGTGGTATTTATCAATTTTCTCTTGCAAATTAACAGATAATATTTGAGCCCAATTGAAGGACTCACCAGTAAGAATAATGTGCTAGGCTGTCGAAACCCATTTTGCTTTGAAAAATGTGCAATTTTCCTCACCATATAACCGACAGAACATGGTTGCGAGTAGTGAAAATGGTTCCTTGAACCATGAACTAGGGTAGATATTAGCTGGTTGTAAAATAAACACGGTAGGTTTTTCCATCCATGATTGCACCACATATTCGTAATCGAAACGAGAGATTGCTTCATCAAGGAATTACTGGTTCAGTACTTGTTTCGGGAGTCCAAGAGCGTAAGCCTTGGAAAAAGTATTAGGTTTGAACGAGGCTAGAAATACACCAATGTGATCATTGAAAACTCGCTCCTCAGGGTTAGTGTGGTCGAGTCCCCACTTCACTACGTCTGTGTAGGGCATAAATGGTGGTCTAGTGACAATTAAATGGATCTGTGAGCTCCAAATTTCGATGTACATCGACTGGTCATGAGGAATGCATGAGAAATCATCATTATCGAAAAAACAATAAATTCTCAACCAGTCCAAATATTGGTTTTCAGAAATATGCCCACTAGTGTTTGTGAAGACTCCGGCGTTTGGGTCCTTGGACCTTTCTTCTTCCAGAGTCGTTTTTGATCTTGTGTTTCCACGACCCAGAGATGCCATTTATGCTCGAAATTTGGTAAACCTGGTCAAAACTTACTACACTGTAAAAATAACTAGATAAACGGTCGTAAGGAGTTAACTTACTGGTGGAAAGCTTTGAAAAGTGACAGATGCAAGCTCGAGCGAAAAGAAAGCGCAGTAAAAACATTTAGAAACAATAAAAACACAGGTAAAACAAATGGTTAAAACCTCAAAAATTCAAACAGACTATATAGCCAAAACCTCAACGACAAAACAAACAGCCGATATGAAGGCACGCAAATAAAAACTTCAAAAAAATTATTGGGAAACTTTGGATTTAGTGTTTCTGGCTTCCGCATTCCGCACTATGGAAAGCAGAAAAAAACAAAAATTTCCAAGAGAAAAATCAAAGTTCCAATTTCCGCATTTCGCACTGCGGAATGCGGAAGTCGAAAATACAAAAAGAGGAAGTCAACAATGGATTTCCCCAATGACTTGAAAACAATGGATCCTTGCTTTCTGCACTAGGGAAAGCGGATTTTATTAAGCGAAATGCCATTTATGCTCGAAATTTGGAAAACCTAGTCAAAACTTACTACAAGTGTAAAAATAACACGGTCGATCTAAGCTTGAGCAAAAAGAAAGCGTAGTAAAACTCTCTAGAAATAGTAAAACCGCAGGTAAAACAAATGGTAAAAACCTCAAAAATTCATACAGACTATATAGCCAAAACCTCAATGACAAAAAAAATCTAGATCGTTGATCTAGCGAAAAACAAACGACTAAGATGAAGGCACGCAAATAAAAACTTCGACAAAATTATTGGGAAGGATCAAAACAAAATTTTCCAAAATAAAAATCAAACTTCCGATTTCTACATTCCGCAATGCGGAAAGCAGAAATCGGGAAATAAAATAAAACAATATGCGACAAATACTTTTTCGATTTCCGCATTCCACAATGTGAAAAGCAGAAGTCAGAAATACATAAAGTTTTGTTACGAACTTGTAACTATCGATTTCTATGTTCCACACCGCGGAAAGCGGAAGTCAGGAATGGATTCCCTTGATGACTTAAAAAAAAATGGATCTCTGCTTTACGCACTATGGAAAGCAGATTTTATTAAGTGAAATTCTCATGCTTCTGCAGATGCTTCATTTAGTTGCGAAAAGACTCAATATTTTTACCCTCTCAGCATTCCTTTGCACCTCTCGGTGCAAATGCTAGTTATTATATTTTGGAAAATGCACACCCTTTCATTGAAATTTTAAATACACATTGGTGGAATGATAATCCATTAAGCAAGATACATGTTGGTTGTTGGAAATGTTAGATCATCTATTAATAGTAATCATGAAAAAGATGGAATGATGTAGTTTCAGTTTTAGGATCTTCTTGATTCTTCTTGAGCAAAGTTTGGAGATATAACAGTGTTCTCTCGAGAAGAAGGGGCGGTGGCGAATGCATTCTCCATGTGTCTCCTTTCATTAAGTTCTAAACTGAAGAGTTGTTCTTGGGAGCTTCTTTACAAACGCCAAAAAGTAATTCATATTAGGGGGATTCGAGAAATTTGGGGAAAGAACTGAAAAACTCTCTTCACGTATTTGAATTCTCGAGTTATCAGGAAAACAATAGGGAAAAAACTACTTTATGAGTTTTGCGTTGAGTTATGTAGAAGAACTTGCTATATTATAAATGTTATGAATGATCATTATAGAGGGGGCACGATTCTAGATCTAAGCTTGGAATGGAAAAACAAAGTTACGATGTAAGCACAATTTTGGATTAAGCACCAATGAAAGACCTACAACATTCATGTATGTTGTATCTTTTCTTAAAAGAATACTTGTTTTGGAAGTGAAGTGGAATGACTCCCATGGGATCTTGAACCCGACCTTCTTATATTTAAATTGACGAATAGGTGCACGACTCTAATTTGAGATAGATCCCTTAGTCTCATAAACACTTTGCTATGGTGGAAGAGATAACATTACCCTTGTTTTTTTAAGAATATCATTCTGTGTTAGAGGTATGAATTCTATAAAAGGTCAACCATTATTATCAAGCACAAAATGTGTATCTTTTCCTGTAAAGGAATTGCTAAGAATATTTTTTCCTTTTTAACAAATGATTCCCGCTCTTATTTTCTGTGGTATATTACATTGTTGTCAGGGCAGCCTCTCTCTTGAGAGACCACCCTATTGGCATTGCTTAGCATATAATACCAACCGCTTCATATAAAAAACTAAGGGAGGCATCTCTATTGGAATCCGAATGCATTTCCGTCACTTAAAAAAGAGGGCGACCTCCCTATTGAGATGACCGCTTTTTAATACCTGTGGATAGCACAAAACCTTGTTAGCATTTTCTTGTAGGAATCAAGCACTAAAGAACCATATTCTATCCCTGGAATAATGAAAACTGAAGATTAATGATCAATAGTCAAGTTTTATAATCTTAGTTAAATCGAGGAGACCTTGTGTATAAATGAAAGGAATTAAAGAGTTCCTTTGTAACTATCTAATCGCTCTTGCCAAAAGAAAATAGAGTTGTAGATATAGTTTTATGAAAAACATAATATTCTACATGCGAGTAAAGGTGATAGCTTTATTAGTTAAAGATTATATTTTGTGGCTAACTTACAGAATTAAACTTCTTATATGATGAGTTGAGTTGTAGATGAGTTGAACTTCTTATATGGGATTAAGTCTTCACAACGGTTCAAGCGAGGAGGTTGGCTAAGGTTTTGAGAGTCGAAGCCGAACACTGTTGAGGAGGCTAGGGTTTTGACCATAGCGGCTACTCTTTCTCCTATGCGAGGCTGTGTACCCGGTCGACGACGAATGTTCTCGAGGTGCGGGAGCCAAGCGAGGAGGAATGGTGAGCTTTGGGCACGAGCTTGTAGTCATGGAGTAGGAATGAGGGTGAGAGTCGGTGCAAGCTCTGCAGATCGCGTAGGTGGAGGTTTGCAAGCTACAAGCGCTCATCATCAACAGAGAGATAATGTTTCCAATCTCCGAGAAGCTAGGCTGGTGTAGATCTGTGTATGCCAGGCCATATGCGAACTGTAGAGGGCCATAACAGATCCAGTGTTGTTGCTGGAGCATTGTGACAGTGGTGTTGAAGGGTCTCAAGCGACAAAATCAAATACCATTCCTGTATCAGATGGATAGGGTTTGGATCCGGCTAGGGTTTGAACCTTAGCCACCATCCATCATCCACTTGTTTGTAGAGGTTTTGGCTACGAGATGATGGGATGTTGTCCATGTGATTGGGTTTTTTTTCTTTGGCTATTTTTGAGCAGTTTGTACATGCCCCCAACGCTATCTTTAGCTGGGAGTTTGGTTTTGGGTGGGTGCTCAGGTTGTTGAGCACTGAGTAGGAATGAGGGTGAGAGTCGGTGCAAGCTTTGCAGATCGCGTAGGTGGAGGTTTGCGAGCTACAGGCGCTCGTCATCAACAGAGAGATAATGTTTCCAATCTCCGAGAAGCTAGTGTATGCCGGGACATATGTGAACTGTAGAGGGCCATAACAGATCCAGTGTTGTTGCTGGAGCATTGTGACGGTGGTGTTGAAGGGTCTCAAGCGACAAAATCAAATACCATTCCTGTATCAGATGGATAGGGTTTGGATCCGGCTAGGGTTTGAACCTTAGCCACCGTCCACCATCCACTTGTTTGTAGAGGTTTTGGCTACGAGATGATGGGATGTTGTCCATGTGATTGGGTTTTTTTTCTTTGGCTATTTTTGAGCAGTTTGTACATGCCCCCAACGCTATCTTTGGCTGGGAGTTTGGTTTTGGGTGGGTGCTCAGGTTGTTGAGCACTGTTTGTGGCATTTTTTTTACTTTGGCTAGGAGCCTGGCCCCAGTTGCTCATGTTGTTGAGCACTGTTTGTGGGTATTGAGCGTTGTTTGTGGGTTTCAAACACTGTTTATGGGTTTTGACTGGATATGATACCTACTATCATAGATGTGTATCTCGTTACCTTTAATTCTAATGAATATCAAAGAACTGCTATTTTTCTTTAAAAAAAAAAGAGCTAAACGCTACACTTAATATTTAAAACTTCTTATGTGATGAACTGAGTTATTTAGCTAAAAGCTACACTTAATATTTAAAAGAGATAAAGGTGAATCCATACTATCTATAAAGAGCCAAGTTTTATCATTAAAATGCACTTTATTTATATATACATACTTCCCATCTAAAGTGTACTATATTCATTAGAATCTAATGACTAAGATTAAGGTGTGAAGTCAAACCATTTGTTTATTTATTAAGAATTACATTAATATCTAAAGGTAGAGTTTGTCATTTGAGTTTATTAATTGAGTATTGAATCTTTATTTGGAGCCAAACTTTAATAGACATGAGTAGGAACTCTAGTGTTTAAGTTAAAAGTAGACTCAACTCTATTCATTTGGGTATATTTTTTTTATAATAATTTAATAATTATTATAATTAGCATTTGATTCCTGGTTAATAAATATTTTTGGCAATGGTCGTGGGGCTTGATAATCGAGTAATATCAAAGAAACTAGAATAAAGATTTTTGATGACCGCTTACCTAGTAGATCCCTTTCCCAGCTCGAGGGTGGAAGTAGTGTTGAAAGGTTAGCGAACGTTGCAGCCATGTCTTCAGCTACCACGTAGTATTCAATCTAAGCATTTATCCTTGTCATATTAATTATTAATTGATCATGTTGCTTTATTGCAAATGTGGAAAATGCTACCTAATTAATTTTATGGAACATACTCGTTCATTGTTGGTTAATGAT
>LPNX010345158.1:1276620-1291773 GCA_001517045.1 Pseudotsuga menziesii
TTGTGATGTAATAGAAAAGAATTGTGATGTTAAATATTCTTGCAAACTTTGTTGGGCTTGCATTCTTTATTATGATTAATTACTTAACCATTATATCAAATTAAAAGGATTTACCCTTATACATACTTAGTTACAAGTAGTAAAGTAATATTAAATCGTTGAGTTAGGAGAATAACCTATCGAAAGTCATTACAGACATTCATGTGTAAATAATGACATAGTTCTTGAAATGTTTATTAATGATCGGTATTATTAATACATTGATAATAGATCAAAGTTAGTAACTTATTAGTAATTGTTCGAATTGTATGGTACGTTCACATATGAAAAAACATAGATTTATAAGTAACAAAAACCTTACTTATATCATGGGATTGTTAGAGGAAGCTTAGCATAAGTGTTTTTGCCCTTCACATACAAGTAGTCCTTGAGAACCTTATCTTATCTTTGAAATGACTTTTATGTAATTAATATTCTTATTAACAACTTGCTTGTTTATGTTGCATTGGTTAATTACACTGTTACCATATATTAGAAACCATTGGAATCTTACCATGACTTGCTTGTTTATGTTGAATTAGTTAATTACACTATTACCATATATTATAAACCATTGGAGTCTGAATAGTTTATAGAGGATTTTGGTTACATTACAATTTTGGAGTTTAGATACTTTTTAGAGGATTTTGGTTACATTACAGTTTTCTTGATGGATTTACAATGGATCTACAAAATTCCAATAAAAAAATCATGAGCGACTTGACCAAGATATCAAAGTCAACAACACTTCAATTTGTAAGTTGCAAACAAAAAGGATGTTTTTTTGTTTGGCGCACTTGGGGTCTCATCATACATAGATGGGACAAGCTAAAATGGAGCCAAGGTACCAGCAATTAATTGTTGTAGTTTACAATGGGTCCTCAAGCAATGGCAGAGGATATCAATTGATACATTTTGTCTATTGAGGTTTCAATCTCATTTAATGAGTACGTATCTTCCATTAAGGTTTCTTAAATAACGGGGTGTGAGTGATTACTATTGTAATGGATCTCAGATTTGATGTTTTTTCTAATTAAAAAATGTAGAAAGAACATTTCTCACAAAAAACCATGCTAAAAGCACTTCTACAAAATTTTAATCCACATACAAAACAAAAATACTATGTCACATCATTTCATATAGAAGAAGAAGCAATTATTTTAACATCCACGAGGCTAAAAATAGCCTATGGGACAGACTGTCTTTCCCACTGATTTTGCATTTCCACCCTCTTCTTGTTCAGCTTGATGATGAGTTCCCCCAATTTCACCACTGTCCCTTCATTGAATAAATTAACCCAAGAGCTAGTTGTCAAGATATTTACATAATTGTCCCTGCTGTCTTTGAAGGCTTCGCACTCTAAAATGAAATGCTTTTTTGTTTCCACTTTTCCAGAGTTGCAAAAAGTACACACTCTTTCTTCCCAAGCTTCCTTTGGTCTTTTCCAGCGCCCAGTTTCACAACACGGTTGGTGGGAATTGGTTCTTATTTGAGCAATAAGCATTTTGGCCCTCCATGATATATTAGCCCCTATATAATCTTTTTGATGATGGTTATACGTGGGATTAAACTCTTCAATATGGTACTTTTTCTTTCTCATTATCCCTTTGCCTCAAATTTGCTTGTGGAACTTGTCGATAACAAATGCCTTTAACTCTTTACTGTTTGTAGGACATGTGTTCAAGTAAATATCCCATTTACTAAGCCATTTGTTGTTTTGTCGCATCCAAGTCTTCTTTCTTTTGCATAATAGGTCATTGAAGACCACCTTAGGCCATCTGATGTCTTCCATTTGATCAATCTTTTTTAGACATCTTATGAGTTGCACCATAGCAATTGCTTCAATGGGGGCTACCCCCACTTCACTAAGCATGATATCATATGGGACTGAGCTTTTAATTTTGAACTTGTTGATAATCAAGCGTTTTTTTTAATCTTCTCAATTTGTTGCCACTGTAAATCAGATGTATTGTTGGCCCACACTTCACACCCATAGAGAACCACCGGGATCACTAGCAACCCAAAAAGAGTTTGCGTAGTCTTCCAATCCCATAGCTCTGCTTCTATGCATCTATATTGAAAGGCGTATAATGCTTTCCAACCTCCCAAAGTTCTTTTCTTTCTGCAACCTTCCCAACTTTAATTTTTGTTGAAGTCAATCCCAAGATATTTGTAATCTACCACTTCTTCAGGAGTGTTGCCTTCAAAGTAGAACTTATGTTGGTTATGTTCTTGCAAGCCAATAGCAGATTTAGCAATCAAAATAAGGTCATCTACATACAAAAGAAGCCTTATCACAAACTCGCCCAGCATAGCACCTTCCTCGCCCTGTAAATTTAACCACTCTTCAAGTTTGTAAATATATAAGTCAAACAAGGTAGGGGACAATGGGCACCCTTGCTTGACCCCAATATCGCTCCTGAAACTTTCAGAGATACCAGCTGACGTTTTGATTTTGACTTTAACCTCTTCGTATAATCTATGGACAGTTGCTCTAAGATGCATAGGAACCCCAAGTTCTTCCATTCTGTGCGAGAGCTTATCCCTAGGGACTATGTCAAAGGCTTTTTTGAAATCGATAAAGCAACAAAAGGCTTCCTCCTTTTTCTCCCACACTTTCTCAATGATGCGTCTTAACGTTACACCGTGATCAACCGTTGAGTGTTTTGGGTTTGAAAACTACTTGTGCTTTAGCGTGCTTACCTCTTTCTTCCGCCCACTTGCTAATCCTGTTTTCTAGCATACTTTTGAATAGTTTTGCAAACAAGGGATTTATCATTATGGTCCTGTAGTTGGAGGGATTATTGGCATCGCCATTCTTGAAAAGAGGTATTGCTAGTCTAGTTGTCCAATTTGTAGGGAAGCCCTGCTGAATGATGCTATTGAAAATTCTTTGCTATTGAAAATTCTTGTGATGTGAGGCGCAAGAGTTTTCGAACCCCACTTTATATACTTTGCTTGGAGTTCAACTAAATCCTTTGTTTTTCCAGCACCCAACTTCTTAATACCCACCTCAACCTCTTGAAATGTGAAAAGCTTAGTAACGGTGTTGACCAAGGGGGGGGGTCAACCTTGGGGTCTTGCTCATAAAGTTGTTTTGCATATTCAAACCATTGATAAGCTGTGATATTGTTTTCAGTTTGTTTTTTTCTGGATTGAAGTTCCTTCCAAAATAACTTGAGGTTGTTTTTCCCAGAAAGATTAGTTCTTCCCTTAGTGAAATAAATAAATCATCTTTTTTCTTTCTTAAAATCCGTTTGTAGGTTTTGAAGTCAAATTCTTTCTGATTTGATTCTTTCAAAGTTCTCCTTGCTTTTTTGCATTGCTCATCAAACCAAGCATTAACCGGGAAGCAATTTGTTTCAGATTTCTTATTTTGCATTCTGAAAGTGCTCGGTGCTTGGTTCCCTGCTATGTCTGATTACTGAGCTAAAACGTGAACAAAATTACAGGAAGATTGCGTACCTTGTAAACTTGATCGGAGTACAATAAATATGAATCGTTACTCACTCCAGCCTTAACGGATATAACAGTGAAGCATTAAATAGTCTAGAAGGAATGTTACAAGGCAAGGAATGTTAGAAGGCCAAGGAGCAATGAGGAAACTCACTACAATAGACGAAGGATCGATTGAATTAAAACCATTCTAATGCGGGCCCTGCACCCTTAGACCCCTACCTTTCTGAGGACAACTCAAAATGTATTCAATCACAAATACACTCTGCTATCGATCAAAGACCCGTTTACACCCATAAAACATCATAATTTGCACTCGGCTCTATTTCAATCATCCTTCAATTTCGAGCTATTTCCTATTTCAATTCTTCGGCGATATCCACACTTCGGGTTTGAATGTACCCTGGGAATAATATCCCATTCGGGCAAACTCGCTACTCTTCCACCTTGGTTTCTGCCGGTCCACAAAGCTTCTAGTCGCCCGGTCGCTCACTTCCTTTTCCAGGCTGTAATCATTTGGTCTATACAGGAACTAAGGCACGATTTCTCTTTCTGTCAAGTTCTTGACACAATTTCACCTTCTCAAATTCCTCGAGTCCGTCTATCAATGTTCCCTTCTCACGCTTGCACAATAACTGTAGAAAGACTCTGCAAATCCTTTGAAATTTCGGATTCTTTCAGAGTAATTTTGTCACAATCATCGTCAATTAATACTCGACTCCTGCAGCTTCCAACTTTGCTTTGGCTTTGCCTCCAACGAGCGTTTGTCGACGACGCTTCCAAAGAAACTTTGTTTCTTTTACAGGCTGTATTTCATTCACACTTGCACAACAATTACAAAAACATTTTGTAACTTCATTTTTGCTTCAATGCATTCAACCCAGGCACCCTACCCGACTCTCCAGTATGCGTTTACCCATAGGATACAGAGTCACTCAATTCACAGAGTGCCTTCTTAAGTCTTTAATAGACTTCTGCAAAGATTGGNCCCCTACCCGACTCTCCAGTATGCGTTTACCCATAGGATACAGAGTCACTCAATTCACAGAGTGCCTTCTTAAGTCTTTAATAGACTTCTGCAAAGATTGGAACCATACAGGTTCTACCCAATCTCGTGATGAACTGGAATCACACACAGAGATACTACCCAACCCTCCTTTCTATTAAGTGGAACTTCATAAGAAATTCTACCCAGCTCTGCTTCTTAGTTTACTATCAGGTTTCATGCACATGTTAGTAAATTCTTCACACAACTAATATTCATCAAATTACTCAAATACATCTTATACATGTTGTAAAAGAGACAAGCACACCATATTGAAGAATCTTCTTTCTCATTAAGTAATGACACTGTAAATACATCATAAGAAACCCTTATATACTCTTCCTATGGCCCGATCTTCTCTACATGGCCATCTCCTCTCTTTTGGATCTCCGGATCCCTTTCACAACTACTGAAGGTCTAACCTCCTCACTCTTTAGAATTTACATTTTATGGAGAAAATAGAATCCTCCAGCTCATCTATCAGTCTACTAGAAATCTGTAACTGTCTTCATCTATCAGTCTCATAGGAATCTGTACCTGTCCTCCTGCAAATTTGCAACTAGTTCTAAAAATAAAACTCTATCTTATCTCAACAGTTTTGCTTCCTGGCTCGATCTCCACGTAGGGAGACTCGATTGCTCTGTTATCCCTAATTTAACTCAAACACTGACAGCTAAGGCTAACTGCCTATGTTTATCTTTTAAAGACAGAGATTATTTACGAATAATTACTCACCAAAAAGGTCTCGAACAGATTGTTCTTTTAGCCATAACATGTGACCATCATATCACATGGCTGGCTAAGCTGGATGCTCCTGCATCACTTTCCTTTCGGAAAATAAAAATATATTCAAATGATTTATTTATATTTCGTACAAGGTCAAGCGATGACTTGTAAGAGGAAGGGGAATCAAAGACTGACCGACCTCACTCTGCTCTAATAGATCTTTGATGAACCGGTTTACTAAAAAGAAAAGGATGTCTTGCTTAGAAATTAACGAGCTTTTAACCGTTAAAAGGAATACAAAGAGTAAAGGCGAAAATGTTGCGGTGCGGTCTTGTGCAGTGAAACATTATATAACAGAGGGTGATTTGTAATGTCCCAAATTTGGCATTGGTTCACAATGGCCAAGTCACATTTTCTATATTCATGAAAGTTGTCAAATGGATGCTAAAAGTCAAATAATTGCCAAGGAAGAAAATCACTAGTTTCCTAGGTTGGGGGTGGAAGCTTTGATATTTGGAATAAGGGGGATAATAAATGATGTTTAGACATTAGAAGAAAATAAATATTTAATAATGTAGCTTATTAAATAAATACAAGAGAAAATGGAAGTGACAATAGAGCTTGAAGACACATGGAGACTATGGGGCCCACACTAGCTAAAATCCCTATGTTAAATGGTATCTTTCTCTTGCAAATTTGAATATATGGAAAGTCTAATGTTTTTGTATAGATTGTAATGTTAATATACTTGTTCATATACTTCATAGGTCGAAATTGGGATGAAGTGTAACTTACATGGGGGAGGAAGAGCCAAATGGGAGTTTCATGGACGCTTGGTTAGATTCCCCTTACATTTATGACAGCTATGACACCAATGATGGAGATTCTATGACAGTTATGACCCAAGTCAGATTTGAATATTGACATAATGACATACTAACATGTCAGGCCTGAATAGAGCATCTTGGAGGTCGAAATTGGGAGTTGGAGAAGGCTAAGAGGCTCCTACTCAAATTTGGGAGAAGAGGGAAGGTAAAGAGAGAGGCCACATGGCATAGCATGAGCAACCACACCAATTTGACTTGGCTTTGGTTTATGGATGGATTTGGAACCTTAGAATACCAATAAGGTTTATAAAATACAGGGATCATTCATGAGAAGAAGTTTTTGCTCATTTGTGAATTATGAAAGCTAGTGGATGACTAGTTTTCTTGCTTAAGCCAATTTCGAGGGTGAAAGATTCCCATCCTAGTTGGTATTTGGAAAGGCCACCCAAGTCTTTCAAGGAGCTTTAATGGAGTCTTATTTGCAGGTGTAAACTACAGGAAAGAATGTGGATTCTTCTATTGCAGCACTCTCTCTCAACTATTTCCAGTTTTCACACCATATTCATGCCAATGAAGGGATTGCGCTTTGGGTGAGCTATTGATCTCTTTGGGGAAGATTCTAATGCTCATTATCTTATGTTTTGATTTATATGCTCTGCGTTTCATGTTTAGAATACTCTCAGGTCGAAATACCCAATAGAATTCATGTAAAAATGTTGAACAATGAAGAAATAGTGTCATTCCCCCACTATCTTGTTGTGAACCATTGTAATGCTGATGATTTCGAATTGGGAGAGCCTTTAATTGTCCATTTATGATTGGAATCAGTTCAATATTCTCTGTTCTTCATTCTCAGAAAGTTTCAAGTCGAAATTCCCAAGAGTTGTATGTCAAAATGACTTTTAATGAGCAAACAATGATCATTTCCACTCCATTTTGATATATGCCATGGTAATGCTTATTATTTCGAAGGGAGAAATGTATCTCTGATACATGTATGATGGATGGATTGTAATTAATGTGTATTTCAAGTCTCATGTTCAGTAATTAAGCATTGGAAGCCATTTTACTCATTTTTATTGCATTGGGAGAATATTTGGTGCATTTTCCCCAAGGGTCGAAATTGTGACTTGGGGGTTGTTTTGGAAAGAGTCATAACAGACTGTATAAACTAAACCATGATGCATATGAGACTTTGAAAAGGTCCCTTACACATGCCCAACCTCTGTTCAGAAATTCAAGTGATTTTGGGATCGTTTGTGAAGCCATTTCCGGCAATTACCCAGGGGGAATTGGAGCCCCAATTTGCTAGTAAAGGATCCTACTTTGAACAGAACATTAAACAAGTTTGCAGAAGTAATTGGGAGGTCAAAAAAAATAAATGAGCATTATATTTAAATTATATTATCAGTCATGTACCTTCAGAGAAAATTTGGAAGCATTTGGGTCAATTTGGAGGTCTAGACATCAAAACTAGTTAAGGTCAAAATTGGGGAAAAAATGAAATAATTGATCATTTAAAAAAATTCCAAAAAGGGGACATTACATGATTTAGATGGAAGAATAAAATTTCACAGTGCGTGCTTCTTAGTCGATTTGAGTATGTTAGAGTTTCTCGCCATAATATTCTGGCTTGGATATGGGATGTGTGAAAGCAGATATTGAAATCTATTCCAAAGGTTGTATGGTGAATGGGTGGGTCTTATTTCAATTATTGATTGTCGAAGATAGGGTGGCCATTGAGGCACAATACTGGATTCTGGGGGTGGGATCACTAGTCCTTGGGAGATGGAATGTTGGCTTTGATCCACGGATTGAAAGGCAGGTTCATCACCACCTCTAGGTTTTGCTTCCAGACTTTCCCATCCAGTGTTGGAACCACCGCAGTTTTATGGCGACGGGGAACACTATAGGTACTTTCATTTTGATGGAGAAAGAGCACCTTTTGGGTTTAGATCGCTTCACACCACGTATTTTGGTCGATAAGTTTGTCTCTAATATCCCTCTGGAGTTAAAATTCATAGATTCTGGAGTTATCATGGACTCTCTGTCAAATCTTGATGGGTCGGTTTCTTCCCTGGTTTTGCGAACAGGGGTAATCACTGATGCTCCACCTTCTCTTGTTCTGTCTCGATTCCCTTTGTGTGAGGATCGGGTTCTTATTGATAATCCTGGTGATGTGGGTCTGTTCGCTTCGACTTCTAAGGGGGTGGCCCAGTTTTCATTGGACTATCCTCCTCTTCCCATTGTATCCCTGGATGGACTCAATATTTCCCTCTCTCTGTCTTCTGTACCGGATGTCTCTCTGGCATCTCCTATCACGTCCCCTTTGTTTGGCGATTGGGTGGCACACTTGTCCCCTCCTTCCTACCTGTCTTTTAATCCGAATCCTATTTATGCCCTTGTCGATTCTCCTTCAGCTGCTATCCTTCATCTTCCTACTGTTAATAGAGGTTTTGTTACCGTTAGGAAAAATAAAAAATCCTCCAAGGATATGTGGGGCTCCAAGGATGTTATTAGGGAGCAATCTTTTATCAATCCTAAGATTGCTCCCCTCTCTACTCATGGTTTGCTTGACTGCCCTATGTCTTCATCTTCCCCGACCCTTAGAGCAAATGCGACCTTTCAGGAGGTTATCTTATGAATATTGTCTCTTTCAATATTCGAGGGCTGGGAGGGGGGCCTAAACCCACCGCTGTAAAAAGGTTGTTAGATTCTGTTGGACCGATGGTTGTATTAGTGCAGAAAACTATGTCGTCTGGTGTTGATGCTTGTGAGTTTTTTCTAAAGTTACGTTCGAGTTGGCTTGTAAGTGCATTGGATGCATGTGGAAACTCAGGCGGTACCTTGGTGGGATGGAACCCACTGTTGGATGATTTGAGAGCCCTTCATACTTATGCAGGTATTCTTCTAATAGGGAGGCTTAAGGGCTTTGGGGAGCAGGTCCATTTGTTGAATGTTTATGGTCCCTATTCCGATAGGATTACCTTCTAGGATAATGTTAAGGTTGCAGGTCTACTTGCTCTTCCTCATCTGATTTTAGCTGGGGATCTAAATTTTACGTGGTCGGCTGATGAAGTCTAGGGGTCCGAAAGATCTATTGATCCTTTGTTCGATTATTTCCATACTTTATTTAATGAGGCTCTTTTGGTGGATATTGCTCCTGGAAAATTGTCTCCGACTTGGTCAAATGGTCGAAGTGGAGAAGTTGGTATAGCCAAGCATCTGGATAGATACTTTATGTCGAATTCGTTGTGCAAGTTGGTGGGTCGATTCAGGAGCTGGAATTATCTGATGAGGGTCTCTGACCATAAAGCATTGATTTTGCAACTGGATTTCAATTTGTGTAAAGTTATGTCTCCATTTAAATTTAATTCCTCATGGTTGTCTGTGGAGGATTTCAATATTTTTATTACTTCTCAATGGGCTTTGTTGCACTCTGGGGTGCCTTCTCATTACTCTCCCTTTCAGTCTTTGCTTTTCAAATTAGCAAAGCTTCGTCGAGTTGTCAGAGCTTGGGAATTGGCTGAAAAGAAAAAGGAGGATGATACTCTTTATTCAATCGAAGAGGAGATTAGGAGTCTTGATGGTGATCCGAAGGTGGGTATTTTTTTCCCGCAGAACGCTGATATCTTAAAAAAGCTTTTTCTTCAAAGATAGACTATCTTATCTCACAAGAAAGAAACGCTTCGGTTGAAGAGTAGGACACTTTGGCTTAATGCGGGTGATAAAAACACAAAATATTTTCATAATTTTGCCAATCGTAAGAGAATCTCCAACTCCATATGGGAGATTGTGGATGGTTCAGGTCATCTTGTTACAGATCAAGACTCTATCAAGGATGGGGCCATTTCCTATTTCTCTGGTCTTTATAAGGATCCGAAGTCTGCCAGCATTTCTAATCAATTGGGGGTTTTAAAGTGGTATCTGACTATGTTCTTTGAAGAGGAGGGTGGTCTGCTTGGGAATCCCATTACTCTTAGTGAAGTGCAAAGTACTCTTAAAGCTTTTGCGAAAGAGAAAAGCTCTGGCCCTGACGGCTAGACCTCTGAATTTTACCTTCACTTTTTTGAGTTAATTGGTCCTGAGATTGCACTGGCTATATAAGATTCTAGAAAGCATCATATCATCCCTGACAGTCTGAACACCACTTATCTGACCCTCATTCTGAAAGTTGATAGGCCATCTTCCTTTGCTGAGTACCGTCCTATTGCCTTACGTAATATGTTGTACAAACTTATCACAAAAAATATTGCCAGTAGGATGAAGGTGACTCTGGGTAAGTTTATATCTACTAAGCAGTTTGGTTTCCTTCCCAATAGACAAATTCTTGATGCAACGGGCATTGTACAACAAACCATTCATTCGATTAAGCTTAAGAATCTTTCAACGATGGTTCTGAAACTTGACTTGGAGAAAGCTTATCACAAAGTGGATAGGTCTCTGTTACATTTGATTCTCTGGCAGATTGGTATTCCCCTGAAAATCACGAAATGGCTCATGTCTTGCGTGAACATGACATCTTATGTTGTGCTGATCAATGGCTCACCTTCAGATTTCTTCAAAGGCACTCGGGGGTTGCGTCAGGGGTGCCCGTTATCCCCATATCTTTTCTTACTAATTATTGAAGGACTAAGTCTACAACTTAGAAAGGCTAAGGAGGACAAGTTGATTAGAGGGGTTAAGGTTACAAGGTCTATCTTTGTTTCCCATACTCTTATTGTAGATGATGTTATAATTTTGGGTTATGGGATTTATGATGAATGGCTTCATATCAAAGGAATTACGGATATTTTTTGTCATGCTTCGGGTATGTCCTTTAGTATTTCTAAATCATGCTTCAGACATTATGGGGTGGATGATTCCACGGTACATCTATTGAGGACTTGTTCTCTATCCATAGTAGTGTCCAGGCATCTCTTACTTGGGATTTTTTCTAAGACCAAACTCTTACTCTCATTCTGATTGGGATTGGCTTAACTGTAAAGTTCAGTTTCGGATCAGTCGGTGGTCCTCCCATTGGCTCTCACTAGGGGGGCACTTAACCTTAATCAATGTGGTGTTACAGTCGATCCCTGTATATTGGTTTGTTCTTTTCAAGGTCCCTGTGGGTCTTTTGGTTTTACTTCGCAAAACCTTTTTCAGTTACCTATGGAGGGACGCTCAACATTTCTGGAAATTTCACTTGGCGGATTGGCGATCCTTATCTCTGCCAAATTTGTGGGGTGGTTGGGGCATAAAACATCTGGGGTATTTCAATAATTGCACTCTGTGCAAAAAATCTGTGGCGTGGTTTGACCTGTTCTAACTTGTGGTGTTTTATTATTAAGTCAAAGTATATGAAAAGATTCCCTATTGGTGACTAGCTGCGGCATCCTTTGCCTATTCCCAAGAATTCTTTGGCGGTTTGGTCTAGCTTGTGCTCTATTTTTCCTAGCATCTTACGGGAGCTATGTTGGAAGGTGGGCAGAGGAAATAACTATTCATTGGATGCGAACATATTGTTGGGATTGGTCATTGTATATTTTCTGAAAACCCCCTGTTTAGTCTGGTTGCATTGAACATATCAGTTATAAAATAGGCTACGATGGACTGTGGTTTGCATCTTTCAAGGTGGAAGACGACACTCTCTTTCAGCATGTCTGGTTTCGAAGCTGTGGAGTGGGATGATTATATGGACAAGTTGTGGGAGGCGGGTATTTCCCTCAATAGTAAACCTGATACTTTGGTTTGGGCAGGTAACAAGATCAACGGTTCTGTCACTACTAGCTCGACATATTGCTCTTTATTAAAATTCCATTAAACCTGTCAATCATCGCCATGGCATTCGATACTGTGGAAGAGGAGGGTGGAAAAAAAAATTAAATGTTTTATGTGGCTCACTCTTAACTTCAAAATCCTGACCTGGGACAGTCTTCAACGGAGGGGCTTCCAAGGCCCGAGTAGATGTATCTTTTAACTGGTGGAGTCAGAATCTATGGAACATCTATTTTATTTGTGTCCTTGTTTTCGTGATCTGTGTGATTTCTTTAATGTCCATTGGTCGTGGAGTGATAATGATCTATCGGGTTTCCTGTTAAAAATCGAGGGGCACTCTATTATTCAGCTGGAGTGTGCTTTTCAGTGTTTATGGGATTACTGGTGCATCCGGAATGGCTTTTTATTCCAGGGGATTCCCATTGATTATGGGCGTTCTGTGTCGAAGACACTGTCTAGATTTGGATCTGGCTTTGATCCCAGTCCAAAGAATTGTACTCGAAACATTAGTTTCCCTTGCCTAGATGCGGTCGATAGAATTGGTTTCTTTGACGGTGCTGAGCAGAATGGTAAGTGTGGTGCGGGCATGGTGATTCAGATAGGGGTGAACCATTACTTCAGATTGTGCATGTATGCAGACAATGGATCAAATACCCAGGCTAAGCTCTTGGCTCTTTGGGGGCTATTATTTTTTGCTAATGCACATGGCGTTGATTTACATCAAATCTTGGGCGATTCTCTGGTTATTATTGACTAGGCTATGAAGAGACAACCTGTAGACTCTGGCTCTGTCCCACTGGCTAGGCAAAGTCAGAAAGATGATGGACTCTGTTCCTCATTTGATCTGCCATCATATTTACCAGGAGTATAATACTCAAGCAGATGTTGTATCTAAAAAGGGGATTCAGATGGAACTGGGATCGATATACTGGTCGGAGATTTCTTGCAATGGAATCATTATTGAAGGATCTTTGTACTATTTCTAGTTTTTTCAGTCTCCCCTTTGGGGAGGGTATCACTGTCTATGCTTTGTTTTGTAGTTTTACGGCGGTAGTCTTGTAGTACCTCAGACTGATTCGGGGTTGTGGCCTAGCCTTTTTGGCACTAATCCTGGCATATTAGTGCAGATCTGTGAAATCTTTGGTTGTCCATAACTTTGGGACTGCTTTGTAGTGATCTGGTTGTTCTGTTTTGACTTGTGAGATAGGTCTCCTTGTGCTAATGCTTTTATTGTTTCAAAGACTCTTTGGAGTATGTAATATGCTGTATTTTTTTTTAGAACTTTATAATATATAAGGTTGTCCATTACAATTGAAAAAAATGAGGATGGAATAATTATTTGTTTGTACATGACAAAATGTGGATTGCATGCAACATTTGACATAAAAGCAAGAGATATGTAATAAGCAAATGTTTTAAAATATGAAAAAAGTAGCAAATTGTTTTCTTTCCAAATTTGGTTGGTGATTGGATGTTATAATTGTTGAAAGGGAATAATATCAACTTGTTTTATTAAAAGCAAGAGATATGTAATAAGCAAATGTTTTAAAATATGAAAAAAGTAGCAAATTGTTTTCTTTCCAAATTTGGTTGGAGATTGGATCGTATAATTTAGAAGTAAAAAATGGGCAATTTAATTTTTTTTGTTTCTTAAGTTTTTTTTAGATGCAATAAGTTTAACTTATATATATATATATATATATATATATATATATATATATATATATTGCAAAATGGTAGAAATAGATAATAAACAATATTTAGATAGAAAAATACTTATAAAGTATACCTTTGTCATTTATTTTGTTAAATTTTGTTTACTAAAAACAAAATAATAATTATCATGGAAATAATTTTTGCAAATATTGTGATTTGACTAATTGGAAATAATGAATTTATTGATTAAAATATCAAATTTAAATCTAGATTTATCAAGGGCATAAAGGGAACAATGTAAATTTTTTATCTCAAAAAAGTGCAAAAAATCAAAATAAATAAAATCCTTATAATTGTTTCTAAACATTCCTTGAGGAAGCCGTAGGTCTTTCTCCGGTGATCAACTGGCGAGCATCCTTCTCCTCGTTTCCATCGACCAGGAGCGTTTAATATATGTATTCCTTTAAAAGTTTAAACTACCTTTGAAGCCCCTAACCTATTTGTTGAGAAAACAGAGACACTGCGAAGCCACTAAAATATTCATGATTATTAAAAAAATATTTATTATTTTATTTATAAATGATAAATTTAAGAAACCAAAATAATTTAAAATAAAATATTTATATTTAACAATAAATGTTTACACGAAGAAAATAGTAAAAGTATTATGAAATTGAAATAGAGATATGACCAATCTAACATTAGACCAAGAAAATAGTCAAAGTATTATGAAATTGAAATAGAGATATGACCAATCTAACATTCTCATCTCAATGGATATAGTGTCTTGGCTTCATGTATGGACCTAAATCTCAATGGATATTACATAATACTACATGACTTCTACCTCAATGATTATGGAGAGTAAGGGATATTGGTTGTCTTAGGGATACTATAAGGGGATGAAACAACTTCTTTGGTTTTGGAATAAGACCTTAAAATGCTTTTGATTAGCTAATAGTTTGTCTTGGTCATGTGCAAGGAAACAAGTGAACGGCTCAAGGTCTACAGGCATTTGAAAAGAGTGGAAGTTTGCTCCCTTACAGAACACCATAGGCTTATTTCAGGTGGCATGGTTTTCCTTGAATAATAGTGATGAATCAACTCACATTTGCATATAATAGCCAGTGATGGTTGCCCTCACTCACGGGGTCTTCACTTAGTGAAACCATGCCATAGCACGTTCGTTCGTGGCATATGAAACAATACCCCTATTTTCAAAAAATATTGGAAAATACCTCCCAAAATCCTTTTTTTTTAACCCCCTCCAAATATGCCTTGCTGATTTTAAAAAACCCCTATTTTCCCTATATATTGCATGTATCCATTTTTTCATTTACATTTTTTATACCCCTTTATATTTCATCCGAAACTTGTGCTCAATGGTAAATCATTGGCATCAAAGGAAGTAGTGATCAAGGTTTGATGGACTCGTTGCTTAGCATATTTTATCTATACAAATATCTAACAATTTGTTTCCTTAATGTATTTTTTACAATTTCGATCTATACTTGTGCTACTGTGGTATTGATCTATACCTATTCGGCCTCTACATATAACTGAGTTACTATCTCAAATCTCAAGCAATCTGACAGTATACGTCTTTACCATTACAGCTGAGTTTTGGCCGTCTTGATTTGTTTCAGT
>LPNX010345172.1:24899-48043 GCA_001517045.1 Pseudotsuga menziesii
CCGACCTGCTACTAAAGTTGCCATGATTTACTCGTTGTGTTGTGGTTTCAACTATGACGAGATAAGGCCAATGGCGTGGAGATAAGGCTTCATTTTGGATGATACGGGTACCAAGATTTTCAGCATCTTTGGGGAGTTTGTTTTCATCTGTGTGTAGTTAGTTGAATGTGACAAGACAATCGTACTTTTTCAAGCATATATATAGCCTCTCGGATGATATGGGTGCCAAGATTCTAAGCATCTTTGGGGGTTTTGTTTCCATCTATATATGTGTAGTTGAATGTGGTATCGACAATTTTATTTTTTCAAGCATACATAATTTTCCTGCTATTTCAGAATCAAGGAAGCCGTCGACCCCAGGACTGGAAACCTAGACGTGTACGCTCTCCCACTAATTACGAGTAGGATAAAAGACCTGTACGCTCTCCCACTGATTACGAGGAGTTTCCTTTGATAAAAGACTTGTACGCTCTCCCACTGATTACGAGGAGTTTCCTTTGATAAAAACAGGTCAAAATTGTTTCTGCAAATTATTATTTTTGCAATTTCAGTAATTCTAGTAGCTTATCTTAAATTAATTGTTTGTTTTTAATTTTAATAACTGATTTTAGGTTCAGTAATTTTAATAGCTTATCCTAAATTAATTTTGTTTTTACAATTATCTAAATCACTGAATGTACAATTTAAGCACTCCAAATTCCTAGAGAAAAATTACAAATTGAGCACTCCAAATTCCTACCGGTTAGGAGCCTAGGTTTAATAATTTTAATAGCATAAATTAATTATTTGTTCTTAAAACTATCTAAATCACTAAAATTACAATTTAAATACTCCAAATTCCACCTACCATTATCGTTCTGTCAGACTGCCGTGTTTAAACTTCTTACTTCTGCCAGACTGCCGTGCTTAAATTGCACCACCTAGACACCACGAAACCCCACAGAGACCAAATAAGCTATACCTCATGGCTATAGATATATAAACTTTTATTATTTCAATTTCGGAACCAAAGTAGCCGCTAACCCAGAACTGGAACCCCGGACTTGTTATAGGTCCCCACTACAATTACCGGTGAGCCAGACCGTCACTTCTTACTTAATTTGGAATGAGTGTAAACCTCAAAAGATATTTAACGTTATTTAATTTGGTGATATAGTTAGATGTGACGATAAAACTTTTGCAATAAGTGTAAATTCTAAAACAAAATACTTGAGAGACGACATAGAATATTAAGACAAAATACTTGAGAGACGACATAGAATATTAAGAATCGTTAATTTGTGGACCTTTTAGCGATATTATATAGTTCCTTAACATAGGCCAGAAGTGGATATCACTAGCTGATACGAAGGATATGTAACTTTGCAAATATTAAACTATAGAAATTTACATTTAATACTTAGAAATTATTTATTATTTATTAAAATAAAATTGTTAATCTCGAATTGTATAAACATTTATAGTTGAAGGAAGAGCAACGTAGAAGTGTTATATTTGGAAATTAAAAGTATATAACGTTACGTTGGAAGGGCGTATAAGTTATCTAAACCTAGGTTGGATGAGGGTATATTAAAAAATAAATAGGTGTTAAAAGCTTCAACCCTCTTCCCTAATTCTCACAAAATCTCATGGATTCTCATTTAAACCTCGTGCATACAAATTAATCCATTGAAGGGTCACATTGCATCGATTTTAATGCTCATAAGAGATTGAGGGATGATGAATTTAGGATGGCCCAACCTTTACACATGATCTTGGCTATAGTAAACTCAAATTATCAAGTAATGGGTTCAATGGGTATTTGGGGGGGGGTATAAAAAGTGGTATCTAGTAAAAATAGGAAATATCTTGTAAACGTGCTTCAAACCATGTCCATGATAGTTTGGTTTTTCCTTTCAACAACTCGATTCTGTTTTGGATTGTATCTGGTAGTGAACTAGTGCTGGATTCCATGCTGTTTACAGAACTATATAAATTAATGTGAATCATATTCACTTCCACCATCCAACCTGTGCACTTTGATGGATTTACCAAACTGATTTTCAGTCAATGCCTTGAATTCTTTAAACTTGGAGAAAGTATCTAATTTGTGCCTAAGAAAGTAGACCCATACTTTCCTGCTATAGTCATCAATAAAAGTCAGAAAATAAAAGATACCTTTTATGGATCGAGCTTGCATGGTCCACATAAATCTGTATGAAATAACTCAAGGTGTTCTTTGGCTTGGGATAAGGAAGTTGGGAAGTTGCCCCTTTGATGTTTCCCTAAGATACAATCTTCATAAGAACTGAAATGTTCATTCATGACCAGTAACCCCTTGACCATGGATTGTTTTTACACAAGATTGAGACTCTAGAAGGGTTGATAACTAAACCTACAGTAACACAACCAAGTATCATCTAGACTAGACACAGGATGTGCATATGACTGTGACATGATTACACTTTTGAGACTAACAGGGAATATTCTATTCTTGGTCATTTCTACTTTGGCTAATAGTCTTCTACTTGGGGCTTTATCATAGATGGTACAATAAGTATCAATAAACCTGACATCATACTTGTTTTTAATTAGTTATCCCACATTGAGCTGATTGACTTTTAGATTAGGAACATAGAATCCATCATGTATAAACTTCTTCTTATTTTGTTTAGTAAGAACGCGAACAATGCCTCTTCCTTGAGCATGAACTAGACAATGATCGCCTAGCTTGATTTTTGTATTGACAAAGGAATCTAAGCTAGAAAATAACAATGTGTTACCTTTCGTATGATTGTTGCAGCCACTATCCAACAACCATACATCTAAGTGATGCTCCTCTTTAGTTGCTTGAAATGAGAGGAACGTGACTTTTGATGATCCTTCTTCAACATTGGAGACATGGGATCTGCCACTATTACGATCTTCTTTCTTCTTTATGCATTCTTGTCCATAATGGCCATACGTTTTGTAGTATTTGCACTGGATGTTGGACTTATTTGTCCATCTCTTACCTCTTTCCCTCCAACTTTGAGAGTTGTGAGAGTGATCTAAATTGTCATGAGTAATTCTATCCTCTATAGATTGAGAACCTATGCCTCTTCTGCCTTTTCCTCTACCTCCTATTCCTTGAACTTTGTTGAGGGAATCCTAAGTGTTGACTGCATTTGGCAAAGACTCTTCTTCTTGATTGAGTCGAGCTTCATGGGATAGAATGGAACCCAAAAACTCTTCTAGGATGAACTAAGACAAATCTTTAGCTTCTTATATAGTAGTAACAACCGTGGAAAAATTCTTGGTGAGACATCTGAGAATATTTTGGACAACAAATTTTTGTTCCAAAACTTCTCCAAAGGTTTGGAATTGAGTCACAATTTTTGAAACCATTTTGAATCTGCCAGTTCCTTTGTATGCATATGCGAGGAGATTCCAAGATTGATTCATAGTGGTGGCTCATGAGAATCCCAGAAAAATGGACTCCTCGATGCATCTCTGGATAAACCATTTTGAAATTAGATTTCTTTATATACGAGCTTCAAATGCATTCTTCTAAGCATTAGACATAGCATCCACAGTGGTCGCATCTGGTTCTATGAACTAGGTTTCAAAGATATCCCAAAATTTATTGAGCTAGAGAACATTTGCATCTTGATTGACTAGAATTTATAGTTGGTGCCGATCAACATTGGTGTGGATATTTGCTTCATATCTGAGTTGATTAAGCTGGTAGTAGCCATTGTCTTATAATTTTCTAGACGATCAAACTAGATATGGAGAGAATATATGGTATTTACTTAGTGCCATAGCTTCTAGATCTAACACAGGGCAACACAAGTTGCGACACTCCATAAACGTGTAAGTGAACAGTGGTTACTGCACTTTTCCTTAACAATTTATGTAATAGTGTTGCACTTTTCCTTAACAACAAGTGCGACAATGTCTCACTTTTCCTTAACAAAAGGTGGGGCACTTGAAGTATGTCATAGTTCCTAATAGGATAGGATGCCACAACACTCCAACGATGTAAAAAAAAGATACGTTGGTCCTTCACTCTGCGAAGAAAAATTCACACCGATGTGTTCACGACCATCTTGACCAACAGACTCCAATGGATGTGAGATTGGATCTATGTTCTTTCTAGTTTGTGAAAAGGATTACCAAAGCAAACTTATCAGAATTGGATTAGATTCACTCTAATACCATGATAAAGTTTAACATAAGAGAAAAAAAGAAAGGACATAACACATGTGGGCAGATTGATTTCCTTCTCACTATTACTTGCAAATACTTATAGCAAAATCAATACAATGTAGTGGTTGACAAGATCAAACCATCATAAATGCTAACTAACTGGAAATGGTCAAAGTGGACCAAAAGAGTAAATCAACAAACTACTCAACTAATCAACTAGTTAATCAAGTAGTGGTTAGTATGTGGACCAGGGAGACTACATCCTCTAACAAATTAGTGGGGATAACGTAGAAAGGGGGGAGTGGAGGAATATCAAAAAATGATCCATGATATTGAATATGTATGTAACTCTTTTATTTTACTATTTTCATTCACTAAAAATGTTAAATGTTATGTAAACACGTGTAAACTAATATACTATATCATTTGACTTGTTGAAATATATTTAAAATATAATTTCATTTTATTTTCTTTATACATCTTTTTATACTAACAAGGGAGATTTGCATAAAAATCAATCCATGCTTTGAACTTAAGTGTTTTGAAACTGAAAAATGGACAATATCACTCAAGATTATGAGAATGAATTATGAAAAATCTATAGCCATTTCCATTTCATCCTATATATTTGTCAAGTAGCTTGCAATGATCCTTAAAATATCTATATTTAAAAGGTAAAAATATAAGAAACTTCACCATTTGAAATATCCATAGAATCTGGATCACAATCTATAACAACTGAGAAAATTGTTGGATTACCCTTATATATTCCTCAATATTGTTGGATCACCCTTATACATTCCTCCATTGCAATGCATTATTTTTTTATCAACAATTATGATAATATTGGGAAAACTTGTCATGTATCTAAGCTCACAAAAATAAGAAACTTGATTTTCATGTCAAGAGCGACCCTATCACACCCATCACATATGTGAAAACTTTAATTTGATAAAGAAATCGGAGATATACTTCTCCTCTTTAAGACAACTCGTTCCATTAAGACATAGAATAGCCAGTATAAGTAACATAAGAAATCCATAAATGACTAAGTATTGATGTAATATAATGTATGATAGATGGTTAATAGTTACATGGGTTTGGGCTTTACATAAGCCCGTCATGCGCCTTTTCATAAAAGGGCATGACTATTGACTTTAGATAGTCTTTTAATTAATAATAAATTAATATTAATATTAATTTATTATTTTAATGTTACATTTCCTTCCCCTTAAGGGAAGCTTTTGTCCTCAAAGCTTCATTGAAAGCAATGTCTGATTTTGCTTGAAATGACATCTCCGGATCCTTTGCGACACTTGATGAAATGAGACAATACCAGTTACATATTCCCTAGGAGAATTTCTGCATCGTATCTATTGTGGTCCATCCCAGATTTATTTTGATCGGGCCTCTAAGATGATTTGGGAAACGCGTTGTCTTAATTGTTGCTTAGTATGTCAAGTTGCTTTCCTATCAACATAACTCTTTTGTGAATGCTCATGTTAGCCGTGTCGTTGGTCAAAATAACGATTGTAATTAGGATGTTTGTAAGGCGTATGTGTTGTTTGTTTTTATTCCTTTTGAACTGCGACGAATACTTCCTTCACTTCCTTGACTCAATTTCTGGATGCATCTTCCTGGATTTGCGCTACTTTGTTCTCCAATAGATTGTTATGATTCAGAATCTTTTCGAATATTTCATCTTGCGACTTTTTGTCATTTTCTAACTTCTTGATTTGTTTCTCTGGTTCTTGAATAAGAATCTTTTGACACTGGTTTTCTTCTTTATTTTCTATAACTCTTCCTTCGAGGTCTTCATTGGGTTGTTCCTTATTGCAACTATGTTTCATTTTTTTAATCTTTGCAATTAATGTTTTGTTATAATTTCGTAGTCGAAAAAGTTCTTCAGAATTGCTTGATAACACCTTGTTGATTTTTGTAATTTCCAACTTATGTGTCTTCTTAATGTCGTCATGTTGTTGCTAGAGTTTTTCCTTTTGTTGCTGATGTTGACATAATTCGAATTCTTGATTTTCTCACTTTCTCTGGATGTGCTCCAACTCATTATATTTGTCCATGATGAGTTTGTTTAAAAGATTTATTTGTTCTTCTAACTCTTCATATCATCCATCAATTGATTCTTCATCTATAGTTTGCGATAAGGGGACTATCACTGAGAAATCCTCTAGCATTATTTTCTTCTTCTCATGGAAGAAGGTGGTGCACTTCTTTTTTGCATTGATAGAGAATGCTCCTAGTGTTTCCAACTAGTTATAACCCAACATTATGTCGATGAGATGGTGTTCTATAGCTGCGACAGTGAATTGAGCTACAAAATGATAATCATCGATTTGTAACGGTACTTCTATTTGATCTTCGTTTTACTCATTCTTCATTGATTCTTGAACTTGTACTTGATTTGTGACATAAATTGTTATAAACTCTTCCTTGTTGGATAGGAAAATAGCGATGACAATTGGACTTTCATCAAATATCCCATAAAATTTCAGCATTGCCATCGACATTTTCGTCGAAACATTGAGAAACCTTTTCTCTGCTTTATTAAAATCTGTCTCTTCCATTTTTGTTTGTCTTCTTTCCTAATTTTGATTTGTTCTCTTTTCCATTATATAATAATTGTATTTATTACAATTATTAGGTATTAATTATTAATATTATGATATTAATAAAAAAAATTTGAAAATAATAATAATCTTATATTTTGAAAAATTATATATGTTGTAACATATAATAGCATAAATATTATTATTTAATAATAATAATTTTATTATATTTTTTATTTTGAAATATTGCAATTTAGGGTTTTAAACCTTAGCTTAAGTAAGATGGCAACGACGACTATTGGGTTTTATTTTTTTCTTATATTATTATAATCTATCTAATTTTTTTTGTACTTAGTTGGTTGCAGGTTTGGGTTTGCTGACGTCGTCTAGTGAAGGGTTGAAGGGAGTGCATAGCATGGGGAGTGCACATGGAGCAGCACACGATAGTTAAGGGAGGAGGAGGTGAGAGATGGAGATGAATGGGAACGGTGGTGCAGTTGGATCCATGGAGGGAATGTGCAGGAGGGTGGATATGGAGCTAGAGGACGACAGGCAATGAAGAGGAGGGAACGAGTAGGAGGGAGTCCCGAAGGCGAGCTGCAGGAGCACGAGGAGGGGATGTGCGAAGGAAGATGCGAGGTGAATGAGATGCGACGGGGCAGGGATATGCATGGAGGTGGACTAGCGGAATGGCTGTAGAGGTGTTAGGGGTTGGAGGTTGTAGGATGGTGAATGGGAGGCAGAGCAGAGGCGGATGGTGAACACGGTGTAATGTGTACACGGGAGAGTGTGGAGAAAGGAGGAAAAATGCAGGCGATGGAGGTGGGAAGGAGGTGTGGTGGAATAAGGGTTGGTGTGTAAAGGATGTGTGTGGGATGGTGCGCTAGTAGCAGATAAAATGTGTACGGGGGAGATGGGATGTGGACTATGGAGCAGAAATGTTGGACACAGCAGGGGAAGCATGGAGGACATGGGCCGAATGAGGAACAACGTATGGAAAAAAATGAAATGCAGAGATGGAGGATGGAGAAGAACGTATGGGAGGTTTGGGAAGAGGAGCAGTGATGTGGGAATTTATTATGATTTTATGGTCACAGACCAAAATTTAGGAAAACCTTGGGTAAGGGCTAAAATCCAAAAAGATGGCTAAAGGTCGGGATCTAGCCAACGAGGCTCTGATACCACTGAAGGAAAAAAGTTCCTCAATAATTGAATAGCGAGTATAAGTAACGTAAGAAAGCCATAAATGGCTAAGTAGCAATATAATGTATGATAAATGGTTAATAGTTACATAGGTTTGGGCTTTATTGCACCTTTTCGTAAAAGGGCATGACTATTGACTTTAGATAGTATTTTAATTAATAATAAATTAATATTAATATTAATTTATTATTTTATTGTTACAAACATTCATTAATACAATTCAAAAACTTAATAGAAATATTTCCCATGGGGTTAGAAAGATATAGATAGGTTTAAAGCGATTTTTTTTTTACCGGGGGAATTGGCAACCGGGGCTATGATGGTACTCGCGTGACACAGGGTCCAAGGATCCATTCCGGCTACCACTATACCCCTAGATGCCCCACACCCGCTTGCAATACATGGGACACAGGTAAACCTGGGTGGGATTTGATCTCGTGACCTCCTTTGCAACAAATGACTTCATATCAAGCGGCACCAATGATCCACGCCCGTTTGGGCTAAGCGACATATATACTAAATATTGAAACATCGCCCTATTTTTTTGTATTTAAGGGAGGCTATAAATTTGAAATAAAAGAGGAGATCCAAAACATAGTGAGATGATAATGAATTTTGTTTTTTAATTAGCCCCGACCTTTCTAATATTTCGATGAATTGTTTAACCATACCAATATATAGATAGGCTCATAATCCCATCCATGATGGAGTTATATCAATTAATATGAAAGGGATTATTAGTCCTAGCCAAAATCCATGATACTATTATTTTTGATAGTCATTAACCAAGTATTAGTTTGTGTTGACTATAATGTAATGCTCTATTTTAACCAAAGTTTCAAACTATTATTTTTTCAATTAATATAAACATCAAGTTTTTATGTACGCTAATTGGTTTATAATTTGAAGCATTATTTTCGCAATGACGACATGAGTGTTGGGAATAGCTCGGGTGTCTGATAATGCTTTAACGTTATGACAGCTACATGAGAGAGATTACTGGGGAGCAACTTCTTTATCCTAGGTTTGTGTATAGTTTTGTTTAAAGGGAGGAAGGAGGAATTCAATGCATTGATAGCCAACCACCCCCTCACCTCTATGCATTCACAACCACCCCGCTTTCTCAATCACCATTGCTGAAAACACCGTAGAACTTATACTTTCGTACAATCTAAAGAAATAAATGTAATTTCAGAAATGCAATGTAGAAAATGCATTAAAACCAAATTTTATTGCAAGTTGACATTCAGAATTATATGCAAAGAAAGGAGAGGGGAGGAAGATGAAATGAATAATTTCAATTAGCGAGGGTAGGAGACAAATTACTCATGGTTTAATGGGTGTCATTATACCAAGTGCAAAGAAGGTGTATTGTCTTGGTAGGGCCCTACAAAACCTATGCCAATGCGTCCCAAAGACCTTGCACCCAATGCAAAGAAGGTATATTGTTTCAATAGGTTTCTGTAGCACCCATGCCAATGCATTCCAAAGACCGGTCGTAGCATGATTTCCATCAAGGAGTTGCAAGAGCGTTTTCATCTATTCTTGCACCTATTCTGCAATTAACTTGATTTGACATAAACTTTATGGCTCTCAATGGAAGCATTGGGTAAGTACAACAATCAAATCATACTAGCATTATTTTGCATCTTAAGGTTTTTGTACAACAATTGATGTTCAGAGTAACTAAATCATATTGAGCTCTTACCTTACCATGGGGTGAGCAAGTCAATCTATTTTAGCAGGCATCTTGTTATCTATGACATTTGATTTTTTCCACTCTTGTAGCGCCTTTTATTAGAAGACATACTCAACTTTGCAGCCTAGAAAGGAATTATGCGTATATAACTATTTGAAATTTTATATTCCTTTGCAAACTCATATATAATTCCCGCGTAGAATCTTAGTATGCACCATTGAGTTTAACTGCCACCTCCATTTTCATTGCATGTAGCATCCTTTCTCGTCTTGCATTCAACAAATTTAATTTTATTTTTTAAAATAACATATTGATACCATTTTTGCACATTTTGAAAAAATATTTTATGGAAAGAATGCTAATGTTTAGTCACCGAGAGTATGAACAACAAACAATGCAAATTTGTAGCAGTCTAAAGGACATGTGTTTATTAACTCAAAACATAAATTCACATCAATTGCTCACATAGAAGCTCACATTATTGGATTGAGATACGAGACCTTTGTCTCCATAAGTAGGAAGACGAGAGGAATATAGGGTACAAAAGATTTTGTTGCGATGTCAGGGCCAAAATCTGACTAGATGGTTTTTACTTCATTATAGTGCCCACAGATACAGTTTTTTTGGAGTATTTCTTGTTAGAATAAGTGGTTCTCATCACAGTAGGTGCTATACAAAGAGTTTGCTCATTGTTCTTAGTTGTGTGTCTCTGGCATGTCATGGAATGTCACTTGCTGCACATCCCTTGTAGCCTCTTCTTTCCAAATTCCTAGCTATTTTCGTAGGTAAGTGGCCTACTACTTATATAGGTCAAGCAACATGGCAAAGGAAAAATCAAACTTTTCGCTTCAATTGCACATATGGTTAGACCAAGGTTCTAGTAATTATAACATATTGCATTTGTGGATTTGGGTCTGGTCCCACCTAAATTTCTTGGTCCTTTGACAATTGGTAAATAATAACATGAAGTCCTTGTTTTGCAGACTGTCATCCTTGAGATTTAAGAGATATTTATCAATATTATAAAAAAACATTTTAATTAATGTGGCATTGGTGGCATGGACATATTGAGGTCCTTCCATGTTCACTTCGATCTAATTAATATTGACACTATGAAACAAGTTTTACTGCACTGTGCATGTCTACAAGAAGTTGTAGAAAAACATCTATGCAACTGTAAGAATCCATAGAGTTAACAAGCCACAAAGTCATCGCACCTGCTCGGGCGGTGCTCAACAGAGTTGCGTAAGTGTTGGAGCCAATATGTTAATATTTTGATGCATATTTATCCACTGACCATCACCTTTTGACACTCTTTGGGAATCCTCACATAAGCTTAGTATAAGCTTGATTGATTTCAGTCTTAATAGAAATGTTCAGCAAGCCACATAATAGTCATCCTTAGGGGCAAGCAATTACTGGGCACTTTCAATCCTTAGCTAGTGTGATCATGATTGAGAAACTATGTTTCCATGCAACACTTGTTGTAATAGTATGGGTAATACTTTTTTTATATTGGCTAATAATATCTAGTGACAAGAAAAAATGAAATATGAAAAATATTTTCTTTTTATCTTAGTAATTGTATTCCCAACACTACTTACTTCTACTATAAACTATATTTAAGCTCATTCGAGTCATCGCTACCTCTTATGTACGATGTGTCACATAGTACACTCATGGAAAATGTTGCCACACAAAACCATGGGCTAAAATGACATGTCATCGATTAACTATGTCGGTGGTTTACCACGGGGTCTTCATTCGCTGAAACTATGCCATATCACCTTCGTTCATGGGATATTAAAGAATACACCTAATTTCAATAGATATTGATAAATATCTACCAAAATCCTTTTGTTGATCCCCCCTCCCAAGACATATTTCCAATTAAAAGAACCTAATTTTTACAAGTTACCTTTTTACACCCCCCAATACCTATAAATCCCCCATGCCCTACTCCCCAGCCCCCCAATACCTATAATATATTGAGCTTATTTTCACAATTAAAAAACCCCCCCTTTATGAATGAACGTGATGAGATATTGGTCAACAAGGTGAATCCCCCATGTGGTTCCCTAGGTCGCATTCCACTTACTATAAAATCTTACGAAAACATAGTAGACATTCACTCAATGTGCAACAAATCATTCTATTTCGCTAGAAAACCCATGAGACTTGTGATGTTATGATAAAGTTTAAAAAAAATAAGCAAAAATGCAAAATAAATCTTCATGGTGTTGATGTTAATGTAGTATTAAAATATATTTTTAAGAATTCTTTTAAGTGGAAAGTAAGGAAGAGTACAACTACCCCAATAAAATGGATAAATTGATTCTAAAGAGAAAATGACAAGTCAATTTGGAAGATAAATTAAAAGTACAAGCCTATCTAATTGTGGAAAATTCTAGTGAAAAGAAGAAAATAAGTTTAAAGTGCTTCCAAAATTTATTTTTACATTCAAGCAAGCTCATCTCTCCTTCAAGTGGTGTGCACTTCTCAAGGAGAACAACTGGAGATGAAGAGAAGCTAATTTTGGGCTTATCTATTATCTTTATCTCTCTCAAGGTTCTTGTGGAAGTAGAGCACATTCTTGTGCTAAGGATGAATTTTCATGATTTGTATTGTTCCTGTATTGGATTTATTTTCTTCAGAAAAAAGTTTGTTGGGTTTATCTTGTTTGGATTTCCCAAGATAAATCTTTCAAATTAGAGTAAATTTGGGGTCTAAGATGGGCTTTATGAAAAAATGTGTCATGGATGAGTTTATGATGAGTTAGATTTCTCAAACCAATAGAATTTCAATATTTCGGTCAACCATTATGATTGAATTGGCCTTATAGAAATCAATGATGCTTATTTGTCATATTTTTATTTGACAATAGATAACTTTGTATAAATCTCACCTTAGTTAAGAAAGTGAAAAGTTTATCTCAAAATACAATAAATATACAACATTTTATAATATCACTACTTCCAATTATTTTAAAATTTAAATTTAAGATTAATTAAAATAACAGTGGAGTCATTTGAAATAATAATAAAAAATATTTATAAAACTAATCTTTTACCCCACACACACACACTATTTTAAATGAAATTATCTCTAAATAATAAATAAAATTATTCTTTTATTTCTAATATCACTAATTAATACCTTGTTTAAATATTTTAAATATATTTAATTACTACATTCTCCAATTATTAAATATTTAATTACTACATTCTCGAAGAATAGTATGCATAAAATACAAATAAAATCTAGAATTTTAATATGGTTAAAGAATGCAAACTTATTAAAAATCTAGATATATTTTATTACTTAAAACACTCAAATATTAATATAAAATATAAAATTCAATATTTTTAATATTACTAAATAATCTAAATATATTTAATTAACTAAAACATTTAAATATTAATAAATAACCTAAATACATTTAATTAATTAAAAAAATTTAATATTAATATAAAATTTAATATTTAATATTAGTAAATAGTATTAATAAGTTTTATATAAAAATTAAAATAATAATAATAAAACTAAAAAATTAAAAATAATGAATTTAAATGCTTTATATAAAAATTAAAATATGTAATTAAAATCAAAGTTTTAAAATTAAAATAAATAATTAATTTAAACATGTATTTAAGCTCTATATAAACAAAAATATTTAATTTAAATAAAAATTTAATTATTATTATATATATATAAAATAATTTTTTTTAATTAATATATATTATTAAGTATATAAAAAGTTATGGTATATTTATATCAAATTTTAAAAAATATAATATAAATTTAAAATTTTTATCACTATATCATTTATTATGTGTACATGAATCTAAAATTTTCATTAATATTTTTTTAGCTATCACTCCTTAACTCTACATTGATGATGATGATGATGGTGGTGGTTAACGTCATTTGAGACCAAACTTTGTTCTATCAAAACTAAAGAAACAGATTATTTAGTTTGTTTTAAAATTGTATTTATGTGCTCAAAGAGCTTGGAGAGAAGCGCCCTGAGCTCACTATAATTTTGACAAGTTAATAAGCTAGGAAGGTCGGTATTGCAACAAAGATTATGAAACTAAGATTTAATGTGGGTGTACGTAGGGCACTCTATGAGGAATTTATTTTCATACTCAATGTTCATATTCTCACAGAGATGGCAGATCCTTTCCACCATGGTGTTTTAGGAACTTCCCAACGACCTGTTTCACTATGGAGCTCATGGGAGTTCGTTCTTATCTTGGCTATATTAATTTTTTCTTTGAACTAGTTAAAATATAGAGATACTTAAATTGATATTCTAGAGTAAGGTTGATGACCTCTTTATAATATCTTAATTTTCTTTTAGCCTCTAAATCTTTCTCACACCACATTTTCTCTTTAAACTTAGAAGTAAAAATATTTTTAATGTTATTAATATTTTCCAATACAATAGTTTCGTCGATCTCCCAATGGTTTAACCAAGCCCTGGTATCTTTATACCAACCTCGCTTGATCCTTAGGTGATTTTTGCTAGAATTTAAAGCTAGCTTAGGAAGTCTATGGTCTCCCATGTTATTGATTTTGTGCTTGTATAATAGGAGCCTAGTCATAGCGAGGCTTTCAATAGGGGGGAGATCCACTTCTATAAGGAGAATAGGGTAGGGTGTATTGCTTTTAATTTTGAGGCTATACATTATAAAATGCTTCTAGATTTGCTCAATATTTCTCCAGGATTCTCTAGAGATGCTGCAATCCCAAACCTCACACCCATACAAGATAACAGGAGTGACTAAAGTTTCAAAGAGGAGCTTCTTTTTATCCCACACCACAAGGTTTGTTGCCTTACAATTATTTTCAAGACCAAAATAAGCTTTATACCCTACATTAATCCTTTTCTCAATATTGTAGTTCCATTTGAGCTTGTGATGAATATCAACTCCTAAGTATTTGTAAGAAGACACCTCCTCCAAGTTGCTATTGGCATACACAAAATTAGTGTAAGTGTCCTTTTTGGATTTGATAGTCATAACTTTTGTTTTGTCAGTAGTAACAATCATACCCATGGTAGAGCAAAAATACTTAAGAAGACTTAGCTGCTTATCAAGATCAAATGGACGCTTATCTAAAAGAACAATATCGTCAACATAGAGAAGAAGGACGATGACTATTCCATCTAAGATCGTGCTAGCACAACCTGCTTCCTCTAAACAACCTTCTAGCTTATCGATGTAAATTCCAAATAGGGTAGGGGAGAGGGGGCAACCTTGTTTAACTCCAATATTACACTTAATATATTTTGATCACCCCTCGTTGCTCTTAAACTTCGCAATAGAATTCTCGTATAACCTTATTGCAGCAGCTCTCAACTCAAAATGAACCTTTAGCTCTTCTAATTTGCTCCATAGGTTGTTTCTAGGTATCGTATTGAAATCCTTCCTAAATTCCACAAGGAACAAAATAGATTGGATTTATCATTACGACATTCCTCCACAATGATCCTGAGCATAATGAGGCGGTCCGTTGTTGAGTGATGCCTTCTAAAACCCGCTTTTCCTTTAGCCCGCTTACCTTCACTTTCAAGCCATGTGATGAGCTTATTTTCCAAGATAATACCATATAACTTGGCTAAGAGAGGGATAATCATAATTGTATGATAAATAGAGGGGTTATTTGTATCCCACTTTTCAAAATAGGGATAATGAGGCTCTGGGTCCATGGTTTAGGGAACCCTTGTTTGACCGCTCAATTGAATAGCTTGTGGATGTGAGGGATGCAAAAATGACGTCCATTTTTTAATATTTCTTCCTGGTAACCTTCAATGTCCTTAGCTTTTCCATTCTCCAGACGCTTAACCCTAAAATCTATGTCTTCTAATGAGAAAAATTCTTCCGTTTTGAGAAGGGTTTCAAAGTTATCTATGACATTTAGGGATTCATAAATCTTTTTAAGACAGGAATTCCAGTCGTGCAAAGCAATTCTATTATTATCTGAGTTTTTCTAGTTAAAATTTGCCTCCAAAATTTCTTAGGAGCCACCTTAGAGAGGTGTAAGAGATTTTCTTATCTTTTATGAATATATTGCATTTTTTCCCTTTTAGTTAGGGCTTTGTATATTTTTGTCCTGTCAATTTTAAAAGACTCATCAGGAGCTTCCTTAATTTCTCTCCTTGCACTTTTACAATCTTTATCATGCCAAGGGTTGGTTTTGCTATTTCTTTTATTACTTGAAACTTCAATTGAGAACTTGTTAATAGGATGTGAGAGGATTGTAGTAAAATTATGATAGAGGTATTATATGTTGTCTATACTTGATAACGGAAGCAAATTCATTTTTAATTCATTTAGAAAAAGATAATTTTTATTTCTATCAAAGATCAAGTTTTTTTTGCTATGAGGATTATCCTCTATGGGATCTCTATTCATGACAAAATTGAGCGTTACAATTAAAATTCTATGATCTGACTGAGGCTCGTGGTCGTTTAAGATGTCAAAATTTATTATTTCATTGTATAAAAGGGATATCGAAAATATCCTAGTCTACCATGCTGCTACCAAGCCCATGGACACAGGTCATTTGGCTAGAATTGGGCCACTTCTTTAGACCATTGCAAATTATGAGATATTGAGCACTATAGATCTTGACTAGCTCATACCCAAACAAAATTTCCCCTAAATCTTTAGAGCTTATTTTGTACCTTCCAGCTAGAGTAAGGTCTTCATCTAACCAAAGAGGAATAGGGTTGGAATGATTGCTTAGAAGAATAGCTTGGTTGCTTTAGGTTTGAGCATTAAAGTCACTCATTAAGAGGATATTACCTTCATTTCTTAGGCTAGAAATATCATTATCTAACCCATTGTAAGGACAATTTTTATCTAAATTGTTTTTCTTATAGAAGTTATAATTAATAGGGGAAAATAACAGATTGCTATGTAGGTTTTTTTATCATTAATGTCAGTAATATCTATCCAAATATATTGGTTGCACAGGTCTTTTTTATAAAGCCTAACATGGGGGAGATGTTCTTCCAAATGTAACAAGCTATACCCCCAATTCCTCTACGATAGGATCGCTTGTTCCAGGTTGACCATAGTACAAAGCCATCTATGTTAGGGACCTTAGATTCTTTGTGCTCCCAAGTTTCAACTAACAATATAATATCAACTTCATTCAAGATACAATTTAACTTGGGGCCTTTGTTCCATGGAAGCCCCGACAGTTCCAAGAAAGAATCTAGAGCATGTTGAATTGCTATTGCTTGCTATATTTTTTGTTTCTATCTCAAATAACGGCTTTTCTATTTTTTATTATTGCCCATTTTCCTTCCTTCCTAGCCTCTTTTACATTTTGAACCTCCTTTCTTAATTCTGCTTGATCTTCTGGAATGAGATATTCATTTATAAATATTCCCAATCCTGTTAGACTTGATGTTTTACTAAGTATGTCATACTTATGGTTTGTAGAGATCACCTTTATCCGGATCAACCTTCCTTTATTCTCGGTTAATTTTCCCACCCTTGTTGCTTCGGTGAGACATGTTGTTTCAATTTGTAATCTATTATTTAATTCTATTTGTACTATGGCTAATAGTATCCTCGTCTACCTCCTCTTTCCAACTGAATATTTAAGGTTCAAGACCCTTTTGTTACACTCATGGTCTAATTCTATCAATTTTTTCATTTCTTCTTTAATGGGTTTAATATCTAATTTACTTGCCACACTATTTAGGGAAATATTGTTATTAACTTTTTCTTCTAGTTCTTTAATAATGTCCTTCATTTTAATACTTTATAAAGTATCAGCGTCTCCTTGTTGAGATGTTTGGTTCGCATCTTGTCTTTGTTTTTCTATTGCTTGCAATCTAATTTCCATTGTCTCCATTTTATTTTCCAATAGCTTTATTTTATTTTCTATTTGTTTTTAGATCTTGTCTTCAAGAGATGTAAATTTATTTTCCAACATGGCTTCTAGCTCTGTTTGTAGCTTAACTTCTTTTTCTTCTCTACTTTTCTCTAATGAATCTATATACTCATAAAGGATTTGTAGTGTAACTGTGCTAGGTCTACCTTTGACAATATTTGGTAGCTACGGTGAATTATTCATACTTGTGAACAAAAGGAAATATATGAGCAATAGATATGTATTAAAAAAAGATAAGGAATGTGTGGGTGATTCCATGAAGGTGGGTAACACTTTTTGGCCAAATTTGGCGATGAAAACCTGATTTTTTACTCATGTGCTAGATAGAAGCCCTTGAAACGCATATATGCCATGTGAATTTTGGCTTGCAGTAAAAAAACAAATTGTAGAATATTATGTTTCCTTCCCAACGATATTTTAAAAAAAATATTCCGATGTCATTTAATGTGTGAAATTTTGCATTTAATGAACTGTGTGACCTTTAAAATTTGAAGAAGTTAATAAGTGGCTCATGTCCATCCCCAATAATTTAATCTTACATTAATAATTTCAAAAATATATATACGAGCATGATCTACACAAAATGTATTGTGGTATGCATTTTTTTTGTTAATTTATTTCACAATATACAATTATTTATTGTTTTTCGAAAGTGACCACATCTGATTTCAACATCATTTTATACACATGTGTGTCCATCCCAGCTTTTTTTTCACTGTTTTAAAAAATTGAAAAATCAAAAATACCCTTTTGAAGACGACGCATCGATGTGTGGGCTGTGTATTTTTCCGAAATTTTTTGGATGTGTATTGTTTACCCCGAGGATTTTTCTTTGAGCTGCTTCGAAGTTGTTGACAGGTTTTCTAGGTGTAAGTTTTAGAACTAATTTAAAAAAAAAACATATGAATGTCAAAACACATGCATGATACCTCAATGATAGAGGATTCGGTGATGAATCTATCGGTGAGGAACTCGGTGATGAATCTATAGAGGATTTCATTACAATTTTACATTACACTATGATAATGATGATAATTACATTACAATTACAATTACAAGATCACATTACAATTACAATTACATTACAATTTTAATATTGATTTAATTTCATATTCATGTATATGAACATTTTCATAGTGTTCAAATTACAATTTTGCAAGTTACATTCAATAATAATGATGATCTCTAATTATATTAAACAAATACAATTTTAATTTTAAACGTGTACAATTTTAATTTCATATTCACATGTATATGAACATTTTCATAGTGTTCAAATTACAATTTTACAAATTACATTACATAACATATTCAAGCAAAGATGCAGAAAAGAGTATTTGCTGTATTCCAGTGTAGAAAAGTTGGATGGCACTAGGAATCCCTTCTATGAGGTCTTCAACAACAATATATGCGCTCATTCTGCCACATACAATGTGTTCATTGTTTGTTTTTGTAAGGAAGGCATGCTCGAAGACTTTAACTCTTAAAGTAGATCTTGGGTGCATTCTAAAAAATATATAAGAAAAAATGATTCTAATTGTATAAATTGATAAGATTTCAACATCCTAGTTGAAACCAAATAGGCCTATCAGACTATAACATCAACCAAGTGAATCAAGGGTATTAATATAAACTTGAACATAATTGTATTCTAGTATATGATAATGATGATAATTACATTGCAATTACAATTACAATCACATGACAATTACAATTACATTACTATTTTACAATTACAATTACATTACATTTCAATCTTGTACAAATGACTAGGAATCATACTTAATAACCTAATTTACTTAATAACATCTGGATTGAGACATAAGTCTCATCCGCAACAACTGTGGGAAGTGCTTGGGTTTTGTCCTAAAAATCATTATGAGGAGTACCACAAAGAACCCCGAAGTAGCTGGCCAATGAGAGGACCTGCCAAGCGAAAAGGGCAACGACCCCTATCGGATTGACTAGATTCCCACTTGTGAGGAAAACCAAAGAGTTGTCATTTGTGGCCAAGCGGTTAGCAATTCTACCTGTGCTGTGAAGTGAGGGGTACTGCCCCAATACTCAATCCTGAGACAACCTTGGTGGCCAAGTGACTACCATTTGACCATTAGGAAGCCGATTTAAACCGGGGTCCATATTCATCTCCAGTTACTACTACAACCACCATTGTTTGCATTTATTTGTTAATTTGTTAACAAACAATGGCAATATGATAAACTTAAAATAAAATGTTATTCAAGCTTGTATAATTTATTTCTTAATTTTTTAACTAACAATGGCAATATGATAAGTAAAATAAAATGTTATTATTGAGCTTGCATTTATTTGTATTTATTCTTGAGCTTTTAAATTTATTTTTGAGTTTGTATTTGTTTATTGCTAAATCTTGGCCATCCATCACAAGATCGTGCACCCTCTGATTTCTCAAGAGTAATTGGGAGCTTCAATGACATTGGAATGGCTGCTAATTTTTTAAAAGGGTTGGATGATTCCACTCAAGAAGAGTTCGGGAACCCGACCCTTGATCGAACAATCAGAGAGCATGTTAGTAACATAATCAAGTTGTACTTTGAACAACAATCAGTGATTACACAAGCTCAAATCCTACATGGATTGATAAAACACAAAAATTGAAACGTGCCACAAAGTTGTTTGGTTTTAAGGATGTTAAAAATAAAAATGCATGTGAGAATGTAACAAAAAATGTAACAACTGCACTATCTGCATTTGGAAAGTCAAGAAAAATTGATATCAGTGCTACTTGTAGGGAAATTACAATTGCTATTGTGGCATGAAGCACCTCAAGAAATCGAATGGTCGCAACAATGTCAAAGTTGCTCCACGTTTCAAGAAAAACACTGCACAAATACACTAAATTCAGGGTAAAGATAGATGAAAACAATGACGCTGCTTGTTGGGCTCTTATATGCAGAGAAGCATATAAAGACATGATGGAAGAGGGAATCAGAGAGAAGGTGATAGAGTATTGGGACAACCATTCTCATGCTATACCAGATCGAAAACATGTCCTGTGACAACGTTCTGATAGAGGCATTTATAAGGATCATTGCAAGCATGTTATGGAGATGACAGGAGTTGCTTTGTTCGACGAATTCAAAGAATCAAATCCCAGTGTCCAGATCTCATTTACCATGTTCAGTAAGTTGAAACCATGGTATATTAGGTTGAATACGATTCGGGACACTTGTTGTTGTTGATACCACGTTGAATTCCAGTTATACTATGACACATTTGTGGTTTTTTGCAAAAAAAATGGGATGGTGAACTAGATCGTCACACAGTGCAGGATTTTATTACTATGATACTATGCAATAGGAATCCTAAACATGTGTTTTTTAGTAAAAGGTGTGTAGGTGGGAGAAGATGCCATGAATGTGGTGATTTGGTATTGTTCCATAGGAAGTTTCCTATCAATCCAACACACCCTGGATTTTCAGGTATCATAGTTAAGTGGAAGAGATATGAGTATGTCTCCATGAATCCATCATCTTCTTCACATGTTCCATCTAAGAGGATCGACTTGCTCGAGGATGATATTCCTATTTCAAACTTCATGGACAAGTTTCAAAGTCAACTTTACAAATACATTAAACACTCCCACAGGTCTAGGTGGAAAGCTTTAGAATTTAAGCATTCTCGTGAGGTTTTTGAGCCCGGCACAATCCTATCGATGGTAGACATTGCTGAGAATTACACATTTTATCCTTAGAGAGACATACAAAGTGAGTATCATCACTCCGACCAGGTGTCCATCTTCGTACATGTATTGTATAGACATGCTCAGGCGAGCATTGATGGTAGGGATAACACTCCTTAGTCATGCGATGTGATCAAGGAATGTCATTTTTATGTCAGTGATGATCGTGAGCATGAAACATTGTTTGTTCAACACTGCTTTGAGTTGATTTATGATTCACTAAAAAAGAATGGGGTTTCATTTACAGAACACTGGATTTGGTCAGATGGGTGTGCAGGGCAGTTCAAATCGGCACGATCATTTTATTGGTTGAGTCGTCTTCACAACGAGACGAGAATTCAACACACCTCGAGCTTTTTTGAAATAGGGCACGGAAAGGGTGAACATGATGGCACAAGTGCATGCGTGAAACGAGCACTTCGGAGGTACCAAATGAGTCATAGTGCATCTCGACTCAAGTGCTCAACATAAGTAGTTGATTGGTGCACACAAAATTTGGGTCGCCAAGGTCATGAACAAGCAAGGTCGGTGTGCAGGTAGGAAAAACCAACAACTTAATTGAAATTTAATAAATGTGTTTGTATTATATGTGTGTGTGTGTGTGTGATGTTTGTTATTCGATGCGGAATTTTTTGGGATGTTTCCCTTGGCGATGTGAATAGATCCATGCCATGGTATTGTGAGACCATATCTGGTACAAGAGAACTACATTTAGTTCGTAGTAAAGACATGGGTGACATATTTTCCATTGAAACTAGGAAGTATGCATGCTTCTGTGAGTTTTGCATTGACGCCAATGGATTGGGGGTTGATCATTGCGTGAACGATGCATATGTCAAACAATGGAAATATGTCCCTCTTAATCCAAAGGGGCCACATCCGATTCCGACATGGCAAGAGATGCACACTGACGAGGCAATGGTTTCACTAGATCATGATCGAGTTTCTGATTTGGTTAAGAAAGGTACATGATACTTGATTGAATGTTTAAGTCTCTAGTCCTCTCTCTCTCTCTCTCTCTCTCTCTCTCTATATATATATATATATATATATATATTATTGTTTAATATTTGAAAATATTGATGCAGGCGATGTATTTGATGTAATTGCACCACCGGGAAATGTTGAGCATGTGGCATACTTTTTGATGCGGTGTACACAAATCCAAAGCAAGTTGGTGTGGCCCTATGTCGACAGAGAGTTCACGTACCAAGTTGGTGACCTAGTTGTGATGGGCCACTTTTTTGAAAAAGTGAGAAGACAAGGTGACTATATTATTTACAGATATTTCATGCCTGAAAATATATCTTGTCAGTACAGTCATTTGGTGGTGGCAGCTCAGATACATCTCATTGAAATCAAGGTGAAGAGGGGTGAACCAAAGAGATTGAAGATGTCAATAGCTGACCATGATCGTATTATGGAGACGTGAATTCCTATAACCCATTGGCTGGATGAATGAAAGTTATATGCCATGACATATAAGTTGATACATTGACATAGTTTCCATGCTTTTGAAATACATAGAAAATCGAAATTTCTTCTGAAATATGAAATCAAATTTTACATTGTAGTTGTAATTTGCACCTAGTAGATCTTACATTGTAAAGTTGTAAATTTTGTAACATTATAATTGTAAGTTATGTTAAAAATTGTAAGTTGTGTTCGATTGACAATTTTGCAAACATGTAAACTTGTAAACATTGTAAATTTTGTAAACTTGTAATTTATTAAATTGGAAAATTGTACAATTTCGTAAGACTGTAAAACAATGTAATGATTGTTAAAAATAACATTAAGATCAAGTAAAACATAAATAACTTTAAACTATAACTGCAAATAATTAAAACATTTAACAAACCATCATGTTAAA
>LPNX010345188.1:0-10962 GCA_001517045.1 Pseudotsuga menziesii
TTTGTAGGATTAAAAACTCAAATTATTATTGGAGTCTTTAAACTAATTAATACCCAAAAATAATTAAAATTGTTTACATACTTTACAAAGCAATAAAAAATATATAATTGATTTTTTGGCATACTTTATAAAGATTTTAAAAATACAATTAAAAAAATTCGAGATTTTGGCATACACTCTTGTTACATATTTTTAAAAAGTTAAAAAAATATACAACATTTTGACATACTGAAAATAATAGAAAAAATACACAAATTGCCTTATGCTCTTGAAGAAAAATTTATTAACATACAGACCTATACCCATGAATAGAAAATATTGCATTCTCCAAGTGGCTTCAATTTCCATCTTGTATATAAAACTCCATATCACGATTCATGAAATTGAGTTTTGACTGAAACAAACATCTCTTATTGAACAATGAATCTCAAACAAATGATATAAATTTGATATAAATTTGTCTATGTGTGTTGCTGGGGCCATGCTAGGTAGGTAGACATAATGACAATAGTATGTGAGAGTTTGTTTCTCTTTGCAGAATAAAATATATGTATAATACAAAAATAGTATATTACAAGTCATCTATATAGCAATATACTACATAAACACGTTACTAGTCCAATAACTATATAATTAGAATTTGATGCATAAAAAGTAGGAAGGAGGTTTGTAATCTTTGCTGCTGCATAAAAAATATTGAGCCTAAAACCCAGAGAGAAGGTACCATTTAATGTGGAGAGGACATATCAAATGGAAAATCTCAAAAGGACTTATCAAAAGTTGCAAATCACAATAGTAATACATATTATACATGTGGGAAAAGAAATAATGATGTCTAAAAAACTGTATCCCATTCAGTAAAAAATTAGTCTGTGATATGGAAATATTACTCTACAATATATAATTTAGACTGTCAATATCTATCAAAAAAGAATCCACATGAAATTATCCACTGATGTTTTCCTACCCTAGAAATTGAAGGAAATATTAAAAGAAATGAGTTAAGAATAATGCATTACCTGATAGAATTTACATATGGAAGAGAGATCTTCTGTCATATGGCACAGGAGAGCACATAGTGTTGATGTTGTTGAATGAATGGATAGGATTTTATCTCTGATAGGAAGACACTGCTGCTGCTGTTGAATGAATTCTCTGATGGGAAGACAATGCTGCCGCAGTTGAATGAATGCATAGACCTCCGAGTGAATCTGACGAGGTTGGAGCTTGTAGGCTGGTGGGACGAGATCATAAAGAACATGTTTGAGGCTGGAGCTTGAACTCACTATAGGCTACTCGTTGAGCCAGTGAATATGGCTAATTTTTACAGATTGGGCAAAAATGAGGACTAGGGACCCTAATTAAAAAAAAAGGCCCCGTTGCTATAAAAATCTTCAAACACGGTTGGAAAATGCTGGGAATAATAAGAAACTGCAACTGCAACTGTTCCCTACGGGCACAGATAAGCCCAAGTTGCTGACTTAGGACTCTTTCTTATGGGCTTATGTGGAAGGCATTTCAATCCTAATGCATAAGAACGTTGATACTACTTAAAAAATGAAAGATCTGGAGAATCGAGTGAGGGCAGGGCTTTGAACGATTCCCATGGTTTGTGCATGGAAGATCTTTTGATTGGAGAATCTACCCTCATAAATGTGGTCAATTGGTTGTGGCTTCAGATGACTGTACCGCAGCAAGAGACATCTCCCTTCGGCTCTATTATTCATTATCCTCTGCAAAATGCGTAGAATTGATTACATAATTAACAATAGATCTGCATGCCAATAGGTCAGGTAGGTTTAACTCATTTTTGGTAGATCCCAAGTGATGCAGGTAACATGCATCGAGAACCAGAGCCTTGTTGTTTCAAAGCAGTGATGATTTTTAAATGCAGGCGGTTTGTTTGGAAATCTAATCCAATATATGCTTAAAAAATCTCCCAACTCCTTCTCATGTCCTTTATTTATATATATGCATGGAAATGGGAAAATAGCGAGTGTTAAAAGTGAAAAATTAACCATACATTTGGAAAGAATTTGAAAAGAACATGCAAGAGGAGAATATTACCTACCATGGTTTGGATAACCCTCTAGAAATCCTCCTCAAATTCAGATGAGGAGGCGATCGACCAGAATCAAGAAACTGGAATGACAAAAAAACTGCAACGTGGAAATGCGACCAAGCTAGCCAAATGCCTCCAAACCTAGACCTGCCAAAACTAGAGGAATCCATAAATCACATAACAGAATTCCATTAACTGGAAAGCTGCTTAAAGATAAAGGTATCAATGATAAAAAACAACTTCAATAATAGTAGAGAGGAAAGCATACATACCTATGCAAATAACTGGCGAGGAAAGCATACATACCTATGCAAATAATTGGCGAGGAAAGCATACATACCTATGCAAATAACTGGTGACTGAGCAATGCTCCACACTGATCGAACAAATCCTAAGAAATTCACCAACCCATAAAAGAAAAGCTTAAAAGCTTAAAGAGAAAAGCAATATAAAGGAAACAACTAGAAAAGGAATATAAAAACTTTAAAAGAAAAGAAATATAAAAGCAATATTGAAAAGCTTAAAGAGAAAAGAAATATAAAATCTTAAAAGAAAACTAATATTGTAGGATTCAACTCTTAAAAAGCTTAAAGAGAAAATAAATATAAAAGCTTAAAGAGAAACAACAAAAAGCATAAAGGAAACAATATAAATCTTAAAAAGGAAATAATATAAAGAAAAATGGTAACAAATTTGTAATATTTATGGTCAATTGTGCTTTCCATCACTAAGTGGAGTTAATGGAAAAAATTGGGAATCTTTATTTATTGAAATATAGATTATATGTTTTGTTTTAATTTATTGAAATTTATATTATACATTTTTTTAAAAATACAAATTGTTAAATTGTTTTATTTGCAAGTGTAACAAGAAACATTGTAGAATATCTCTATAAAAATGGTGTCCATTGGCCCAAACATAAATATATAAAAGCAATTATTATGTTTATAAAAACCATGTTTATAAAAAATATATATATTTAATATTTTAAATAAAACTATAATGCATATATTTTTATTATCTATTAATATATAATTTATTTATTTATTGACAAGTGCTCTTGTTGAATCTTTGGAAACCTCGTCAAATATTTTCACCGAGGGTGCGTTGTAAATGTTTTTTGGTATTCTAACAAACAACAATAAGCTATACCTTATACCAGAAGGCCTAACCCTCCAACTTGATATTCGTGAATTTTTCTTTCTTCTCAGATGTCATAGCAAACGTTTGTTAAGTTGTGAATTATACACATTGGAAAGTGATTACCTTGGATTCCATTGAGTGGATTTTAATTTTTTTGCAAGAGATTGTATTCATATACTTCCCTAGCAGCACAAAGTGACTAGTTTCAAGAAAACTCCACATCATTGGAAGAGTGGGATGTTACTTGTCAGCCTTGATACTAATGCATATCACCCAAGATGATAGATAAAGCATTGTGACAATCATTAAACTTAGCCTTAACCCTACCCTTGTCTGCTTCCCTCTTGCATCACTCAAAGGAAATCCAAATTTAAGCATTTTAGTTCATAATATATATACAAGCATTCAATTCCAAAGATGAGTACTTCTAATGACTTGAAGACCATAATATAGTAGTTAAAACAACAAATTTTCTTTTAAATCAAAATTTAGTAAAAAACAAGCTCTCAACCCACTGTCTTGAAACCCTCTTGCTCAGTAACTGTATGAGTTATATAAAGTCATACCACCAAAATGATGTCCATCTTTCTCAATATGTTGATTCTGATATTATACCAAACTAAATCGATAAAATATTCCTTACTACACTGGATTTTTTGGACAACTACTTCGCAAGATGTATGTTAGCAAAAGATATAGACTCACTCTAATAATTTTGAAAAATTAGAAATGATTCCCTCTCAAATTCGAAGGCAACTTAATCAAAACAAGAAAAAAAACATTATCAGATTTAAGTTTTCATATGAAAACATCAATTTTTTACAAAAATGTTCTAGTCTTACACACCCTAGCATGCACAAGAATGTGCACACAGTACTAATCTATCTGAAAACCTTCCAAAGAAGATTGTTCTATAAGTAAAACATCTCTTTCCAAAGCTCATCATTTAACAACCAGAAACAAAGAAATGGCATGTTATGGCTAAATTCTCATCTCGAAGACAAACCTCTAGAAGAATGAAGAATCCAAAAATAACCTCCAAAGAATGTCGTTAGGTATTTCCCCAAGGTAACTCTACATGAATTCTTCAACAATCATTCATTCTTTTCACGTGCGCGGTGTTTGAGTTCTGCCTTTTTCCACTTTACAATGAGATGAGATAATGTAATTAGTGTATTAGTCTGTAAAACAACAAAATGGTTCAATCTTTGTCATGAACCTCAAATATGAATGCTTGGAAGAAGAGAACTTGATTAAGCATTTCTTAAGGCTTGTTCTACCCATGCATTTCATAAAAAATACCAAGATTATTGTTGAAATTATTGGGAGAGGACCATACCACAAATATGATAGAAAAACTCCATGCTTGTCAAAGTAGTCATGTGTAGCAAACTTCTCCCAATTCCATCCAAGATAGTAATTTATTTTTTCAGCAAAATAAACACCCAGAACTGCACACACATGGTTTGAAAACAAAATTAGCGAAAACAATAGTGTTCATTGAAATGATGATCAATATTTTACCATATCTTTGCTGGTAGAATAAGGCTTTCAATTAACCACCAACATTTTTTCATGCACAAATTTACACAAGAAAAGTGTAAAATAAACCACCACTTCAAACAAAAAGGAACAAGGAACAATAAAAAACACACTAATAAGGAACAAAGACTTGTACTAATCAAAACAAGAAGAAAAAATAGAAAAGTACTTTAAAAGAGCATATATCTCTTTACATAGAAATAAAAAAATATGAGTGATTTCAAGTTTCAACAATGAAAGTGATATAAATGGTATCAAAAAATCCTACAAATAGAGAAGAGAAACCCTTGAAACAAAAGTGTGAAGAAAGAAAACATGATATTGTCTCCTTAGTAGCCAACTAAGCACTACTCAATTTAATACCATTCAGGTCTGTAGATACATCAAAAAGTCTAGCAACATAACCGTGTCTATAGATTCGAGTATTTCCCATAGACTTGATCAGTACCCATGATGTTATTGATAAATTCATATCTCAAAGTGCTCCATGCCTATTAACAATACGTTTGAGACATCTATTTAGAAAATTTAATTTGAAGGGATGAAACCATAATATTAAATTAATATCATCACACAAGCTAAAGAGCTTAGAAAGCACCAAGAAAATTGCAAGATCTTATGCTATAGATGCATAAACAAAATAGTAACCCAAATAATCAGTGCTATGCTGTTAATTTAATTTCCCCTCTAATTAAGTCAATATCATCAGACCAGCTAGAGATCTTAGAAAGGACCAAGAAAGTTGCAAGATCTTATACTATAGAAGCACAAACAAAACTCTCTTGCTTGTCGGAGCTATGGAAGACTCGTTGGATGAGGTGATAGGTCATCATAAAATAGATGGGATTGGGTCAAATTTGCAACAAGTTCTCATTGGTGGTTTAACAATTGCTCTTGTCAGATCTTTGGCAACCTCATCGGACATGGCCACAAGTCATTGGAAATATGACGAGGCATTGTATAGTTAAAAAAATATTTTCAGAGGTTGCCACAGGTAAATAATGTCAGCGAGGGTGGGTTGTAAATGTTTTTTGGTATTCTAACAAAAAACAATAGCTATACCTTATATCAAAAGGCCTATCCCTCCAACTTGGTTATTCATCAGTTTTCCTTTCTTCTCAAGTGTCATAGCAAATTTCTGTTCACTCATGAATTCTACACGTTGCAAAAGGTTATTATCTTGGGTTCCATTGAGTAGATTTTCATTTTTGTAAGATATTGTATTCATATGCTTTCCTAATAGCACAAAGTGACTAGTTTCAAGAAAACTCCACATCATTGGAAGAGTGGGATGTTACTTTTCATCCTTTATACTAATGCATATCACCCAATATGACAGATAAATCATTGTGACAATCATTAAATGTAGCCTTAACCCTCCCCTTGTTTGTTGCCTTGGTGCATCGCTCAAAGGAAATCCAAATTTAAACATTTCAGCTAATAATATATATACAAGCATTTAATTCCAAAGATGAGTACTTCTAATGACCTGAATATCATAATATAGTAGTTAAAACAACAACTTTTCTTTTAAATCAAACTTTAGTAAAAAAGAAGGTGTCAACCCACTATCTTGAAACCCTCCTACTTAGTAACTCTATGAGTTATATAAAGTCATACCAACAAACTCGTGTCCATCTTTTTCAATATGTTGATTGCAGTATTATACCAAACAAAATCGATAAAATATTTCTTAGTACAATGAATTTTTTTGGATAAATACTTCGCAAGATGTATGTCAGCAAAACTTATAGACCCGCCCTTGTAATGCTAGAAAATTAGAAATGGTTCCCTCTTAAATTCGAAGATAACTTGATAAAAAAATCATTATTAGATTTAAGTTTTCGTATGAAAACATCAATTTTTTATAGAAATGTTCTAATCTTACACAGTGACACACCCAATCATGCACAAGAACATGCATACAATACTAATATATCTGCAAACCTTTCAAAGAAGAAGATGCGATAAGTAATTTTTTTTTTATAATGAAGTTAAATATTCACCAATATTTTACAATATCTTATAACATAATGAAATATTCATGAAGATTTTACAACATTATATAATAAAATGAAATATTCTCCAAATTTTGTATATATACATTAGAGGAAGTTTCAACTCAAAATGGGCCTCCTAAAAAAAATTAATAAAATAATATTTATTAATTTTGGAGGAAGAAAAGAAAAAAATTACTTTTTTGTTTGTATTTTTGACATATCTCCCCATGTTTTTACTAAAATTTTGATCGAGAGAGCTCGTTGGATGCGGAATCAAATTCTACATCCAACAAGTACCCACTCAGCATACTTTTGACAGACCCCTCTACCCCAAAAACAAGAAATACCTAAAAAAATGTGATGATGACATGACATACTTTTGACGGACCCCTCTACCCAAAAAACAAGAAATACATAAAAAAACGTGATGATGATGTCATCATCACATTTTTTTAGGTATTTCTTGTTTTTGGGGTAGAGGGATCTGCCAAAAGTATGCTAAGTGAGTACTCGTTGGATGCCAAATTTAATTCTGCATTCAATGAGCTCTCCTGAGCAAAATTTGAGTAAAAAAAAGGGAATATCTGTAAAAAATAGAAAAAAAAAAGTAGTTTTTTTATGATACCTATTCCCAAATTTATATTAAAAAAGTGTTTAAGACCTATACGGTATTTCAAATTTAAAGGAATTTCATTAACTAACACATAATGACATGGAATTTGAGTTAAATTTAAAAGGCCCATTTTGAGTTGAAATTTCATCTAATGCATATTATATTATTGATAAAACCACTTTCAAATTTTTCTATATATCGGAGAGATTCACCCATCTTTTTTTCCATACCCAAGCATGCAAAAATACCAGGCTTCAACATGTCGACATAAGTTCATCATGAAGATATCAGATTGTAAACTTAGAAAATTACTTCCTATTGTCATTATGATTTTATATATAGAATTATATGCATGTAGAAATTTGAATGGAAATGTGAGGATCTATTTCAGGAATTATTAAACCATGGTATCATTTTTCGTGGAAAGAGTTCCCTTGTCAACATCAATCACAGTTATTCCATTAAAGAAAACTTCCTTAAGCACAACACCTCTATTGAAGGTCCACCTAATCAAGCATTTAATAAGTTTATGTTGAGCACTCCTCATAGAAGATTTGTGGTCGAATAGTTTCAATGCTAGATGAATTTTATAAACCTAAATGGTTATTACATTTGTAAATAATATCAATTATTATCTAGTCACTGATAGGTTAATTAACTATTAATTATTAGTTATGATATGGTATTTATATTTATTAAATAGACATGTCTACTACTCTATCCTCCATATTTAACATGGTTCACTATCTTTGTAAAGACATCATTCAAATTATCAAATATATATTTATAAATAATATCCAACATGTAAGGTTTTAACCTTACATACAATGAATTAATGGTCATATTGGAATGACCTTAGCGAAGAACCGAGTTGGAGAACTTGTAAAATGATTATGAAGGAAAATGACTAAGAACTTACTGGACATAGATATTGGTGATCATTTGAAGGTCACGTTATGCACTAGTGTAAAAGTTTAAATTTTTTATCTAGAAACATTTTCTTGACCATCAAGGTAGTGTTTACAAAGTGGAAACTACAAAGGGGATGTTAAGATATTGATTGCTGGAAAAATAAATGGAGTGACATTATGGGTGTTAGTTGATATTTGAAAGGAAAAATACAGACAAGAAGATTATTGGCGTGGATCTAACTAATAATTAATGGTCAGATTTGAATGACCTCATAGAAGAAGCGACTTGGATATCCTGCAAATTGATTATGAAGGAAAATGACTAAGAACTTACTAGACTTGCATATTGGTGATCATTTGAAGGTCACCTTATGCACTAGTGTAAAAGTTTAATTTTTTTTTTATCTAGAAACAATTTCTTGACCATAATGCTAGTGGTTATAGAGTGGAAACCATAGAGGGGATGTTGACATATTGATTTTTGGAACAGGAACTAGAGTGACAATTATGGGTGTTAGTTGATATTTGAAAGGACAAATCCAGACAAGAAGACCCTAATAACATAGTTTTTAGCGAAAGGATAGACCCTCTCAAAATACAAGACATTGGTTTGTGTTTTGTTCCATATAATTTGGATGAAGACATACCTGATAACATCATATGCATTTCTGAAGATGAAGTTGTTGAGATGGTAAAGAAATTGCCATTCTAAAAAGGATTGATGGTTGAAATTTCATTAGAATTTAGGATATTTAGAAAGTGTGAAATAACATATTCTATTTTGACTTCAAACTAATTTATATTCAATTTTATAAATAAGGTTTGGAGCATGGCCAAAAGCACAGAACTTTGAAGCCCCTTCATTTAAAAAGTCGGCTTATGAAGACAAGCTTGGAGACAATCTGTTATGCTTCCTAAAACAAAGAGAATAAAATATGAGCTAACCAACCTGGTGTTTGTTCCAGAAAGAAAATCAATGTTGAGTTTAGATGTGATGGTTCTTTATATGCTTATGTGGAGATATATGGTTCCAGTGGTTTCACAAAGATCTTAGTTAACGGATAGCTAGAAAAATATAACAAAAAGGAAGAATAATTAGCAACAATGATAAGTTAAAATCCCTTTGTTATCTCTAGGGTTGTTCTTAGTTTTTATTGTGTAATTTTGAATTTCCTTTGATTTTGCCTTGGTTGGTTTTCAATTCTTTTTTGGATTTTTATGCTTGATTATTAACCTTTAGTCTTCTGAAGATATCTTAAATCATCAGAAATCTATTCAGTAAATAAAACTTTGTGTTTGTGTAAGGATTTATGCTTTGTATGGTAAAAATCATAAACTGATAGCAGAAGTCCCAAGCTGGCAGCGCAACGAGAACTTGCAGCAAATTTGTATTTCTAATACATATATGGTATGAGGGCCGAGAGATTATGGTTTGTGATATAAATATGGATAAATATAATATTTTGATTATAATCTTGCATGTTATAGCATGAACTTTGGTTATGAATGTGGTTCTAATGATATATGTCACATATCAATGTTTAATGTGAAGACATTCAAAGGGTACAAATGTGTCATGTCAACCATATGTCCGTTCCTGAAATTAATGGAGGATTTATTATGGCATAAGGTGGTATACACGTATCCCTTTCCATTCAGAATTTCATTTGGCGGTTGTAAAGACTAGGCATTCCTTGGCATGTGGCTCTATGTTTTGTTCTGGGAATCTGTTGGCCCAAGATCAAACCTCCGGAAGTGCATAACACTATTTCCACTTCTGTACACCGTAAATTGACTCTAGTTTGCAGAGAGATGTGTTCTATGGTCGAGTTGGTGCCAAATCTCATGAGAATAATGTGCAGAAAGTTCGAAGAGCTTGTACAGGATATCTAAATTGAGGAAAGTTGGTTCGTATACAGGGTGATTTTGAATATTATACATGGTATATACTCCGAGCCTGAGATTTCTATATTTCCAGTATGACGTTTGGGTATGTGATCAGCGATAATTCTGACAAAGATGAACCAGAACTCATCTTGATTGGAACTGGTTCAGAGTTATGCCTCTGTGAGGCTGCTGCCGAGAAACTCAGAAAAGGAGGAAGGAAGATAAGAGTGGTCTCTTTGGTTTGCTGGGAATTGTTTGACAGACAACCACAACCATACAAAGATGCCATTCTTCCTCCAAGTGTTGAGAATAGAGTTAGTGTTGAAGCTGGTTCTCCATTGGGATGGAGAGAGTATGTGGGCTCTAAGGGGCTAATACAGGCTGTGAGAGGTTTTGGAGCCAGTGGAGCTTACCTGGATGTATTTGAGAAAATGGGATTTACAGAAGAAAATGGCAAGTGTATCATCAGAACTCCTACACCTATTCTCTCTGATTTGGAATATTTATAAACGTTGTTTCTCCAAGAGTGGCAATTCGACAGACTCTGTGCCATCATTTCCTTACCATCAAGAAATCCCTAAAGTGCTCCTTTTTGGGCTTCTTGGTTTCAGTTGTTCGGTGGTAGCACCTTTAATTCTACCATTTCTTCTTGTATACTTTTCACTTCGGTACATCATCTACCGTAATCAGATTCTGAACATATATCGCAATAAATCTGAGACTGAAGGGAGGTATTGGCCGGTTATGCATACCAGTACCATATTTTCATTGATTCTGATGCAAATAATTGCACTTGGAATATTT
>LPNX010345206.1:4247-15900 GCA_001517045.1 Pseudotsuga menziesii
GCAAGGGCAGGAAAAATGGAGGCAAAGTGGCTGGGTTTCGACGCGGAAACAAGGGCAAAAAACAGTTCGCGGACCGCGGGTATGGGGCGGACTCGCGCGATCGGACCGCGGGTTTGAAGGCAACAGTCGCGCACAGATCGCGGGTTTAGAGGAAACAGGCACGGTCTAGGTCGCGGGATTCGGGTTGACAGCGGCGGTCGGAGCGCGACTGTGTTATGAACAGGCGCGGTCGGATCGCGACTGTGGGCTAAAAAAATGCGGTCGGGGCGCAACTAAAAAAGTTCAAAAACGCGTCCAGAACGCGGGAAAATGGCTGACAGCGGCGGGCTGGTCGCAGGTTATGGCCTGAAATACGTGGTCGGGCCGTGGCTGTGGAAGAAAAAAGTGCGGTTTCCATCGGCCGAAAACGACAGCCGAAAGTACAGTATGAAAAAAATAAAATTAAAAAAGACAACAGAGTCGCCAAAACTGTAGCTAGGGTTTTCACCCTAGCTTGTGCTAATGAGCACCTACTAAGGAATTTGGAATCCTTAGTAGCAGTTCAATGATGTATATGAATTAAACAAAGATAAACTGAAACAAAGACTAATCTAAATACGTTTTTGAAGCTAAAGCAGTAAAAAAGTAAATAACATGAAACAGAAACAGTAAAGAAATGAATGATGATTTTTATTGATATTACCTCCAATGAGGAGGTTGATGGAGTCCATTGCGCTGGTTCGATGTCGGTGGCTTCGAGCTCCAAGCTGCTTCTTTTCCTTCTCCGGTGGTGGAAAATGGGCCAAAAAGAGTTCTCAATGGTGAAAGTAGCTTGATGGTAAGCTAGGGTTTCGAGAATAATTTCGGCAGAGACAGGATGCTTATGACTGTGGATATGAAATGAGGGGTCTCCACCACTTATTTATATTTTTTTAGTGGTGGAGTGCTGGCCCATGGTTTTGGAAACCATATGGTTTAGGGCAGCTTGTTTAGGGTTTTTTCCTCCTTTTCCTCATTATTTTATATTTTTTCTTCCCTTTTGGGGATTTTGCTATTTTAGAGGAATTTTGGACATTTTTGGAGGAAAAAGGGGTTTTTTGGCCTTTTGGAGGCATTTTTGGGCCTTTTGGAGGCTTTTTAGATGGTTTTATGGCCTTTTAGAGGCATTTTAGGCCTTTTGGAGGCTTTTTAGTGGGATTTTGAGAGAAATATGGTAGGCAAATGGACAAATGAGCCATGTAGTGGGGTAGATGAGGTAGTTAACCATTTTTGGGTGTTAACAGATCCCATCATGTACAAAATATACAAAAAGTGGATCAACATCCATCAAAATGCCTAGCACTAAGCCTGCCCACCATGGTCACTGGGACCTGGTTGGTCCCCGTGATCTCTGTGCCCCTTGGCTTCCTCAGCCTCCTCAGCTTCGGCAGCCTCCACTGCATCTCTATATACACATACTGCTCTGGCTACTCGTCTGAAAAGATGTAGCCAGGCCGGTGGAACCCCAACTACTGACTCCTTCATAGCTACAGGGAGATGCTCTATCCGTATCGTAGGTACTCGCTCGATCAGCCTGCCTAGCTTCGCCTCGAGTACCGTGATCAATTCTGGGTCTCCCCCTGCAACAGGACGTACGAAGGTACGTGGGTGCCCTATAGGGAGGACTGGTCCAATATCTGCATTTTGACACATAAAGACGGTTTAGACTTGTGCATATGTATATATCCTATCATTTGAAAATCCATAAAAATTTGATAATGATAAAAAATAAAAAATGACTTACGCATCTCTCCCCATGCTCATCCTGGAGGGAGGACTAGGTCTGGATCACCTCGGAAATCTAACCCAGCGTATGGAAACTGCTCCAACGCCGGCACCTGCCGTTCCCACCATGAATAGAAATCATCGTCATACATGCTCTATATTACATCTCCTCCTCCTTGACGGAGGAAGATATCTCCCCACCGACTCAGCCTCGGCTACCGTGGATGATGGACCTGTAAGGGTATCGCAGGGCTCATCGCTGACACCCTCTCAAAGAAGAACACTACCAATATACTAGCATAGCCAAAGTTCTTCCATCTCCCCCTCCTACAGTCGGATAATTGCCTCCTCATGATGGGGGCAATCCCTGTACACCAATCAAAGAGTGTGCCTCTAAAGCAATCCACCGCCACTCTCATCTAAGTCCTGGTGGCCATGTGTAATCCTGCTGACCCTGAAAGTCTCACTATAGTACTGGATAATACCTGTAATGCAAGATCCTGAATATCTGCTATGAGAACACTGCTGCCCTTCTTTTGAGTACCCGGCTTACAGAATACATCGAAATAGTTCTGGACACTCAAGGGGTCCCCACCCCTGCCAGTGCCCTCTAGGTTCACCGGTGCTCCCCGATGTGATAACCCGGTTATGAAATAGATGTCCTGTGTGGTAAGCTCCAAAGTCTCACCCTGGATATTGAACATCCCCAGGTCATGGTCCCAGTAATGGACTAAGAAATCTAATATGCGAACATTGGCCTGCATAGGTGATGTGCAAAAGAACTTGAGCAGCCCACTATTCCGCAATGCTTGGATGGTAAGCGGGCTTTGGAGAGCCGCTTGGTCCATCATCTCATGTTCCCTCTCCCTCCACTCGAGCACCATGTTTTCCCTGACAAATAAACATAGTTTAATTCAGTATTTCACCATAAAATTTAAAAATTTTGACCAATTTTTAAAGCTTTTATCTAATGCGCAGCATGCGCGACTGTCCATTAGGACAAGTCGCGAGTCATTCGTGACTTCCCTATGCAGCAACTCGTGCATGAAACACGTATTCGCGGCTTTCATGCGTAGCAACCCGCGAATACACTTTGCTATTTTTTATGTTGATGAAATAAACTGAATTGACCATCAATTTTAAAATTTGTTTGGATGAAAATGAAGATCTCAGGGTGTAGAGTTACCTGTAGCTGACGGATCTAAATTCCGACGGTCCAATTGTCCACAGAAAGCAATCAAAGATAGAGGGTAAACTTTCCTTTTTTGGTTCAAAAAGTGCAAATGGTAAGAAATGATTTGATTTTCAAACTATTAATAGAAAAAATATTTCGTAAAGTGGGTCTTTCCCTATAGTTTGAAATGTCAATTAACTAATATCACCCTTTTTGTCCCTTGGAACAAGTTTACCAACTTTTACAAAGTGTTGATGCTTCTATAGGGTGGTTTTGCTCATTCCAACACTTGTTGGCATCTTATTTCTCCACATTAACCTTAGTACTCAACATTTTTTCCACGGACTATGGTATTTTAAGCCATTAGTCCCTTGTCTCTACCATTGTTCTTCCGTGGCTAGGATCCCTTTTTATGAGTATCATTCTTATATGCCATTGCCATCCTTTGGTACTCATTCCGTCACTGTTTCAGGCCCAGGGGTTTCCTCATAGCTATTTTCACACCAAATAGAGCTTCTTATGAATCTCTCTTTACAAGCTATCCCTTTATAGGACTCCCCGCCCTTATGGAGTTTCTTTAGGCCCAGGTTTGACTCCTTCAAAACAGACTTGACTGCCGAGTTATCTCGTCCGTTCAAGCTCGTTAAGAATATGTGAACGGGCATCCGCATTGGTGGTAGGTTATCTCTTTCTCAGACCATGCGGAATAATACGAGAAAGGATCACTCTCTTTTCTTCGGAATTGAGAAGAGTATTCTTAGGTATAGGTTTATCACTTTTCTGGAACTGAGGGACTAAATTTACGGAAAAGGAACGCCCGGTTTGAGCTTAGTTTTCTCTTTTTCGTGCTCTGGACCCAAACATGAAAAAGATTCCGAGTGTACTTTGTGTCTTTGTCATGCTCGTTAAACACTAAAGAACAAAGCAACGAGTTTATTGTTGTAAGCCCCATTTCTCGTAACCAAATGGATCTTTCCGAGTGATCTTGCTTTCCTTCACACTCGTAAAACTCAAGCTATTTTATGCTGTTTTGGAAGGAGCGTTGGGTAGGTGGTAATTTAACATTTTTCGGACCTCCCCGACTAAGTACGAAAAAGGTTCACCTTTTTTTCTTCGGAAGTTAAGAGAGTTCTTCTGCGGTTTGTTTTATACTTTTTCGGCCTCAGGAGACTAAATTGGACGAAAAAGGACCCCCCTGGAGTCTTCTTTGGCATTTTCAGACTCTCTAAATGTTAAAATACCGCATTAGCATGTACTAGTTCGGGCTCATTAAATCCACGGATCAGTGTATCAAGCATTATTTTCCCATCTCTTCAAGCTTGTTAAAAAATGAAGAGGGAACCGAGTTGGCTTTCCTGGACTCGTTAAAACTTAACAGGGAAGGTAAGGAAGAAGTTTTCTCTTATTTTCAGTAATGGCAGCTTGTCATCCTTGAACATAGCACTCTTTGCCTTCCGATATCCATGTTTTAGTATACACTTGTGTTCAGCTATCACTTTGAGTCTTGACTCCTCCTCTTGTCCATTATACCTAGGGAATCTGCTCATGTCTCCTACATGACAGATAAGTCTAGTTGTTCTATCTATCTATTGTATGCTGCCTTGGGTCATCTCTGTGTCATGCTCACTGTTCAAGGATTATACCTAATGTTTGATCTATCACCTGATCCTATTACTGTTATATCTGTTATCCCTTTACTTGTGTCTCCCTTCTTTGGCCCAGTTCCTAGTCACTCTTGTGATCCGTTGGAGGATCTATTGCCTTCCCTATCATAGTATGGTTCCGTTTCAGTACTTCCTGATGACGAAGACCTAGAGTTTTGATGATAGTACCTCTGGATTCACTTTCATCATTGGTGAACTCCTTTGCTTCAGTTGTCAATTATCATCTATTGGTTGACAAACTGTTGAATCCTTTCCATGTTCAACTTCAGCTTACCCTTATTCACATGGCTTGGATTGTACTAGTTCTTTGGGATCTTTTATGAAGACCTTAGTTCCTCACTTATGAACTAAGTTGCGCAAGACTATGTTCCATTTCTATATCCAGCTTCCAGATCCTTGAAGACTCATCATTATTGTATTGTGGCTTTGATCCACCTTTGTAAATATGTAGTTTTTACTTGTATCATATGATGTACTCAAACATTGTAAAGGAGCTAGTGTTCCAGTAAATTGAACATAGCATCTTCAGATGTAACTTTGTATATGACATTACTATGTATTTGTTTCAGGTACTCCTTCTGCTCCACTAGATTTCTGAGTTTCTCCTGAGTTAAAAATTATAATGTATTTCGGTCATCATTCCCCTCTGACCTCACACATTAGGGGGCATCTGTTATACACCTGAATGGAACCTCTCCGTTCGAGTGCTGATATCCCTCATGTCGGCACATAAAAGGACACTTATGGATTGAGGTTGCCCATATTCACTATACCTTGGCTTATGATGAAGTACATTCCCTATATACCCAGCTGATTACTTTTCCATTTTGCCATGTTGAGTTGTATTCGCGACTCTCTATATTGACAACTCGCGCATCATTCGCAAGTCTCCTATACAGCAAGTCGCAAGTCCTTGTATTCATGGGTTGCTCTTCTATAGAGTCGCGAATCATTCATGGGTTGCTATACTACAGACCCGCGAATGGTTTCCTCAACATTAAAACATAAAACCTCGCGCTAATGGAAGATTAGTTTACTCATTTAACTTAATATTCTTAACTGCCACAATACAAAATAACAGTAAGCTAACAGACTACTGATAATCTGACTAGCTGGATGGCCTAAAATGCCCAAAATGCCAACCTTTTACAATACAAAATACATCCCTTTATAGGCAGCCCGAAGGTCTTGCCATTACAACACTGTGGGCCTGTCCCAACAGTAACTCAAACCCTAACTAGTGACAGTCGGCATATCTGTACTTGGGGTAGCCGCTTTTCGTCACACCACTGCTCTCTGCAGTCTTCCATGCTTTCCGACGCTGACCATGGGTACTATGCACCACTTCCCATCTTCTGTCCTTCGTCTTCAATACCTCGGCCTCGTTGCTCCTTTTCCTTTATGAGGGTAGTTGAGCCCTCCTGTCTTCACCGCTGCCTTCAATGCAGTGGTTGAGCTCTCTCTTCTCAGCCGCTCAGGTACTGTTGTCTTCCTTGGCTTCTCTGTTCCAACAGTCATGGTTTCCGGCTCTGCTCTGTAGCTCGAAACATGCTACGGCGTCGTAGCTTCACGTTATCTCTTCATCTTCACCAAACTGTCTATCCGCCAAACTGGCAGCTTTTCCTGTAGCTGCGGGACTCTGCTCCAACAAAAAGGTGTCAAGTTGCAAAGAAAAAAATGATATAAGGATTAGATAAAATGAGATAAGAGATGATGGATTATATAAAAAGATAAAATCATGAAAGTCGACATTAGTCTCATAAGTGCAAGTAGGGTAGATGCAAATGTAGTTACAAGTTAAACACAAAAATGGGATCCTTATAGGGCATATCAAAAAATATATGAGAAAGAAAGGCATATGAATTCTTCTCAAAGTCATGGCAAAACTAAAAAAGGCTCCTGATCCTATGAGATAAGCTCAACATGGGAGCCAAAATGGCAAGGGGGTGCTGACTACGATGGCCCATGTTAGGTAGGATCTACTACCGGACTAGTGCAAAATGCATATAGAGATAGATACAACACCAATATCAAACAAGTTCAACCCTATGGAGAGTTTAGGTGGAAAAAGGTTCAAATGCATCATAATAGAGGGGAGGCCTAAACCTATATGCATGTTTTTTAATATACACGACCAGATCAAGCGGTATGAAAGAAAAATCCCTAAGCAACCTTGGATCCAACTAAAATTATTGTCTTGAAGAAATAACAATACCAAGATCATATCCAAAAAATGTAAAAAGAAATATCTGATACATGCCACTTTGGTAGAAATACTTTCAACTTCATTATCTTCAATAATATGTGTAATCAAGTCAAAGTTTACCAACAAAGACTCTATATTTTCAATACTAGAGGATCGAGTAGTAATATTACCATACTCATGAGAAAGCTTAGAGTTGAAAGGAGTAATGGAGTCTACAGGAATAGACTCATCATTGTGGGAGTTGTAAAATTGAAAAACATAATCAAACTCAGTAGGAACACTGACTTATAGCTCAATGGCAGGGTCTAAAGACTCAAAAGTGAAAATGTTGAAGGATCTATAATCAGTCAGATCATGTTCAAAAGGAAAATTGTGGTTGTATCTAATTGTAACTGGGTCCAAACTAAGGAGATTATCTTCAGAAAGGACATCACTATCCAAAGGAATGCCATGATGTATTATAGACTCTAGGAAAGATTCATCTAAATGAAGTATAACATCCCATATAGTATACATGCCCAAACAATTAGTTGGATCAATAAGGTGGAGAGAAGGATCCAATGCCTCCATCAGATGGATACCCTAGTCAATTGTTGGGACCAAGTACCAAGAAGGTGAGCATGAACATGGAAAATTCTTATCAGTAGAAATTAGACACAAGGAGTGTGCATCATGATTGATCAGACTACACCCATATTCATAGGGTGTGAAATTATAAGAATCATTAAAGTGAGACACCTTAGATACAAAATTTATGGCAATTGAAGATACTACATGTATCAGGGATACAATAATATACAAGTCTAGTGGGGTAAGGTTAAAGGTTCCCATTCATGTAGGATACTTCCCCAAACCAACATTATGACAATCCTTTGTGGAATGGTTGACTAGGGGGATATTAGAACCATTTTGATGGTTGGAACCATTGGTAGATAATAATAACTAATCAATGGTAACAATCTTTCCATTATGTGGAAATTTAATTATACAAAATATTGATGATACTACAACAATAATTTCTTGGGGCCAACTTCTCCCTAATAACATATTATAATCAAGTGGGGTGTCAACCATTTCCACTTCTACCATGACTATTCCCCCCCAACTCTATTGGAATACCTGGGATTATTCCATGAGGATTGAATAAATGGCCATCAAAAGCTTTCAACATTGTGATAGGAGAAACTACCTCAGGTCACCCAATAGCCTTCCAGCATGGTAAAGACATCACGTAAGTGGAGGCTCCCTCACCAACAATCATGCATTGTATAATAGAATTACAATAAATCACTTGGATTTGGAAAGCCGCATGATGGGGTAAATAAGGATTCCAATTATCACAATAAAAAGTAATGGCCTAACTATTCATGGGATCAAATGATTCTATTGTTGAGATAAAGTTCCTTTGTAGGTTTGGACAACTCTGCAAAACCTTGAGAGTGGACATTTCACAAGGAGCTTGTGCCAGATAGTCCACTATGCTATGGATCTGGCGAACACATGTATTAGGATTGTACATGACCTTCATCATAACACCTTTTGGTATTCTAGGCATAGTGTCATTATATGGATTATCCATGTGGAATGAGGGAGTTAGATTAAATTTAGAGTTTTCATTTCCCTTGGATCTAGACATATATGTTTCATAAGATTTACTTCTAGTATGAATATTGATGTCCTTCTCACATATGGAAATGTGACCCTAGCCAATAATTCCCCCTTGAGAGGAGGTACCATGTTTTCCCTCTTAAAAGGATCAAGGGTTTTTTTGAGCCATAGCAATCAGATATTGCTATAGTTGGAAATAGATTGAGAAAGACAAAAGGTTAAATAGAACTCTCATTTTTTGCTAAACATTTTTGAGCCATTTCCATCTTGGGGAACTTATAGGTTTAATGATATTCCTTGCATAACAAGATAAGGGATTTTGTTTTACCATTTTATTTCTTTTCCACACCAACATTATTATTGTTGTTGGTATTATTAGCATTGTTGGTCTCCTTATTCCCAATTCTTATTCTTTTCCCCTTCGGGATGTTGGTTTCTCTTAGAGCCAATTGTTTGAAATGTCAACAAATATGCAAGAGGTTTTGTACTTGAGTTCTGTATGTTGTTTGGGGTAGCTATCAATGAATTTTGAACAACTAGGTGCATAACTTGGCTAGCTACAACACTATCTATTGAACCAATCACACCATCGACATGTGGTCTAGGAACTGTATTGGTCGAATCAACATCTGCTTGAGGTTAATTAGGCAAAATTTCTTAAAGCATCTTGGACTGAGAGTAAAATAATTCTAGTTATTGGGCTTTGATGATAGATTTATCTTTAGTTTGCACCCTATAAAGAGACACATCTTTTTCTATACATGGTTGAAAAGACTTAATGATCCAATCCATTAAAAAATCATAAATAATTTGAGCCTTAATGAGACTACGCCTCCTCTTCCATTCATGCATGTAGTCAGAGATATGGGTTGACTTATTTTGATGGAACAAAGTCAAAAATTTGGTACTAGTTTCATAATGAACATAAGTTGAAAGTGATTAATGAAAGTCATCACAACAACATTAAACGCTTGAAAATAAGCATGTGGAAGCTCAATATACCATTTTGTTTCCACCCCTGTTAGAGTCCATTGGAAAAGTTGTAACCTAATAGAATCATCCATTAGAGAGTTTGACGAATATGAAAGATGAAAAGTCATTGCATGGTTCATTGGATATTCCTTTGGTTTTCCTTCAAATTTTAGAATATCTAAAGGTAACTTGGTAGAGAGCAGTGGCGGTCAACTAGGATTAGGTAAGACCATATCATTGTTGAACTTAGTAAGGTTAGGAAAATTCAAAGTGGACAAGAAAAAAATTTCTTTTGAGCCATAGAGTTCCAACATATGGGAGAATTAACAACCCTTTGATTCATGTTGACATTAGGTTGTCCTGGAGTGTATGAAGTTCCAATATTGGTGAAAAGTGGATTATACTATCCAAAATTATGACCAAACCAATATTATGTAAAAATTTGAATAAATCCTCCAAAAGCACCTCCCATCCCTCTGAGAGGTTGGATACCTAATAAAGTATTAACAATCATTGGGTTAACCATACTTGAATTTCCTAAACTAGAAAAAGGGACATTCCCATATGGTGCATTCTTCCCCCATGGAAATGCAACGCTAATTCCCTCTGGTCCAAACATAACACTATGTGGAATGTTATATGCAAGGGGGGTACTAGTTACCATGCCTCTAAATGATTGGGAAGACAAGCTTATCTGAGGTAGGATAGAACCGACAACAAATCTACAAAAATGGGATGGGTTTGACATGGAAAATTGTACACTAAACGATGGGAAATTATTGAGGGGTATTAATGGACTACTTCCTGAAGTAGTAGTAAAGCTGGAAAATAGGAAAAATCATCCCAAAAGAAAAGGGATTTGTACTTTGCATACCATATGCAATTCCTTTTGTAAGAATAATCAAAGATAATGGAGACCATCCAAAACCTACAACAGATTATGAATTCACACTAACCCCTCCTAAAGAAGTGGTGTTTAACGTGGGAGTTACCTCCCTAGTACCAAACACTTCACTAGTATTCTCCACATGATCCCACAAGTATAATGGATCACTAGACCCAGGGACATCAAACTTGATTCCTTGGATAGAATTAGGATTTTGTGGCAGGTTTAAAAAGACCGAAGAATTTGTGAGAACCTCAATAGAGGAAATATATAATTTCTCCTCTAACTGAGAATAAACAACTACGGGTGAGTTATATAATTTCCACTCAACATCACTAAAATTATCTCCTTTAGATAAGGACTTAGCCTAAAAAAACTAGAAGTGTTTTCTACCATTTCTTGTTTAATTCTGTGTTCATGGTTTTTTTCCTTTGCCCCTTAAGGGGGTGGATTATTGTAATCTAGTATTCAAATAGGAACATGAAATTCCCTTTGTTTAAGAGATTTTCCTTGAATTATTCTAAAACTGTGCAAATGTTGATCGACCATGGTGGCTCGCAGAAGACTCAAGAGAGAAATATAAAAAATATAAAACAACAAATAACACTCACTAGAAAGTCCCTAAAAGACTACAACAAGAAAGAAAAATATTTAATGAAAATAAATTGGCTATTGAAAACCAATTACTATTCACTGGAGAGAAACAATTATGATGTTTTCAAGGACAACTTGGGATGATTATGACCCAATTACAACTAGAAAACATCATGAGACAATTACCCTAATCCCCAAAACCAATTACCAAGGGTGCAAGCACTTGCCTTCTACAAATACTCTCCACAAAGAGTTGGTCTAGACACTCTACTTCTGCCTCAGGTGCCATAAGATATTCCTCTCGCAGCGACCTAGGAGGTACCTAGTAAAAGTAACTATGGTTACCACTTCATGCTTGGTGGTTAGGTGGGATAGTCACTGTTATACACCTGAATGGCACCTCTCCGTCCGAGTGTTGACATCCCTCAGGTCGGCACACAAAAGGACACTTATGGATAGAGGTTTGCCCATTTTCACTATACCTTGGCTTATGATGAAGTACATTCCCTATATACCCTGCTGGTTACTTTGCCATTTTTTCCATGTTGAGATGTATTCGCGACTCTCTTTATTGACAACTCGCGCATTATTCGCGAGTATCCTTTGTAGCAAGTCGTGAATCCTTTTATTCGCAGGTTGTGCTTATACATAGTCGCAAATCATTCGCGGGTTGCTCTACTACATACCCGTGAATGTGTATCTCAACATTAAAATATAAAAACACGTGCTAATGGGAGATTAGTTAAGCCATTTAACTTAATTTCCTTAACTGCTATAACCTCCCTAACCTTCGAGAACTGCCTTAT
>LPNX010345206.1:24950-70454 GCA_001517045.1 Pseudotsuga menziesii
GATCCGTAGATCCCGTCATGTACAAAATATACAAAAATGTGGATCGTCATCCATCAAAATGCCCTAGAACTAAGCCTAGCTGCCATGGCCACTAGGACCTCCTCGGTCCCCATGATCCCTATGCCCCCTGGCTTCCTTAGCCTCCTCGGCTGTGGCAGCCTCCACCGCATCTCTGTATACAAGTACTGCTCTAGCTACTCGTCTGAAAAGACGTAGCCAAGCCGGTGGAACCCCAACTACAAACTCCTGCATGGCTGCAAGGAGATGCTCTATCTGTATCGTAGGAACTCGCTCGGTCAGCCTGCCCAGCTTCATCTTGAGTAACCTGATCAATCCTGGGTCTCCCCCTATAACCGGACGTACGAAGGTACGTGGGTGCCCTTCAGGGTGGACTGGTCCAATATCTACATTTTGAAACATGAATAGGGTTTAGACTTGTGCATATGTATATATCCTATCATTTGAAAATTCATAAAAATTTGATAATGATAAAAAATTAAAAATTACTTACCCATCTCTCCCCATGCTCTGCCTGGAGGGAGGACAAGGTCGGGGTCACCTCGGAAATCTAACCCGGCGTATGGAAACTGCTCCAACGCCGGCACCTGCCATTCCCACCATGTGTAAAATTCATCATCATACATGCTGTGTACTACATCTCCTCCTCCTTGACAGAGGAAGATATCTCCCCACCGGCTCAGCCTCAGCTGACGTGGATGTTTGACTTGTAATGGTATTGCAGGGCTCATAGCTGGCACTCTCTCTCGAAGAATGCTACTAGTATACTCGCATAGCCGAAGTTTTTGCGTCTTCCCCTTTTACAGTCGGATAATTGCCTCTTCATAATGGGGGCAATTCCTGAGCACCAATCATAGAGAGAACCTCTAAATCAGTCAACCGCCACCCTCATCTGATTCCTGGTGGCCATATGTAACCCTGTTGACCCTGAAAGTCTCACAATAGTACTGGCTAATACCTGAAGTGTAAAATATTGGATGTTTGCAATGAGAATGCTGCTTCCTTTCTTTTGAGTACCCAGTCTACAGAATACATCGACATAGTTTTGGACACTCAAGGGGTCTCCACCCCTGCCAGTGCCTTCCAGGTTCATCGATGCTCCCTGTTGTGACAACCCGGTTATGAAATAGATATCTGCCACGGTAAGCTCCAAAGTCTCACCTTGAATATTGAACATCCCCATGTCATGGTCCCAGTAATTGACCAAGAACTCTAGTATGCGGACATTGGCCCGCATGGGCGATGTACAAAAAAACTTGAGCAGCCCACTAGTCCTCAATGCTTGGATGGTAGGCAGGCTTTGGAGAGCCGCATGATCCATCATTTCATGTTCCCTCTCTCTCCACTCCAGCACCATATTTTTCCTTACAAATACACATAATTTGATTCAGTTTTTCATCATAAAAATTTAAAAATTTTGATTATTTTTAACATTTGCCCTATTCCACAGCATTCGCGACTGTGTACTTTGACAAGTCGCGAGTCATTCGCCACTCTCCTGTTCAACGACCCACGAATGAAATGCATATTCGCGACTCTTATGCCTTGCAACCCGCGAATGCGTTTTACCATAATTTAGGTTGATGAAAAATACTGAATTAACCATTAATTTGAAAATTTGTTTGGATCAAATTAATGAGCTTAGGGTGTAGAATTACCTAAAGCTGACATATTCTGATTCTGACGGTCCAATTGTCCACGGTGATTGATCAAAGATAGAGGGTAAACTTTCCTTTTTGGTTCAAAAAGTGCAAATGGTGAGAAATGTTTTATTTTTCAAACTATTTATAGAAATAATATTTCGTAAAGTGGGTCTTTTTATATATTTTGAAATGTCAATTGACTAATTTCTCCCTCCTTGTGCCTTGGAACAGGTTTACCAACTTTTACAAAGTGTTGATGCTTCTATAGGGTGGTTTTTGCTCTTTCCAACACATGTTGGCATCTTATCACTCCACATTAACCTTAGCAATCAACATTTTGCCACAGACTATGGTATTTTAAGCCATTAGTCCCTTGTCTCTACCATTGTTCTTCCGTGGCTAGGGTCCCTTTTCATGAGTATCATCCTTATATGCCATTGCCATCCTTTGGTACTCATTCCGTCATAGTTTCAGGCCCAGGGGTTTCCTCATAGCTATTTTTCACGCCAAATAGAGCTTCTTATGAATCTCTTTTTACAAGCTATCCCTTTATAGGACTCCCCACCCTTATGGAGTTTCTTTAGGCCCAGGTCTGACTCCTGCAAAACAGACTTGACTGTCGAGTTATCTCGTCCATTCAAGCTCATTAAGAATATGTGAACGGGCATCCACATTGGTGGTAGGTTATCTCTTTCTCGGACCATGCGGAATAATATGAGAAAGGATCACTCTCTTTTCTTTTGAATTGAGAAGAGTATTCTCAGGTATAGTTTTATCACTTTTCCGGACCTGAGGGACTAAATTTACGGAAAAGGAACACCCAGTTTGAGCTTAGTTTTCTCTTTTTCGTGCTCTGGACCCAAACATGAAAAATATTCTGAGTGTACTTTGTGTCTTTGTCATGCTCGTTAAACACTCAAGAACAAAGCAACGAGTTTATTGTTGTAAGCCCCATTTCTCATAACTAAATGGATCTTTCCGAGTGATCTTTCTTTCCTTCACACTCGTAAAACTCAAGCTATTTTATGCTGTTTTGGAAGGAGCGTTGGGTAGGTGGTAATTTAACCTTTTTCAGACCTTCCCGAATAAGTACGAAAAAGGTTCACCTTTTCTTATTCGGAAGTTAAGAGAGTTCTTCTGCGGTTTGTTTTATACTTTTTCGGCCTCAGGAGACTAAATTGGACGAAAAAGGACCCCCCCTGGAGTCTTCTTTGGCTTTTTCAGACTCTCTAAATATGAAAACACCGACTGAGCATGTACTAGTTTGGGCTCATTAAATCCACGAATCAGTGACACTATCAAGCATTATTTTCTTATCTCTTCAAGCTTGTTAAAAAATGAAGAGGGAATCGAGTTGACTTTCCTGGACTCGTTAAAACTTAACAGGGAAGGTAAGGAAGAAGTTTTCTCTTGTTTTCAGTAATGGCAGCATGTCATCCTTGAACATAGCACTCTTTGCTTTCCGATATCCATGTTTCAGTATACATCTTTGTTCAGCTATCACTTTGAGTTTCCAACTCCTCCTCTTGTTCATTATACCTGGGGAATCTGATCATGTCTCCTACATGACAGATAAGTCTAGTTGTCCTATCTATCTGTTATACGCTGCCTTGGGTCATCTGTGTGTTGTGCTCACTGTTCAAGGATTCTTCCCATTTTCTGATCTATAGCCTAATCCCATCACTATTATATCTGTTATCCAGTTACTTGTGTCTCTCTTCTTTTGCCCAGTTCCTAGTCACTCTTGTGATCCGTTGGAGGATCTATTGCCTTCCTTATCACAGTATGGTTCCGTTTCAGCACTTCCTGATGACGAAGACCTAGAGTTTTGACGATAGTACCTTAGGATTCACTTTCATTATTGGTAATCTCCTTTGCTTCAGTTGTCAATTATCATCTATTGGTTGAAAAACTGTCGAATCCTATCCATGTTCGACTTCAGCTTACCCTTATTTCACATGGCTTGGATTGTACTGGTTCTTTGGGATCTTTATGAAGACCTTAGTTCCTCACTCATGAACTAAGTTGCGCAAGATTATGTTCTTTTCTGATATCCAACTTCCAGATCTTTGAAGACTCATCATTATTGTATTGTGGCTTCGATCCACCATTGTAATATACGTGGTTTTACCCGTATCATATGATGTACTCAAATATTGTAAAGGAGCTAGTGTTCCAGTAAATTGAACATAGCATCCTCATATGTAACTTTGTATATGACATTACTATGTATTTGTTTCAGGTACTCTCTTTGCTCCATTGTATTTCTGAGTTTCTCCAGAGTTAAAAATTATAATGTATTTTGGCCATCATTCCCCTCTGACCTCACACATTAGGGGGCATCTGTTATACACCTGAATGGCACCTCTCCATCCGAGTGTTGACATCCCTCAGGTCGGCACACAAAAGGACACTTATGGATAGAGGTTTGCCCATTTTCACTATACCTTGGCTTATGATGAAGTACATTCCCTATATACCCATCTAGTTACTTTGCCATTTTTGCCATGTTGAGATGTATTCACGAATCTATTTATTGACAACTCACACATTATTCATGAGTATCCTTTGTAGCAAGTCGCGAATCCTTTTATTCATGGGTTGCGCTTATACATAGTCGTGAATCATTCACGGGTTTCTCTACTACATACCCGCGAATGTGTCTCTCAACATTAAAATATAAAAACACGTGATAATGGGAGATTAGTTAAGCCATTTAACTTAATTTCCTTAACTGCTATAACCTCCCTAACCTTCGATAACTTCCTTATTTCACCCATATAAATACAGGCCTTGGGGAGGGTGTTGGATAGTTACACTTGGAGAGCAAAGTTATGCTGGTGGATTGTTTACAGAAGTCTTTGGAGCAGTGAAACTCAGAATCCTTTGGTGACAGAGGAGTCCTTGTCTCAGACATTGGGTTGTAACCTTAACTCTTTCCATTATTGATAATAAAGAGATTACTTCTTCCATATGTGTTTCATGTCTTGTGGTTTGATAAATGTTTACATTTCAGTATGATATATATTTTATCTAACCTGCTTATATGTATATGAATCATCTTGTATCTGGAAGAGTGTTTCTTGACAGGGGAAAGAGGAGCAATCCTGAATATTTTGGAAGTAGAACAGAGAGGAAGAGGATAGCAAGGATCGACCTTTGTTTAACAAGTAAGTCCTTCTAACCCTCCTATTTCCTATTCTGTACTTTAGAAGTCAATTGTTTGCAAGTAATAGAGTATGTTGGTAACCCCAGACCTATGGTTATTAGGTGCATAATCCCTTACAACAGTCACTGGAAAGGGATTATGTGAATGAGTAGGGAACACAGGCCTTGTAAGAAAGTCCTAGACCCAAAATTGTTAGTGAGAACTGGTGTTACCCTGAGGACTTGCCACACTTGATCAATTCTTAGACATGCATAATCACACTAAATAAGCACCAATGGAAAATATGGAAAATTGAACTAGCTTTACCTACCACTTGTTTTAGTGGTGATTTCCCAACAAGCACTTTGCATTACTAATGAATTTTAACTCTCTTTCATGAATTCCTTGTTTTTAGTTTTATGTGATTTTAGAGGAGTTAACTCTCGACACCTATTTACAAAATCCTAGCCTATACTATCAGATTAGTCTATAAATAGAAAGAAAAAACATACTATCCCATCCCAAATAATTTCTTACTTGTTCATAATGCGATTTCAAAACTTTCAATGAAGAAAAACTATGTGCACCTAAATACTTTTCAAATGCAAAGAGACACTTGCTAAACACTCTTTTAAATGATATAAGAATTAATATGGCATGCAACTAAAGGTATTCAAGTGAAAATTCATTTGGTTTTTCTTTATAATGAAAATATGGAGTGCGTAAACCTACTCAATGAATTTTTCACTTTCTCAATGCCTTTTATTATACATGTAAATCCTAAATACAAGATGCAATTTCAATACAAATGCAAGTTTTCATATGCACAGTGAAAATTTCATCCTACTTGATGCAAATTTACAACTAAATGCAAACTAAAATATCAAAATGTAAGTGCAAGACTCCTTTATGAAGCACATATGAAAATGACCATAAACAAGTTTTAAATATGGATGCAAATGCACACTTCCAACATGTAAACTATTTCCAATTAGATCCTATGATGTGAATGAAAACTCAATTTACATGCACACACACTTCATAAACCAATGCAAAAAAATATTTTTTGAATTCTTGATGCAAAAATTAAAATATATATTTTAATGAAAACTTGATGTTCACAACAAAATCAAAATGACTCTTTTGTTTTCAATATGAAATGAAAATATAACTTTCCTAGATATACTTGCAATGTATAACACTCAAACTCAGTTTCATGAAAAGATCCAACCTTGTTTTTCTTTTTCCAAATGAGCATAGAAATATCAGCTCTAATGCTACAAAGAAATAGAGCCTTGATGTTAAGAAGATCCAAAGGATGTAGATCTAGCTACAATATAATTCTCACAAGCTTGCACAAGGAAAACACAAAGAAGAATAAAGAGACTGAATACAAGAGAAGTGGTCCAATATATTTCCAAGTATTATTCAAATGAATTGATGATTATTACAATAGTAATAAATCCTTATAAGGGAAAATTGAGTTGCTAGAAGAAAAATCATGCTAGATCATAAATTAGGAATACAAAATATGATAAACCCCCATATGCATCTAAAGCACTTTCCAACTCTGTCAAGGGCCTCACAAATTAGATAAATCATGAGTGAGTTGTCATGAGTGATGGAAAAACATGCTAATCCTGGAATCTGGAGAGAAAATCATGAAGGATGGGTTGACAACAAAAGATAGCAGTTTCCTAGTTAGCTAGCTTTACCTTATTTAGTAAAGAGTTGGAATAAAGAAGGATAAAGAGAAAATATGTAGGAAGGTGCAGTTACTAAATTTGGTAGTCAATAAAGTAGGAAGGATCTAGACATAATCAAGATAAAGGCGCTGCTGGGGTATATATGGCAAGTTTTCAGCAAGTGGTGCAAGTGGACGCCAACTATATTTAATCAATAATGATTAAATATTGTTATCCTAAGTATGGAGTGGGTTTATAATATCCCAAAAATGAGAAACAATAAACTAATATTGAACAAATACAAAATATAACCATAGAAAAATACCTTTGATAACATTATCAAATTCAACAAAAGTGGCCATAAACACAAGAATTTTCAGTCATACAAGTATGCAAGATTGACAAAAGTACACAATATGAATTTTAGACTCAAACTAGGTAAAAGACTTATTAGGATATGTTGCTTGGTAAAGCTTGATTCTTGCACCCAACCAGTGCAATCAGGGTAATACACAACAAGGATATTCCTTGATCTTTCACTTCAAAGGATGACCAAAAGTATAAAAAAAATAAAAAAAATGAAGCCTATTGACTCAAAAGATATTCCCCGACCTTTCACTTCAAGAGCCTTATGATTCGCTTGGGGTCACGTATTATCAAGCACTTCAAGTATCTTTTGGACATGGCACCATGGTTGGTTCGAAGGTCAAGTATGAAGAGCACCATTCGCTCTCCTATCAGTGCATTTCAGTTGTTCTACATGGTCCTAGGATTCATAATGCATCGATACATATTCTTGAGTTGGTTGAGCACATTCCACCTTCTTCCCAAGAAGAAGATTCCTCTAGACATACTCATCTAGTTTGGACTGTATACATATTTTGTTTCTATGTCATATCCATTTTTGAGGGGAGGTTTGATCCCATGAGTTTTTCCTCCTTACCTCTGTTACATGGATCAATAAAATTTTGTTGTAAAAGGTGACTTATGCCTTAGTTTCCAAGGCCTTAATAAATCATGTTGAATAAGTTGTACAAAGTTAGGATTAAGGGGGGGTGTTGGAGTAATAATATACCTTATTACCTTAATGATCTACCTAGGAGACATAATCATTTTCCTTTTTCTTATGTTCTATGGTCTAACTTAGGTTATACTGATCAATACTGGTCAAATAGGTGACTCTGGCTCATTAATTGATAGTTCAGGTGGTATAGTTTAATCATTCTAACATTTTAGACTACTGCATTAATTGCAAACCACTTCCATCTTTGACTAGGGGTGCTAGTGTGTGAATGAGGTTGTTTTGTGGTCTCCTTGGGAATTTATTTGTATCCTAGGGACTCTCCCACTCACCGATGCACTCTCCCATGCTTCTCTCCCCTCATTTATGACCCATGCATACTTCTTACCTGTTCACACATGGTTTCATGAGTGTTTGGTTAGGTTTGGGAGCCTATTGGTCAACCTAGGGGGGTTTAGGGGTTAAATCCTATCCTGACACTTGTATGCATTCACATGGCCTCCAAGGGTTCATGAATATTCTCAAATGTACTATAAATATGTATCATACACATCTACAAGGTGTGGTGTAATATAATGGTTAGATATTAGCCCCATTCACATGTGCTATTCCAGCTATTTTTCATCTCTTTGTTGTTCTATTGCACATTTTGTCAAATAATTTGATTGTGAATATTTCTCTAGCTCCTAGATATCAGTGAGAATCAATTCTCATAGGTACCTCTTCAAAGTTGGCTGATATTTTCAAATTTTGTTATTGAAATTGTCCCTGCACAAAACTAGAAAGAAAACTTATGTAAGACAAATCAACCTCTTCTTGGATAATTAGCACAATATCTGGTGCATCAATTGAAGTATTTGAGGGAGATTAGAATAGCCTGACCAGGATTTGGTACCATATTAGATTCTAATAGGAATATCTTGGGACAAAAATGGTCTTCACATAGATTGCACAAGAAAAATTAGAGAAGAATAATTGAAGAACAATATGACAAATCCTCAATTCATGATTATTCACATTATTGGTGAATATATAATACAACATCAATGAATAATTAAAACACCTACTCAGGTAGTTGAATCTACCAACCTATACTGACTCTAGATCTAACTAGGAGTGGGAAAATCACCATTATAGCGAACTAGTGCAACTGTAGATCACTAAAATAGTTAATAACCAGTTACAATTAGTTACAATCAGTTAACTAAAGGGGGTAGGTGAACAAAATCGCCTATATTCCCTTGAATCATGCAAACTGACTCTAGAGACACTGGAAGTGATATAACTGGTGGGGATCAAAGTTTAAATAAGGATAACTTACGACCTCCTGGAGTCAATTGTTGTGTTAGCACATGTGCTAAATTTTGAAGATTGCTACTAATGCATCCACACTAATCCCTCTACAAAAGGATAAGCCAATGAAAAATTTTGGGTAAGGGGAAAAAAAATCATGTCTTATGACTTAGAGGTATGCATAGAGGGGTTTGAGTTTGCTTGGAAGGCTTATTCCTAAGCCTGAATGTCAAAAAATTCAAAGAATCCTTAGGCGCAACCTTGGAAATATGCCTAAGTAAGAAAAATATGGTCAAGGTTAAAGGTTGAATGAAAGGGAGGGCCTCGATGCACAGTGGAGAAAAACCAAAGACCGCAGATCATTTTGCCAAGGAAAAATGCATGATCTAAAAGAATTTTGACATTGGAAAAAGTAGGTTAACTTGTAGGAAAAATTAGCCATTGGATGAGAAGATGAAGATAGATCTATGGTCCTAATAAATTTCACTGTATTAACATGCATGGGGAAATTAAATCTCTGACTCTGCGAAATCGGGTAGAGGCCACAAGTTTCAATGACCCAGATTACCCTTGGGATTAGATCTATGATGGAGATGGATTCTTCCGATCCAACTTGCGCACCGCGATCAACCTTAGAAATTGGTAGAATTTGGTAGGGGACGGAAGTTTCAACGAACTAGATCTATGCCCTCTCATGATCTATGGTGGAGGTTAGTTTTGCTCCTGTAACATGTACGCAGGTAACCTTTCCCTTAGATCATCGACATCCATTGGGGCCCACAGGTTCCGACGATCAGGATTATCCCTGATTCTAGATCGACGCAATGGTGTATTCTACTGATGCAAGGTGCATGACATATAAGAATAGTCAGGCTCATCAAAATATGGCGGGAGCTGTGCAATCCGACAACCACGATCAAGATACGTTGAGATCGATGGTGGAGGCATATTCCACTAAGGAAATATGCAAGGAAAATAAGGAGGACAATACAAGAAAGAAATAGATTGATGGAGTAAAAGGAAGCAGGATCGACGGTATAGGATGAAGGGGGGATGGATGAACGAATAAGAGTTTTTTCCTCCGAAGAAGGTGCAAGCGATATATCATAGAAGACTAATATAAACAATGCCTACACGTGAATTTAGGTCACTTGTATGATTATGTGCATTGGATAGCGAGAGCAGGACTGTGCTAAAAGCTGCCAGCTAGGACAAGCCCCATCAAACTAATTGTCAAGGACTAGGCAGGCCATGCCTCTCTTTTACACATCATATATAAGATGGATGAGGTGGAAGGGTTAGCTGACCAAAACACGGAATATGATAAAATCGAAGAATTCTTTGAAGATAGAGATTTTGAGATTTTCGACACCATACTTCTGAATGGACCCATAGAAACTACAAAGGACAAGTTGAATCTACTTAGGGACCAGGGAACTGATATGCATGGTGTATATAGGTTTTTTTTCCACCTTTTATCCATTGACCAAACCCTCAATTTCCCTGAGTTCATTGGCTGGTGCATTGCTGGTTACTCTACTTCTGAGAAGGTAATCATGGACACCTTGTTGGCCTGATTTTCTGACCTAGGCCAACTAAGGAGAAATAGTCCACACAAAGTGCTTAAAACAACCCTCAGTGTGTTTGGAATGACTAAATATTGTAGGTTATGGTCTCCTATTACAAGCTGAATTTATCCTCTTAAAGAGAATATAAAAACTCAACAAAATGTATCTTATGTTAATCTAAAGTTTATCTAACCCTAAAATTGCTTTCCTAATGAAAGTCTCCTGATTTCTTTGGTTTTTGTTTTCATTTTTCTGGTTAAGGAACTAAACAAAATAATCTATTTTTAAATCCTAATTAAAAGTTATTAAATTTAAACTAAACTAAAACTATGAATTAAAATTTAACTAACTACCCTATCTCAGTTGAGAGCAACTTTGAAAACTATATTAATTATCAATTAATAGCTTAAGTTAACAAAGAAGTAAATGATAATAATTCAAATGAAAATACTTCAATTATGATCAAAAATCACTTTGTTGAATATTCACAACACCATAAAATAAAAATAGAAAAACTACTTTTATTTATTCTGTGATATCCTATTAATCAATAAATAATGTTCAGTACTAAATATTTGAATAACAAGATTATATTCATTCATGAAAACATTGTAAAAATACAAATGAGATCAGAGATAAATATGAAATTTATTATTACTAAATCTCAATTATCAATAAAAATATTAATAAACTAGACTCAGTAATACTTTCAATCAAACATCAATATTGCGCAAACAGAGTATATTTTCATATAATAAACACAATTATATCACGGTATAATTGCATAAAATGTAAGATGAGAAAATAGTATATCGAAATATATATATTAAGTTCTCAGAAATAGTAACAAGCAATGATACCAATTTGAGAAATCTAGTCACAATTATCCACGAAGGTAAAACTCCAGTAGAGAAATAAAACCAGAAATTGTATTATATTTTCAATAAGTCTTTTCTTCAATATTCCATCTACCCCTTCTCAGAAATTCTTTCAGAATTATATACATCAAAATATTAACAGTTTTTTGAGTTATTCTAGGATCTATTTACAAAAATAGTAAAAATAGTCTCTTAACAGCTATTAAGATAAATCATAAACATCCCTAGATTCTTTCGACTGTCGACAAGACTCAATTTACACCAAAAGAGGCACCTGGAAAAATGATCTTCTAATGCAGCAAATGGAGCGTAACCATCTAGAATATATGTCAGCTATCAATGCAAAAGCAACTTAAAAAACACATACCAGTTAGCAAAAGCATCTCCATTAGATTCGATGCATTTATATCATAGGTACACCTGTAGCAAAACAGTTAAAATATAAGTTACTCATTAAATTATGATTAAGATTATAACAAGATAATAAAAAAAATATAAAACAATCCTACAGAATCTTTGATTCTTTAGGATGTTTATTAAATTTCTCATTTACCTGTTACAACCAAAATCATAAAAACAAACAGAACAAATTGTTAAGTTGCGATTTGTTGCTTGATGGCTTTCCTTGCCTCTAATAGCTTAGCTTTGAGTTTTAGGATTTTTTCTTCATAGCGTTTTTCATTCTTCAGGAATTTTTCATTTGAATCAGCTAACAACTTCTTCTCTAATTTATATCTATCCTTCTTTACTTTCATATGTTTCCATCTATCCACCCACATAAGTAATTCATTCTTCTGTTTCTGTAACTCTGTTTTCAAGACAACATGAGCTTCTTCTTCTTGTTTTAACTCCTTATCCTTATTTTGCTGGGAAAGTTTTGATTGAATGTTGTGCCGCCTTTAAAGTTTCTTCTAATGAGCACTCATCATTCAATGTGGGCTTAAACTGAACTTCATGTTCTGGTTGCGCCGATAAGGGTGAATTATCCACATAATTATTGTGATTACTGCTCTGTTCATGTTCAAAGTATTTGAATGAGTTTTCATGAGGAGGAGATTCATTCTCCTATTCACTATCATCCTTAACAAATATAGGTTCACTATTCTGTTCCATAGTATTTGGAATCGAAAGACTTACCACACTTCGAGTAAATCTTCGACTTGTTGTTTCAGATTTTCCCAAAACTGGTTCAAGAGATTTATTGTCATCTTCAAGTTTTTCTCCCCTTAATTCGTTTTGACCCTCCCCTGACACTGTATTAGGATGTGAATCTAAGGATAAGTTAACATAGTGAGGCTTAAACAAGCTTTTACCTTTTTCTTTCACTTCTTTTTTTTCCTTAGGTTGCTCGGGAGGGTTTGAAGTATTGAACTCTTCAATTTCAGCTATCCTATAGAGTTTATCAAGCCCTTCATGATTAGCTACAGGGTCAGAATCTTCATTTACTTATTTTTCAAAAGGTGTCCTTCATTTAATGCGAGTCTTAGGTAAGCAAGTAGGCCAAAATCCGGCTAACCCAAAACCATTATCCCTTAAAACCTCATCCCATGTTCTGCTCATCATGGCTAATTGATACTGAACCAAAATTTTAATCAGGCCATAATGAAATAAACTATGACTTTGATTCACGGTAGTTCGTTGGAATGTTATGGCCATTCTATGTAGACTATGAAGTAGAAAATAGGGTAAGTTCAATTTCGAACCAGTTAAAGCCATTAAAATCCTGAGATGGTATAAATGAACATTTGAGTAACAGCCATCGCAAGAAATATACCTAGAAATAACCTGAAAAGGGAGATACCACTGATGCTTCAAATATTTGACTGGAAAATAGAGTTTAATATGTGCATCATCTTTGGATAAGGGAAGAAGAAATTGTTTAAATTTCTTCTTGTCTATTTTCACCCCTTTAAACCAGCGTTCTCCATGTCGAGGAAGCTTTGTGGCCTTGGAAATAAACTCTTCATCCACAACTAATTGTAAGTCACCAATTTGAGCGGTATTCCCATCAAATGATAGCATGATCTGTCGAGTGAATTCTTCATTATGGCCATTCAAACTTGAAAAGAATGGTTTCCAACCAATCTTTTCAAATAAAGCTGTAGCTTCAGGATCCATTTCCAACATTTCCGGTCCTGAAACTTCAAAACGACTTAGAGGTTCCATTACCTTAACTACCGGTTCTTCTTTGGATGAAGGGATAAAGGGTGTTGTGAAAACAGAAGGAATCAGTATACACAGTTCATCAAGCATGTTGAAAACCCTCACATGCTTCAAGATTGAAACCCTGAATAATTGCATGACTATCATAACTATACTAAACTAAAATCAATTCCAAAACATAATGATCTGATATGAAAAATCATAATTTTGGAAACAAATCATAACACATCATCAAAAGGACTATCATTTCAGAATCATATTGATACAAGATAAAGTACTGGGTTATCAATTAAAAGCATGGAAATCGACAGGTGTTAAACTTTGTGCAAAATTGTGTCAAATCCATTCATCTTAAGCACTAAATTTCATCATAATTAAATCAATACGTGGAACTAGATGAACTATCAGCTGGAGTGATAGGAAGCCTTTTGTTTATGAAACCTTAGAGTTCATAGGGTTTATAGAATTGATGATATCATCAAACCCTAAGCAAATGAGATCATAGAGCAATCCTTTCAAAGCTAAGTTCATAACGATTTAATTCACGATTAAGTCAGATTTAGCACGACGAATCCATAAAATATTGATTCAAACCATTAAACCCTTGTAATGAGGATCATTCAACTAATTTCAATTTTCATTATGATCATCACACGAGATTTTGGTTTTAATAGTTCGACATGAAATCAAAAAGCAAAAGTTAAAATTATATTTTGCAATGCTAAGTTTATTTATTTACAAAATTAAAATATGACCATTATAACATGAATATTTACCAAGGGTTAAAATATATAATAAAATAAATTAATTAACCATATATAAACATGTAACTTAGCCATAAAAAAGCATATCTTAAGGATTTAAAAAAAAAGAAAAATAAAAGGAATTAAATAGAAAACAAACAAAACGAGAAATTATAAAATTCAATTCAAGCATTGTGAATCAACAAATAATAATAATAAGCAGCACATCAGTTATATAATCATATAAAATAAAAAAGAAAATTGATCATATTTTAACAGCTGCTAGATAATCAAATTATAAAACACCTAGCCTGAAGCAAAAGTATTCCCTAAACTTACTTTGATTAGATTATCCCTTGTGATTGAGAGTACCTTCAGAATCAAAGATTCTGAAGGCACTCTTAAATAATTTTGTGATAAATTATAAAAGAGAATTGATCAATTTTATTCAATCAAAGTAGAAAGAATTTGAGAGGGTTGTTTCCTGCCAACAAATGGCAACGACCTGGGCGAACCAGTTATCTCTGCTCATACAATTTCCAAATGATGGTATAAACAAAATATTAAAATCTATTCAAAACAATAAAAAATTCTCAGTCTAATAAAAACCATTATCTGATTTATATTTGCAAGTATAATTTAGAATTATCCCATCTTTGTCAATAAGGATATTGTTAAAGATAATCTTAAGAATATCCCAGTCAAAACAAAGTACTCGTAGTAATGATAATATGAACCATCAGTATAAAATATAGGAATTTACTTCTCTAATAAATTTCTAGAATCTGTTCCATTTTTTTTAATTTTTTAAATCAAGTAAAAATCAAAAACAATTTCTTTGACTAAAGACTACTATCTAGGAATGATAACTTGATGTGATAGTATCATTCACGAGAACTACCTAGAATAAGCAAGCCGGCTCGTGATGAGACCTCCTGTCTCTTGATCTTTTAACCAAGAGCCATCACTCTGATGATCATAAATGAATTTATACTAGACATCACTGATGATCATTATTACGTCGGCTCGTGATGACATCTCCTATTCTTCAATCAAAGTTATATTTCGCTTTATTGAGTTTGAAAGTTTAAGTTTTATAAAATAAAAGACCACTACCTAGCATGGTAACCAAATGGTAATGTCAGTCACTAATATCACCAGAAAATGAATTAGCTGGCTCATAATGAGACCCCCTATCTCTTGACCTTATGACCAAGAGCCATTATCAGTTTCCTAATAATGTCATACCGATGATATTTATGATTTTGATCAGATTGGATTATTATTAAGAACTTCGGTATCTTATTTTAAGATTTTATTAAATGGAACAGATCTAAACATTTTCCAGATTGTAAACAAATTTAAAAGCAATGACTGATGATAAAAATCCATAAAGATTTTTTCCAAGTACAAAGTTTTGAAAAAGACATTAATCAGCCATACTTTCTGTCAAAAAGAAATAGGTGAAGGATAATCTAAACCATATTTACAAATGTTTTCAAATAATGATAGGTTCTTAACAGACTTAAGAAACTATGATCATTCTAAACCAATTTTTAAAAGACTTAGTCTAACACCACAATTTTAAACTAATGAACAAACCAGGTTTAAGCCACATGACTTATTTATTTACAAATGTCCTCTCAACAACATATGTACATTAGTGACTGATTATCTTAAAACATATATACAGAGATTTGACAATTTTATGTACAAATGATTGATAGATTATGATATTTGACTGGAAGGATCTATCAATTCTCAATTTAAGAAAATAAAAAATGAGTTTCAAGAATATTTATACATGGATCAAATGAAATTTGAATGTACATAAGAATTAGGAATTTATCATAATTCTTTTATTTTTGATAAAATATTTGTATAGAAATATCAACAATTTTATAAAATTTTATGATAATAATATATACAGAAAAATCTGAAATTTAAACAAAAATATTTACAAACAAAAGCTGGTTGAAAATAAGAGAATAAAAAATGTACAATTAAAAAGCTCATATACAAAATTATATACAGATTCAGAGCCTAAAAAAGTCAACAAAAATATTTTTGAAGACCAGTCCATTTACTGGAAATGTTTCGAACTGACCTTCTAAGGTTTGCAAACAAAAAGTACTAGGACCTATCTTCTCAGCAATGACAAATGGGCCTAACCAAAGTTTTTGGAACTTGGTATGAACTCCTTTCTCCTCATGTGCTTTGTCCCATTTTAACACCAAGTCCCCCACCTGGAACTCTCTGTTAGAACTTGAGGATTGATCGAACCAGGACTTAACAATTTGTTGATTTTTTATAAAATGTTGTTTTGACCTGTCTCTTTCCTCCTCTAGTTTTATTATAGTGTTAATCCTCTTCTCCATAGCTGGACAATCCTCATCCTGAATAGATTGGGATAACTGTAAAGAAGGTAAAAATACATTTGGCAGTAAAATGGCCTCGGTTCCATAAACCAGGAAGAAAGGTGAGTTACCTATTGAAGATTTAGGGGTTACACTGTCCGCCCAAAGAGCATTAAACAACGCTGTATGCCAAGTCACGATGGTGAACTGAAATAGGTCTTTTAAGAATTTTCAACAAGTTTTTATTTGTTGATTTAGCTAAACCATTTCTGTGAGGATGATAATTAGCTGAATATCTAACCCTTATACCTTTCTCTAGGGCAAATTGAGCTAACTCAACTGATGAAAAATATGAGGCATTATAAAAAACAAGGGAATCTAGAACACCAAATCTCATTATGATAAAAGATTCTAAAAATAAGATAACCTGATTGGTGTTTACAATCCTTAAAGGTGTAGCTTCTGCCCAACGAGTAAAATAATCAGTTGAAATTATAATGTATTTGTGTTTCATAGAGGAAGGAGGGTTTATTGGTCCAACTATATCAATACCCAATTGTTGAAAAGGTCTTCCAACTGAAACAGGTTGTAAAGGAAAAGCAGACTTCTTAACCCTACCTGCAGCAAGTTGCCATTCTTGACATTTTCTGACAAAAGCATAAGAATCACGGAATAAAGTAGGCCAATAATAGCCAGCCCTAAGAATCTTATGCGCCGTAGTCTCTCCACCAAAATGACCACCTACTAGGCCAAAATGTAATTCTTTCAAAATCACTTCTGTTTCATCCTTATCTAAGCATCGAAGTAAAACACCATCTGAATTTCTCCTAAAAAGAGTATTATCAATTAACAAATGAGGAGCATATTTCAGTCTAAGTGCTCTCCTTTTTCTTGGTTCAAGGTAATCAGAAGCAGTTCCTGTTTCATGAAGTGTCCTTAAATCTGTATACCAAGAATCTTGTGGTGGAGGATAACAATAGATTTCTCTGTTTAGTAAGACTTCATCAATGACAGTTTCAGAACTGTTATTAGGCAGATGAGCTGCTTCAGCAGCAAGTTTACATAATCTTTGACCCTTGAATATCATTGAAGGTTTAATTTCCAAGTCATACTCTTGAAGAGCTGTCATTCATGGTGCTCTTTTTTCACCTAAATATTTCTGTACTAACAGATTTCTGACTGAAGGGAAAGAAACTATCACTTTAGTTCTTGATTTCAATAGATATGGATGAAAGTGTTTGACAACTTTGAAAAATAGCAAAAGATTGTTTATTAACTTCATGGTAATTAAGATCAACACCTTTAAAATTTGAGCTCATAGAATAAATTGGTACTTCACTATTTTGCTGGTTAAGCTAAGTTAGGACTGATGCATATGAGATGTCAGAAGTGAAAGTGTACAATATGAAGTCCTTATTGAAATCTGGACTCAAAAGAATAGGGGCTTCTAAAATGGCTTCTAAGATTTTCTAGAATGATTCTTTTTCAATTTGTCCCCAGTTGAACATAGCATCCTTCTTAGTCATTTTTTGTAAAGGACGGATAATTTCTGAAAAACTGGGGATAAATCTCCTAACAAAGTTTATTTTAAATGACTGCATTGCCTTTTTGCTAGAAGGGTAAGTTATTTTTGAGATGGCTTGAGTTTGTTCAGGATCAATCATGATCCCATGTTTTGAAACGACACAACCTAATAAAATACCTTCTGTTACAACAAATATTGTTTTCTTTGGATTTAAAGAAACTCCAAATTTCCTACAATGTTCAAATACTTTTTCAAGATGATTAATGTCATCATGCCGACATTTAGAAAATACAATGATGTCGTCTATATAGACAACTACTGAATGATTAATTAACCCTCTAAAAGAAATATCCATTTCTCTTTGAAAAGTTTCCCCAACATTGATTAACCCAAATGGCATCTTTCTGTAAGCGTATGTTCTCCATGGGGTTCTAAAAGCTGTTTTTAGTTGATCATCTGGGGAAACCAATATTTGGTTATATTCTGAGAAACCATCAAGAAGTGATAGGTATCTTAGACCCAAAGACTTTCTGAAGGATTTATTCCATGGGAGGAACTGGGTAATTATCTTTTTTCAGAGGATTTATTAAGATTTCGAAAATCAACACATTGTCGAATATCACTGTTTTTCTTCCTAACTGGAACCAAATTAGCTACCCATTGAGTGTGTCGAACAGGAAAAATAATCCTAGCAGCTAAACATTTATTTAATTTCTTCTTAATTGTTGGTTCTAGTGACGGATGATACTTTCTAAGTTTCTGTTGGAAAGGTTTTGATTCTTGTTTTATTGGAATAATGTGTTGCATAACTTGTGGATTGAAAGTTTTTAAATCATCGTATGTCCATGCAAAAACATCCTTGAATTCTTTAAATAATTTTATAAATGCTGATTTTTCTGTAGGAGTGCAATCTATTCCTAAATTCACAGTTTGCCTGATTAAGTTCTATTCCTAAATTTATAGTTTCATATTTCATTTGTGAACTATTGGTTTTACAATTAGGAACAGACTTAAATTTATCCTGAAGATCGAATTTTTTTTCTAATCTCAAAACTTAGTTAGGAATCGGTTTTACCTTCTCAAAAGCTTTTTCAATTGAACAAAAATCATTTATTACCATAAAGTCCCACAAATTTTTGTCATGTGTAACTTCATCAATGGCTGAATCTTTGAAGGTATCGTCATTCGTTAAGAAATTCAGAACCTGCAAATCATTATCAAAAAATCGCTAGTTAAAGATATTATCTGGTATGGAAGGCCAAAAAATTAATTCAATTGAAAAGAAATCATGTGTAAAATTCTAAGATGGAATCAATTTTGATGCTACATTTGCTAATAAATCCGCCTCTTGATTTTGGAATCTAGGAACTGGCATTATATTGAATGCATCAAAATGCAAAATGAGATTCCATACCTCTCATTGATAATTTTGCAAATGTTTAGAAATGCAATGGATAGAATTATGGACTTGCCTGACGATGATTTTAGAATCACCATACGCAACTAACACTTTAATATCCAAATCAATCGCTTTTTTTAGACCCTAAATTAGTGCTTCATATTCTACTGTATTATTTGTACAATTAAATTCAAGCCTACATGCTATACATGTTTTGTTTCCTTTTGGGTCAATTAATAGGCAACCAACACCTGCTCCTTCTTTATATTTTGACCCATCAAAATATAAAGTCCAAGTAGAACTATTTGCAACTACTTTACTTTCAATAATATTTACATAATTATGACTATATACATTATTTACAATTTCTTTAAATGAAGAATCATGAGAAATAGTTGTAACATTTAGCCTTTTCAGATTGCTGTTTATTATCAAAGAAAGCATAATTTTCAGATTTAAAATTTTCGAACCCATGTTCAAACATATAATTCCCCATTATAGAATTTGAGAATAAAACCGGTTCACTGGGATCATGCAATTCTGTCACTGTATGTTTCAAATATCTTTCTCTATTGATCTTAATCTAATTTGATTTTCCATTTTTAGGCAACCATAAGGTTGACCAATCTGTAGCAAAAAATCCATTCAACTGTTGAGACCAATCCCTACTCAAAAATAGCCCATATGCATCAGGAATGTCTGCAACCACAATATCTATAATTTGAAAAACTGAAGGGTTACAAGCAATCCTAACTAGAACATCTTTCATTTCTCCCACAACCCTTACATTCATTCTATCTAGTTGAGTAATTTGTGAATTTGATGGAACATATTTTCCATTTAACCGTTTTCACATAAAGGAATTACATTGGAAGATGCTCCAGAATCAACCATGAGATTATGAACGTTCCTACTAAAAATCTCAAAAGTAAGAAGGAATGGAGGGGTTGTTGATTTTGAATTTTTTCCTATTAGGGAAGCTCTATCAGCTGCTGATTTTCCTTTATCAGTAAGTGTTAAATCACTATTAGAATTATTAGCAGCTATATTTTGCTTAGCATTAGGAATTATTGAACTCATGGCAGGATTTATAATAGGACTATTAGGCATTGGATAAATTTGAAGAAGATCATACATACTAATATTTTCATGTGTCTTTTTTAGATCTTCAATTATGTCATATTGTAAATCTAACTTCGGAGCACTTTGAATATGCTGAGAATTCCTCATAGGTTGAGTTTGTTTGGCAGATTGAGTCTGTTTATTAGGTTGAGAATTATTATTGTCATTACTCGGGGTAGAACTTGATGATGCTTCGGGAGTATTTGTGAATGGTCTACTCTGAGTATTATAAGCATGTTGTCCTGAAGGAGGACTTCTACTTTCACAATCTTTAACTAGACTATCCCAAAAATGACCATTTAATTGTTGAGGTTCTTCCAATTCTTCTTCATTTTCAGATTCTTCTTCCTCATCATTATCTACAGTTTCTTGATTTGAGGGAGTTTTGGATAAAGATATGACTGCTCGAATAGTATTGAAAATTTCTTCATTTACTGCTATATCAGGGGGTGAACTTGTTTTTTTTATTAGTGTTAGGATTCTGTCTAAACTGATTTCTGAAATACCCTCTAGAAGAGGAAGTTTCAGAATTAGTTTTCTTTAATCCTACGACTTCATTAGTTAATTCCTGAATAGCATTATGCAATTGTTCTACATCAAATGCCTTATCCTTTTCCGAATTAGGTCTTTCAATTTTCTTACGAGGAAAAGTATTAACTTTTCCACTTCTATCCGGTTCATAAGACATGGAATACTTCCCGGCTTTAATAGCTTCCTCAAAAGTTTCAACAAGTGTTGTTTTACCAGCTCTCTTAACAAACATCCCTGGATATTTTGGTAAAGATGAAGTATAATTTTCTATGAATATATCCTCGGGTGGTTGAGAAGCAACATGAATTTTGTTTTTTAAAGTAAGAAATATCTGATTAAAATATTTAATTATTTCTTTAGGTTCCATTTTAATTCGAGATAATTCAAGAGCTAAAATAGCAGGTGTTTTATCCTCCACGAATTTATCTAGGAAAGCCTTGTTGAATTCAGCCCAGTTTGTGATTGACCCTTGGACTAATGAAAAGTACAAAGTAGATGCTTTCCCTTCAAAAGTTAAAGGGAACAACCGACAGACTATGTCTTCATGCTGAATGTTCATGGTTTGAACAACTAAAATGAATTCATCTACATGCACCTCTGCAGGTTCTTTATTATCTAGATTAAACTTCGGAAGAAGTTTGTCTGAATGTTTTGGCAAAGGAAGTTGAACACCAGGAACAACTACAACCACTGTTCTTAACCAAGGAATTTGTAGATTAGGAGGATTAGGTGGATTAGGAGGGTTACCCCCTCCTCCTCCTCCTACAGGTATGTTTCCAGCCATAGGACTTCCTTCAGAATCTGAAGAACTCCCTTGATTGGATGACTTTGGACTATCCGGTGGTGATTCCATAGGAGAAGGTGGTTGATCAAAACCACCTACAGAAGTCAATCTTCTAACAATATTTGTTCTAGCAGTTTTTCTATGAAGACTTCTGACTTGATAACTTGGAGTTCTATCAACTTCTGCCGAATCTTGAGTAATTATATTCAATTGAGGATTACATCTTTGTTTTCTGGGTAAACCATATTCTATTGGTGTTAAACCAAGTTTATGAGCATAATCTCTTGTAAGAATATGACGTGATTCTTCTATAGTTTGAGTACTCTGTTCAAGAGTAAATGGAGATGTATTATGGTCAGGCTCAAGAATGCTCCTAATAGTTTCTATGAATGGTGATATGTTAATTTCAGGTTGTAATGGAGGTTGTTGGATGGTTGAAGATTTATCATTAGTTCTATTAGCAATTAATCATTAACAGGCCCTCCTTCTAGCGCCATTTGTTGGCTTGATTTTTTGACTTGGGCCAACTAAGGAGAAATAGTCCACATAAAGCGCTTAAAACAACTCTCGGTGTGTTTGAAATGACGAAATATCGTAGGTTATGGTCTCCTACTACCAGCTGAATTTATCCTCATAAGGAGAATATAAAAACTCAGTAAAATGTATCTTATGTTAATCTAAAGTTTATCTAACCCTAAAATTGCTTTCCTAATGAAAGTCTCTTGATTTCTTTGGTTTTTGTTTTCAATTTTCTAGTTAAGGAACTAAACAAAATAATCTATTTTTAAATCCTAATTAAAAGTTATTAAATTTAAACTAAATTAAAACTATGAATTAAAATTTAACTAACTACCCTAGAGCAACTTTGAAAACTATATTAATTATCAATTAATAACTTAAGTTAACAAAGAAGTAAATGATGATAATTCAAATGAAAATACTTCAATTATTATCAAAATCACTTTGTTGAATATGCACAACAACAAAAAATAAAAATAGAAAAACTACTTTTATTTATTCTGTGATGTCCTATTAATCAATAACTAATGTTCAATACTAAATATTTGAATAATAGGATTATATTCATTCATGAAAACATTGTAAAAATACAAATGAGATCAGAGATAAATATGAAATGTATTATTACTAAATCTCAATTATCAATAAAAATATTAATAAACTAGACTCAGTAATACTTTCAATCAAACATCAATATTGTGCAAACAAAGTATATTTTTAGATAATAAACACAATTATATCACAGTACAATTGCATAAAATGTAAGATGAGAAAATAGTATATCGAAATATATATATATAAAGTTTTCAGAAATACTAACAAGCATTGATACCGATTTGAGAAATCTAGTCACAATTATCCACGAAGGTAAAACTCCAGCAGAGAAATCAAAACCAGAAATTGTATTATATTTTCAATAAGTCTTTTCTTCAATACTCCATCGACCCCTACTCAGAAATTCTTTCAGACTTATATACATCAAAATATTAACTATTTTTTGAGTTATTCTAGGATCTATTTACAAAAATAGTAAAAACAGTCTCTTAATAGTTGTTAAGATAAATCATAAACATCCCCAGATTCTTTCAACTGTCGACAAGACTCAATTTACACCAAAAGAGGCACTTGGAAAAATGATCTTCTAATGCAGCAAATGAAGCATAACCATCCAGAATATATGCCAGCTATCAACGCAAAAGCAGCTTCAAAAACACATACCAGTTAGCAAAATCATCTCCATTAGATTCGATGCATTTATATCACAGGTACACCTGTAGCAAAACAGTTAAAATATAAGTTACTCATTAAATTATGATTAAGATTGTAACAAGATAATAAAGAAAATATAAGACAATCCTATAGAATCTTCGATTCTGTAGGATGTTTATTAAATTGCTCATTTACCTGTTACAACCAAAATCATAAAAACAAACAAAACAAGTTGATAAGTTGCGATTTGTAGCTTGATGGCTTTCCTTGCCTCTGATAGCTTAGCTCTGAGTTTTAGGATTTTTTCTTCATAGCGTTTTTCATTCTTCAGGAATTTTTCATTTGACTTAGCTAACAACTTCTTCTCTAATTTATATCTGTCCTTCTTTGCTTTCATATGTTTGCATCTATCCACCCACTTAAGTAATTCGTTCTTCTGTTGCTGTAACTTTGTTTTCAAGATAACACGAGCTTCTTCTTCTTCTTTTAACCGCTTATCCTTATGTTGCCGGGAAAGTTTAATTGAATCTTGTGACGCCTTTAAAGTTTCTTATAATGAGCACTCATCATTCAATGTGGGGTTAAACTAAAATTCATGTTCTGGTTGCGCCGATAAGGATGAATTATCCACATAATTACCATGATTACTGCTCTGTTTATGTTCAAAGTCTTTGAATGAGTTTTCATGAGGAGGAGATTCATTCTCCTATTCACTATCATCCTTAACAAAGATAGGTTCACTATTTTGTTCCATAGTCTTTGGAATCGAAATACTTACCATACTTCGAGTAAATCTTTGACTTGTTGTTTTAGATTTTCCCAAAACTGGTTCTAGATATTTATTGTCATCTTCGATTTTTTCTCTCCTTAATTCGTTCTTACCCTCCCCTGACACTATCTTAGGATGTGAATCTAAGGATAAGTTAACATAGTGAGGCTTAAACAAGCTTTTACCTTTTTCTTTCACTTCATTTTTTTCCTTAGGTTGCTCGGGAGGGTTTGAAGTATTGAACTCTTCAATTTCAGCTATCGTACAGAGTTTATCAAGCCCTTCATGATTAGCTACATGGTCAGACTCTTCATTTACTTCTTTTTCCAAAGGCCTCCTTCCTTTAATGCGAGTTTGAGGTAAGCAAGTAGGACAAAATCTAGTTAACCCAAAACCATTATCCCTTAAAAACTCATCCCATGATCTGCTCATCGTGGCTAATTGATACTGAACCAAAATTTTAATTAGCCCATAATGAAATAAACTATGACTTTGATTCACGGTAGTTTGTTGGACTGTTACGTCCATTCTATGTTGACTATGAAGCAGAAAATAGGGTAAGTTCAATTTAGAACCCGTTAAAGCCATTAAAATCCTAATATGGTATAAATGAACATTTGAGTAATGGCCATTGCAAGAAATATACCTGGAAATAACCTAAAATGGGAGATACCATTGAGGTTTCAAATATTTGACTGGAAAATAGATTTTAAGAAGTGCATCATCTTTGGATAAGGGAAGAAGAAATTGTTTAAATTTCTTCTTGTCTATTTACACCCCTTTAAACCAGTGTTATCCATGCCAAGGAAGCTTCGTGGCCTTGAAAATAAACTCTTCATCCAAAACTAACTGTAAGTCACCAAATTGAGTGGTATTCCCAGCAAATGATGGCGCGAACTGTCGAGTGACTTCTTCATTATGGCCATTGAAACTCCAAAATAATGGTTTCCAACCAATCTTTTCAAATAAAGCAGTAGCTTCAGGATCCATTTCCAACATTTCTGGTCCTGAAACTTCAAAACGACTTAGAGGTGCCATTAGCTTAACTACTGATTCTTGTTTGGACGAAGGGCTAAAGGGTGTTGTGAATACAGAAGGAATGGGTATACATAGTTCATCAAGCATGTTGAAAACCATCACAGGCTTCAAGATCAAAACTCTGAATAATTGCATGACTATCATAACTATACTAAACTAAAATTTATTCCAAAACATAATGACCTGATATGCGAAATCATAATTTTGGAAACAAATCATAACGCATCATCAAAAGGACTCTCATTTCGGAATCATATTGATAGGAGATAAAGTACTGGGTTATCAATTAAAATCATGGAAATCGACAGGTGTTAAACTTTGTACAAAATCATGTCAAATCCATTCATCTTAAGCACTAAATTTCATCATAATTAAATCAATACATGGAACTAGATGAACTGTTAGTTGGAGCAATAGGAATCCTTTTGTTTATGAAACCTTAGAGTTCATAGGGTTTATAGAATTGATGAAATCATCAAACCCTAAGCAAATGAGACCATAGAGGAATCCTTTCAAAGCTAAGTTCATAACAATTTAATTCATGATTAAGTCAGACTTAGCACGATGAATCCATAAAATATTGATTCAAACCATTAAACCTTGTAATGAGGATCATTCAACTAATTTCAATTTTCATTATGATCATCACATGAGATTTTGGTTTTAATAGTTCGACATGAAATCAAAAAGCAAAAATTAAAATTATATTTTGCAATGCTAAGTTTATTTATTTACAAAATTAAAATATGACTTATACATGACCATTATAACATGAATATTTACCAAGGGTTAAAATATATAATAAAATAAATTAATTAACCCTTAGTAAATATATATAAACATGTAACTTAGCCATAAAAAACATATCTTAAGAATTAAAAAAAAAGAAAAATAAAAGGAATTAAATAGAAAACAAACAAAATGAGAAATTATAAAATTCAATTCAAGCATTGTGAATCAACAAATAATAATAATAAGCAACACATCAGTTATATAATCATATAAAATAAAAAAGAAAATTGATCATATTTTAACAGTTGTTGGATAATCAAATTGTAAAACACCCAGCCTGAAGCAAAAGTATTCCCTACACTTACTTTGATCAGATTATCCCTTGTGATTGGGAGTACCTTCAGAATCAAAGATTCTGAAGGCACTCTTAAATAATTTTGTGATAAATTGTAAAAGAGAACTGATCAATTTTATTGAATCAAAGTATAAAGAATTTGAGAGGGTTGTTGCTTGCCAAAAGGGTTGTTGCTTGCCAAAACACCTCTAGGTCTAAAATCCTCTGCCCAGTCAACCCCCTCGTCATTACAAAAACATTCTTTGTCCGTGAAGAGTTTAGTCAGAAAGCTAAAGAATACAATGAATAAAGCATTGCTTGGTGTTTTAGAGAGGCAACTGTGGAAAATAAAGAGGCATTCTTTAAATCCTATTTCAAACCCAATACTCGGATAAAAAATTACCCTTATCCTTTAGATGCCGAGGAGTTCAATGAGGAAACACAATGCGTCACAACCCTCCTGAGTCATTGTTTGGGGACGGATATCAAAAAATACGTCACAGAGTCAATGATGAGTTTAATATTCACCCTAAGCACCTTATCAATCGACTTAGAGGAGCCCAGCCAGTCAGTCCAAGTTTATTTCCTCAAGTTCGACTAGTTCCTAGCTAAGAACATTCACTCATAGCTAGTAGATTTACCTAGGACTAGAACCTTCAGATTTCAGTCCTACCTGTTAAGAATGTTTATGTATTTCAACAAATAAAACCTCCAGCTTCCAGAAATGGTGATCATAGAAGAAATCAACAATGGTTACACCAAATTCATGAACTTTTTGATGATAGAAGTATATGGTACCTTCTTCCAGAAACAACTACCCAGGGTACTACTTGAGATGAAGGAAACCCTGCAATCCTCCCCTGACAAGAGAATGGGATATTGGTTCTTGTCAGAAAGAGGTACATTGATCAGGCTATATGGATTTTTCCACCAACCTTACAGGCTGCCTACCTTTTTTACTCTCAGGGTGTTCACTTTAGAGATGATTAGACATAGGTTGATAGTGGAAAATGAACATTTCCTGAGTTTCAGGAAGTCTTCAGGGATTAAATTTTCTTGGACCATAGGCCCAATTACCATAAAAAACAAGGCTTCTCTCCCACTGGTAGAAAGTATTATAAGATGGACGGGGTTCCCTACTGAGGCTGCCATCAATTATGATCCCTATCACATCATATCAAACAGAACGTAATCCAACAAAAATAAGCCCTTTGAGCACCATGAGGTAGCAGGCTTGCTTGAGGTTGAAAATTGGTTAGACTACCTTCAGAAGAAGCAGGGGAATGATGGTGTGGAGGAGGACCCCACCTCTCCAATGTAGGGAAACAACTCACTTCCACCTGGAACTTCAAGCCTAGGCCGAGTGGTAGAGAAGGTTACACCTCTGGCTAGTGTCCCTGAGCATTCCAACAAGATGGACTTGTTTGATTCCATGGACACAGATGAGGAGGACACAACCAACACACCAAAGAAACATATGTTGGATGATGTAGGGAAGCTGGTACAGGTAGCTGGTGGGAAAGGCAAGACGAAGCAAGTAAAGGTCAAAGGTCCTGTCTTTGAGGTTCAAGAATATGAATTTTCCTAGACACTTGAAGGATTAACAAACATGTATAAGTCCAGGACTGAGATATTGGAAAAATACAAAGAAAATAGGGACATAACCATGAATGAATTTCTTAAATTATCTGCATAGGTGAGGAAATATTGTGATTAGGAGGTATCTCTGGTTTTTGTCAGAGATCACAAGCATAATACATTAAATCTGGCCATAACTTCTAGGAACAAAGTGGTCAAGGTGAAGATTAATTTGGATGACATCCTTATACTAGATATGATCCATCTCCATTAGAAGGCAGGGGACATCATCCAGAATGTTTTGCTGAAGTCAACTCTCAAGGAATCCAAGTTGCAGACTAGCAAGAGTAGAGTTGAAAATCAACTGAGACAAGAAAAGGTAGAAAATAGGGCCCACCAGGCTCAGATAAAGAAGCTTCAGGAAGACTTGTTTCTAGCTAAAAACCAATATGATAAAGGGGCCGACACACAAAGGATGTTAAAGGAGAAATAAGACACTATTAAACTGCTGAAGAAAAACCTGAAGATTCTAGCTACTCAATTGATCCAAGATTCAGAGCTAGAAAAGGAGAAAGCCAACTTGAATGGTAAGCTTACAAACTGCCAATACCAGCTACTCAAATTCATAGAAAAGGAGAAGCAATGGCAGAAGGATATGACCCTCATAGTGGAGAGTGAGAAGGCTCTCAAAACCAAAGTAGATGACCTAGAGATAAGGTTACAAGAGAAAGAGAAAGAACTCGAAAAGGAAGTCACTCCTCCCATCGCTAAACATGGTGAATTATCCATAATTCAAGCCCTGGAACAGGTAAGTCTGAAGGAATTGGAGCTCATAGGGTTGAAGCACCAGAACACAAACCTATAGAGTTTGGAAATAGAGAGGGAACGTGAAAGAAAGAACTAGGAAGCAAAGTGTGTAGAATTACATAGTAAGAATGAGAAATTGGTACAACAGGTCACAGGGAAATAAACAGTCCAGGGGGAAAAGCACATAATATGGGATGCCCTCATATCAGAGGCCACTAAGTTGAGGCCCTATCTATATTACATTTTGGACAAATAAAGGGTTATACAGGAACCCAAACATAGTGTTACAACAGTCATAGAGAAGCTAAATAAGAAACCTGTTGACTATGCTAAAAATTCTATAGAGTTTCTCAATGGGATAATAGAAGAGGAAATCAGAAAAGATGGCATAAGGGACAGGATTTTCGTCATCATTTGGGCTAGGAAGGTGGTAAGGCAGTACCATCATCTAGAAACTATTGAGGCCAAGATTGGTATCATGACACATGATATCAAAGTGTTTATCGAAATGTTTAAGCCTTTGGTAAAAATGGGGCTACCATTCTTCTAGTAGGAAAAGGGTGTCATGTTGTTAGAGAAAGAATACCATGACATGTTGATTCGATGCTGGCCGGACCACTCCAAGTTTGTGGATATGCAACAGTCTCTGTTAGAAAAAACAATTGTTGATAATCTAGAAGACAAGTTTGAGATAACATTCACTTTCAGGGCCACGTGTGCACCTCTGCATGATTTTTCATACAGGGACCATGTGGAGAGGCGGGTGCTATCAAAGGAGATGTCCACTTTGGAATTACCTACTGCAGATAAGTGGAAAAAATTCAAGAAGTTTGGGAGGACCAAGTATGTTCTGCACACCCAAGCATGATGAGGAACAAGCTGGGATGAGTCAGCATGAAACCATTGGATGTGTTCTGAACCATGGTTTTCATTCAAGCGATTCTGAGTCCTAGAGGCCGCATGATTGTTTCAATCAAGCATGCGCGTTATTCCATGTTTCTTATTTTATGCTTATAATCTTGGTGAATGTGCCACCTCAAAGTTGTTAGAATTTTCAATGATTCGAGATTGATTCCCTATTTCTGTAAGTGAATTTGGCTCTATTTCGAGGTTGGTCTCGAGATCCCATGACACTATAAATGTAACCTCAATAGAAGAATAAAGGGTTGGAACTTTCATTCAGAAGCCTCTTTGCTTGGTCTTTTGTATCTCTATAATTTTCTTGGAAGCGTTAATGAAAAATATTCTTTGAGTCTCTGAGATTCATCAAGTTGTTCCATGTTCAGTCCTTGTTTCCTGTGTTTGCATTTCCATGTCTGTGATTTATGATAATACATTTCTAGGCTGTATGCAAGGAATTCGTTTCTACTAATGCTCCTTCCATCATAAATCGTATTTGTTATGTGTTTATAATGGTTGTGATAGAATTCATCCACTGATAGGTGCTCTGTTTCAGTTGTTATCCTTTGTTATATTTCCGCTAAATGTGTCCCAAGATATTCATCCTTTGATAGGTGCCTCTGGTTTTCACTAGGTTCATTTCCCATTTCTATCTGTCATCACTTTAAGATAATTAGGTTGAATATAATAACCACGTTGCCTCAGATTGCATAAGAGAATCAACACTCATTATTGTTGTAATCCCCTTGAATATTTTTTAGGCTGTGACTCCATTACCCAATGGTACTTCTTGTTTGTCTATCTCACCATCATTGATTTACAATTTTTCTATTCCCATCAGATATCTAGCCTTCTGAATGCTTGTTTAAAGCTATATGTATATGTGAATGTTCTTGTGACAAAGAGAGAGCCCTCTTTGACTGTATATGATAGAATATAGTCTAAATATTGGTTTGAAATGGTTACCCCAGTGATATCCTACCACAACCATAGGAAAATCATTGGGTGATAACATGTTGGACACTGTTGGTGGCACTCTGAGTGGGTTCCTATAAAATAAGGATTGATCCCTGGAGCTCCAAAATGAAAGAAGATAGGTGAATTTAGTTGCATATATCCACTAGTTATGTCCCCCATGCACTGGTGAAGTGATGGGACCTCCTAAGCTAGGAAAAATAATCAAATAGACTTTATGGGGTCAAAGGAGACAAAGGGAGGATTGATAATAATCCTAACATATGGAAGTTGTGAAAAATTGGTGCAAACTTGACTTGGGTAGAAGGAGTAGCACTAGGAAGAGGTCGAGGTTGGGAAACAGTATATGGTATGACTATCGAGGTTGTGAAATCAAACGAATCATGTGGAATTTTATCCATTATTGTAGTATGGTATCCTGGGTTACATGGTAGCTTTGGAAATTTAAAGGGATTTTAAGTTGTACTTGCACTCAATGAGGTTAGAGTTTGGATTTTTGGTGGGATTGCAAGCTGCATTTCTAGTGGATTGGTTCCTTCTAAAATAGGTTGCTTGATAATAAAGTTTTGTAAGTTGGGGAATTGGAAAGGGAAGTCTTGGATGAATTTTTGAACAATGGGTTCCTAAATGGAAGACATGAAAAATTGTTCATCTTCAATGTCTCAGGGTTCTACTTGAGTAGGGGTTTCTGTGATGACTGTCAGTGATGGAAGAGGGAAATTTTTGAGGATCTCGACAAGGAATTTTGTATAGGATTTAAAATGAACTTTTAACTTTTTGGAAGGAGGTTTTACATTTTGGCGTTCTTCCTCCTTGGACATATTTTTCTCAATTTGTTGCTTAATGGTGACTTGGTTGATGATGCAATCTAGGATAATTTTTTTCTGCATTCTTGTGCATCTGCTTGAGGCAATTAAAGTCGAATTTATCTTTTTGGAATGTATGGTCTTGAAGGTTTTCTTCATTGTGTAGATATGCTATACCATAATATTGAGATTCTTGGTTGACAGGTTGGGAGGCGATTATACCTATTGTTACAGTCATCTTCTTCTCTGGTCTCTCCCAAAGTTTATTTTTCTTCTGTTGGATTTGGTTGTGTCTTCGACATGACTATGGTGAGAGGATTTTCTTCTTCCTCCCGAGGTCCAAAATTTCTATGTATAAACTAGCTTCAAAGGATTCTTCCATCTCATCGTCGGTGAGTGGTTATTCTAAAGGCAGATCCTTTCTCCATGCAATATTTGGTATTGGGTAGGCCATGTTTGATTAAATTACAAGATCTTGGAAAATTTCTTTGATTGGCAGAAATAGTCTAACTCTTTTTCATTACCAGTTGCACCCTACATGAACTAGAATTTGGTGAAGACAAGTTCTAGCTGGATGTGTGTAGTTGGATGTATATTTTGATGGACATGTTGAGGAACCCTCCATCTTGATGAAACAACTTTCAATACATGAAACCAATTTTAAAGCCACATATTGGTGACTTTGGGGCCTTGAGAGAAATCCCAAGGCTGAAATATTTGAAGTTATACATTAAGTATATGTATTTTGTTATAAAGGCAGGGTCATCGAATAGAGTTATTTGAGACATAGCCAACCAGATTAGTAGAGAAGGAAACCTGATCGTTGACCCTCTTCCTTGACATTTTCACAAGTCAACTGGACAACCCCAACTAGTTATTCTTTCCAGTTGAAGACTTTTGATTCTATTGTGACAAACTTAACAAATTCCAACATATCTATTCAGAGGGCGGATGGTCGACCGGTGCTTGTTAGAGACAATAATAGAGGTATATGTGTATGTTTGGTATTGAATTTTATAATTCATTAACACTTGGGAGTTCTTACCCTTGGTCTATCTAGTAAATTCCTCTACTATATTTTGCTTGATATCGACTGGTACTAGTGGTCCTTGGTTTGGTAGGCCAGTGATAGCATTAATCGGGGTGACATTAATTTCAACTAGTTCATCGAACTAGATTTTTTCCCTTGTGATAGCTATTGACAATGCATTGTGAAATGAGGTATTTCAAGTCATCAAAGTTATCTAGTAAGGACACACCCAAATAATGCCGGATTTTTGCTACTGATAGCTTGTTCGGTTCTTTAGACCATTTGTCATCTCCAATTCCCCATTTTTGAAAGTATTTATTTTTCTTCCTCCACCGGTGTTCTTCTGTCCTGGATTTTTGTATTCTGAACAAATGGGATTTTAAATGTGTCATGGTGGCTTCTTTTTCTTCGTGGATAATTTTTTCTACTGCTTTCATGGATCTAGTTAGGGTGGTTTTCTTTGGATCCATTTCTTTGTTGTCGCTAGTGATGAAGTAGGGTTTGGAATCTCTAGGGTTTTACACTTGATGTGCAAATGATCCAACTCTTTGTAAAATAACACCCAAATCCGCTCAAGGAATTCATTTATAGTCTTATTACCATTGATTTCGGTGTATGAATCCATTGAATGCATATTTTGTGTTAGATAGTTGGTTCTCTTGTGTAAGGAGTCTTTCGCTTCATGCCTTATTCATCTGTCATCATAACATCGTCATCGTAGTCAATCATCATAGACCACTCATAGGGAAGGTCAACTTGTGCCATCTGTGCTTGGATGTTACTTTAGTCATCAATGGTTGGGTTCTCGAAATTGGTTGGTGTTGGCAGCATCTTACTAGTCCATTTTCTAGTCAGTGATGTCTCACTCTCCAAGTGCCAATTTGTCATCCTTGTGCTACCTGCCATTGTCCATGTCTTAAAAAATCTTATATATTATTACTATTAATTTAGTTCCCCATAAATACTTTTTCTTATAATTGCTAAACAAATTATTACACACTTATTAATGGTTACAAAACCTAGGACACAATGTTTGACCAAATGGTGATAAAACCATTCAGTCAACGTTGTGTCTACTTTATGCTCTATAAATTTCGAGTCTTGTGTCGTAGACTACTTTTTTAAAGATCCTTCCTTGTAATGTTTTTAGTCAAACTGATCCATTATTATTTAATTCTTTGACTATGTAGGGTCCCATCCATGCTGTGTGAAATTTCTTTGGTTTTCCTTTTATTCAGATGTCATAGGGAAATACCAAGTCTAAGATTGATATATCTTTCCTTTTTGTATTGTGGTCATGCCATGATTTTTGTTGTTTCTTCTGGATTTCTTGGTGATGGATTTCTATCTATTGTTGCTCCTCCATATTTGTTAAGTCAACAATTATGTCTTCAAATTATTTGACACTTTTAAGGTGGATTATGTCAATGATTATTGGTGATTTTGTTTCTTAAATGTAGAGGAACAACTGCTTCTTGTCCATAGACTAGTTTAAATGGCATCTTCCCGATCAACCATTTTTAAGTTGTGCGGTATTCATATAAAATAGTTGGTATCATGTAGTCCCAATAATATTTGTCGATACTTCATAACTTTGTTAATCCTTTAGTTAGAGTATTTTTAAATTATTCAACATCTCCATTTGACTAAGGATGATACGAAATTCTCTTTTGGTGGCCGATCCTGAATTCTTTTAGTAGTATGGCAATAGTTTTATTAATGAAGTGCGTTCCTTTATCATAGATGATGCTAAGAGGGAATCCAAATATTGTAATAATATTTTCATATATGAATTTTGATACTACTTCTCTAGTACATTCTTTGATAGGTTCAACTTCATCCCACTTTGTCACATATTTGACTCCAGTAATGATATATATTGCGCTAGTTTGTCAACCAAGTATTGGAAAAGGAACAACGGTGTCGATTTCCCACATTTAAAAATTTAATATTTCTTTTACATATATTAGAGGCATCTCATTCCTTTGTAGTGGTAGGCCTAATGTTTTGAATTTGTAAAAAAATTTCACTTGTATTATGCAATCTTTGTGTAGCATGGACCACCATAAGTCAGACTGCAAAATGTTTCTAGCTGTCATGTCGGCCTTATAGTGTTCTTCAACAGGTATACTACGCGCTTCGTTGATTATAGGATGTCATTCATGCTCAATAGCACATCTTCTGAGCACCTCATCTGGTTCTACTTTTTGTTTAGAACAAATTTTCATGACAATTTTTACAGTTTTTTGAACCAAAGGATGGTGATTTTTCCAAACAAATATTTCCCCTGCTGTTACATGTTGATTGTGGTCGTTTCGTAGACAATTTACCCTCTTTTATTGTATAAATATTTTTATCTCTTCGACTGCTTATTTGATAGGTTCTTCTTCAGGGGAAAAGGAAAATCTTTGATAAATTTTTCTTTAAGTTCTTTCCTGATAAACTTTTCTCCTCTGGCTTATTCCATCTTGTACCATTTATTAGGAAAATCGCTGAGCATATTTGGGAATAGGTGAGGATACAATCATTCATCTCGGTATGCTTCCTTTTTCCATTCTTTTTCAAATGTATCAATATGTTTGGACGGATCTTGTCCTTGGAGGAATTTTGGTATTTATACTTGCATTGTCAACTTATTTCCTCCAAATCATTCAATAAAACTAGTTAAAGCAGTCATACAGGTATGTTGTCGAGACCGATGTGGATCCCACCATCTTGCTACTTGTCCTATTAAAATTTCAACTAAAGTTTGAAGTCATCCTTGCTCACCTACATTTATAGATACTTCTTCAATATGGGTGACTTTTGATTCTAGTTCCTTATACCTCAATGTGGGAATATTTGTCGACTCTTTTTTCATTGGTATAATGGTCGGGTATTCTCTTATTTTTTTTCATTTTTCTTTAGGAATGATGGATATTGTAAACATTTTTGTGTTCTTTTTCTTTGTATAAATTCTACTGACCACTATTCTAATGATTGTGCTTCATAATTTTCCATTTCCTAGTCGTAGAGCTCAGAATCAAAGTTATATTCTAATAACATAGGTTTATCTAAATGTAGTTCCCCGTAATTGTTGGGTTCGACGATATATTCATTATTTCAGACAATTTGATATAGCTTTCGAATTTCATCGTTGATGTCATATAGATATACCCATGTTTTTCCTTTAGATGGATTGATCGGGACAATGACTTTCTTTCCTTCTCCTTTTAGTTTAATTCCTTTTTTTTCTAATGAAATGGATGCTTTCATTTTTCATTCCCATGGTCGAATGACTAATGCAGGTAAGTATTTTGATCCTTTCTTAAGGTCAGTAATTTTAAAGTCAATGGTTGTATTGATCCCCATGATTGTGGTTTTTACATTTTTCCACACTCTGATAGGTTCGATTAATCCTTGGTTTGCTAGTTTTAGATAGATACTTGACTCCTCCAGTCAGGGTTGACCAATTTTATCCCATGTTGAACTTGTCATTATGTTTGATTTAGACCAAAGTCAAGAAAAAAATTGTTTAATACATAATCCTTCAACTTCTATATCAATAAGAGGACCAATGCCAATTATATCTCTTTGATTTAATGTGCACAATTTTTAGCAGTGTTATTGCTTCCATGGTAATTTTTGATAGATTGCATTAGGTCCATTAACCTTGGAATAAGTTCTTCTTTAGTTAATAAGTGAAACAACTCATTAAGCATTTTATTTTTGTTAAATATTCTTAATTGCTTAGATGATATTCTAAGACAATTTACAATAGTAGTATCACTAAAAGAACAACAAGCACAATGAAAAAAAGAACACATATATTTTCCTCATGGAAACCATGAGGGAGAAAACCCCACAAAAATTCCTCAATATACAACTCAACCAAGATAGTGTAAAACCCCAATATAACTTCTCCTCTCTCCGGTGCACTTCTTATTCTCTCGGTAGTGAACTTGATTGAGTGAAGAGTGTACAAAATGAAGAAGGTGCCTCTCTATTTATATTTGACTCTTGACTTTACCTAAAACCTAATTGGGCCAAATTTTCTAACAGGCAAGTTTGACTTGTCTAATAAAGTACTAAAATAATATTTATTACAATGAATCATGGGTACTATTGACCTGAATTACACATGTAGTTTTACATTTATTATTTTAATGAATCTTACATGACCAATTACAACAGTGACACCTCCTGAAGGAGGAATAACAATAATACAAATAGAATATCTTCCGAATTTAAATTATTTTAACACTCCCTCTCAACTAGGAAGGTATTCTTCATCAACAAAAACCACAACAACAACTGTACAACTGGATAGTGAATCTCTATATGTCATAGGAATTTTTGGAACAACATCATACGTATTCATCATCAATCTAGAACTGCATTATCATCAACATCATCAGTATGTGGATAGTGGGACATCATCATCATCATCAGTATGTGAGTATTGGGTCATCATCATCATCTGGAGCATCATTGATATATGGATATTTGGACATCATCATCTACAACATCAGTATGTGAATACTGGATCATCATCTGCAACATCAATATTTGAATATTAGATCACCATATGCAACATCAGTATGTGAATACTAAATCATCATCTACAAGATCATTATGTGAATACTAGATCATCATCTACAATATCAGTATGTGAATACTGGATCATCATCTGCAACATCAGTTTGTGAATAGTGGATCATCATGTTTTACACAATGGATACACTAAGAGGGGGGTGAATCAGGGTGGGAGAAATTATAAACTTTTACCTTCTTTTAATCAATCAGAGTATATCAATCACTATTTCATCAATTACACAATCAAATTAATCATGAGTCATAAGCTCAAAAATATTTTTTGGTCAATCTAATCATCACTACTGTTCATCATTGCTGCTCATCACTACTTCTCATCTCTACTACTCATCACTGCTGCTCATCACTGCTGCCCATCTTCGCTTCTCATCACTGTTGCTCATCATTGCTGTTCATCTTTGCTTCTCATCACTGCTTCTCATCAATGCTGCTCATCTCTGCAGCTCATCACTACTGCTCATCTCTACTGGTCATTCTTTTTTTCTCATTAATACTGCTGGTCAAGCTAGTCAATCTTCTCATGTACACACCATTGTACAAATCATCATAAACAATTACTAAACAAGTAATTCTGCTCTCCTTTCATTGGAAATAAGCAATGCATCGTCATGCATAATCATCATATGTATGCATCATTGCCATAGGGTATGCATCATCATCATAGGGTATGCATCCTCATCATCAAATATACATCATCATCATCTCAGCGTGCACCATTTATGCATCTTCAACACTAAGTATACATCATAGTGCATATGAGAGCATCATCACATTGTGGTATGCATGTACATGATATTGTATAGGAGTGCATCAACATCATAGAGCGTACTTCATTATCACATGCATTATCATCATAAAGGGTATCATATCATAGCATAAAGGTATGAAAAATAATCATCATAGTCTCCATAATGACTTCAATATATATACCAATATAGAGGCTCACATACTAAGATCAAAGATTAACTCTATCCATGAGAGACATGTGACATCACAAGAGAAACACAGAAGCATGAACCATAACTTTTTGAAGATCATAAGATGAAGAAATAGTAGACAAACCAAAATAATCTCTATATCATGTCATCACATATCCCTCCTAATAAGCTTCCAACGAACCAAGAATTTTGTAATTCATATTTTGTATGAGAAAGTTATGCCAATATTAGTGAAGATTCCAAGAAATTTCTCCTCCACAAACTTTCCTACTTTTCTCCAAGAGTTGCAAAAATACTGAGAGAATTGATGATGAACAAATGAAATGTTTGATATTCTATTTATATAATTTATGGAGGAAAGTTAGAACCTTAAAGTGGGCCGACATGCAATTCAAATTTACAAATAATTAAATTCTCTTTTGTTTGGTCAGTTGACCCAAAAAGGTGGGGTGCACCAACTTCAAAAATTCATATCTCTTCAACCGTAAGGATTTAGAAGATGCTCCACATATTAATAGAAATGGCTTGATGAGGAATATCTACCTATCATGGGTTTATTTGAAAATTCTTGGTCTAATACTATTATATTATTCAATATGTTCAAGATGTTAAAGACTTGACACATGAGGGTGCCAAAGACCATACCACCAACTACATGAGTTTCAAAGTATTCTTCAATATATCAAGGAAATTCCATGGTAACTACCTCCATATACATCCCAATAGCTATATAACCACAAAGAGGGCCATACATCACTATCAACAAGCTACCAAGTGTGTGGGTTCAAGACCCAAGGCACCACATGCAAGAGTTTCAAGGATTTTTTCAAAGATATCATATAATATTTAAACAAGATACTTTCCATGGACTTAAATCCCATCACATAGGACTCCATAACCAAGTGATGAGGGAATCATGACCAAATATTCCATCATATCAAAGGTTCCAACAATAATGGGCTTACAAAACACCATATTTATGGATTCCAAGACCCAAATCATTTCCAAATTCACCATCAATGATCATATAGTGTCCAAGGGTCATCATGCTGCCATTTATGTGGGTGCCAAAAATTCTCATGCATAATGATCATTTCCAAGGGTTCCATGACCCCAAAAAGGTCTTCATGGGCATCAATATCTTCATTAAGGGTTCCAAGTATTCATTAAGTCATTAATGACCACATCATCACCTTTAAGGACCATTAAACCATCAAATGTGGGTCCAAGGTATTCTTTAAGGCTTCTTCATCAACCAAGTGGATTCATAGGCTTCTTCAATGACCTCAAGCACACCAGGAGACCTCCAAGGGTCAAGATCCATCATGAAATCACATGTGGGGTTGCTATACCTTCTCTTGGGGTACCATGACACCATAAGAGCATGAATAATGACATAATGGGTCATTAATTCTTCTCCAACCCATCTAGGGATTCACCATCATCCACAAAGGCTTCATCACCATCTCTAGGGTCTTTAGAAAGGTCTTTAACATCTTCAACAAGGTGGTGGCTACAAGATCCAACCTTATGGGCATAATGACATTGTCAACTGGGTACAAGGTGCTTCAAGGCACAAACCAACTATGTAAGGGGTCCAAGGCACTGCAAGTGAGACTTGGTGGCATCAATGACAAATTGTGGGGCCAATGCAAGTCCATGTTGGTATCAATGAAAATTTCATCAAAAATTATCCCTCTTTTTCATTTATGACAATAACTCATACTCCCCCTGTGAGCATGCTCCCCTTTTGTCTTCATCTCTCCCCCTTTGGCATCATTGGCAAAGGGTGTCCACATATATGCATCTAAAATTACTGATCATTGCTCCCCTTGTCAATATGCATGATCCTAGGACCTATCTATATGCCTGGAGTAGCCATCCTTTCTTCTTTGAGTTCATCCTCCATCCTCATGAACTCAAGGTGTGCTAAGGTCTTTGAGAGGCCTTACACTTGGGTTGCCATATGGCAGGCATCCTCCCTGCACTGATCAACCTATCCTATATGTAAATTCTTGGTATTCTTCATCCATACTTACTTCTTGGCATCTGTCCTTTCAACATTTGTTCCTTCACATGTACTGGATTTCCTTGATGAGTTGTTTACAAAAATTCTCAAGGGTTGTTTCCATGTACTCCAACAATATTGAGCTTTGTGCTCAAGGCCACTGCAACTATAACACCTCATCGTATGGCAATATGCAACAATGTGACCAATGTGGTTACATGTACAACATCTGACTGAGTTATTGGAACTTCCAACACTTCTTTGTTCAACTTCATGTCTCCATTCCTAAGAGTGTCCTTAAATGTAGGACTTTTTCTTATGATCTTCAAATATTCCTGCAATGGTGTTCCAAGTTTCATTAGTTCTTCTATTGATGTGTATGAAGGACTCCTCCTTGGTTGACTTCTTTGAATTGCACATTCTTGGGCTCTGTGACCAAACCCACTGCATGTGTAGCATCTCAATGTGTGACATGTGGCAGAAATATGTCCAATTTGATTACATGTCCAACATCTAACTCAGTCATTGGGCCTTCCACCACTTCTTCTTTTATAGACTCTACAATTCACAGCTTTATGACCAAAGTTAGAACAAAAATAACAATAACCATTAAATACACTTTATACCCAGGACTATGGTTCCACCTTGGAGTTGTTCCTCTTCTGAGCTTTCTTTGAGGAATAGACCTAACTCCTTGTTGCATTTTTTAACTTCCAAAGTCCTTGTTGTCATGTATAGGTGCATGAGGAGCAACTTTGGACGTTGATGGATACACTTCTAGAGTCTTAGGAGACCAAGTGTCATCTTCATATTTTTCTTTCTCCTCCTTGTAACCAAGAAGAATCATGTCACACAGAGATGTTTGGCAATCCAATATATTATCTAGGACAACTAAATTGTCCTTGAACTTGACAAAAGCATCATTATGCTCACCTTTCTTTTCGAGACCAACTACCTCCATTTCTAGCCTTTGGATTGCTTTATTCTCTTCTTCCAACTGATTCTCCAAGATTTCTTTTATCCTCTTGGCTTCCTCCAGCTGAGTCTTCAGATCATGATTAGCCTCCCTAATTTCTTAAATCTCTTTATGAAGCACTTCTTATTCTTCCTTTTGACTGATTAATTCAGTATTTAGTTGTTCAACTTCAGCATCCTTGTATTTATTTTGATACTATAACTCTTTGTCCTTGTGTTTGATATTTACAAGTAACACCTTCATTGTAATGGTCTTCTGCTGATATTCATTCAAAGAGTCTAATATTTTCTTTTTGAACTTTGTGAATTCACTATGGTTCAGATTTACTGTGTTCATGACCCAATTTTCTCTGAGATCAATATTCAACAATGTGAGATGTATCTGATGTGCAACCTTTGATAGCCCTTCATCATCATCTACAAGGACTTTCTCAATTTCATCACACAAGATATCATTACAATCACAAGAGTCCATACCTTTACTGAAGTCCTCTTCTTACTTGTCTTCTTCTTGATTTATCTCTTCTGGGGACTTGTCTTCTAATTCTTGATCTATCTTTTCAAGTTCTGGTCTTTCCTTCTGATTATTGCTCTCCAACTTGAACCATAGATGTTTGGCTGAAGTGTACTCGCCTACACTTTCCTTCACTGAGCTAGGAAGTCCATCCACAAGGAACTTTAGGGATGTAATATTTTCCTTCTTTGCTTCCTTCTGTGCAGTTGATTTTCCCTTCTTGTTTGAAGGAGCGGGTGGATTGATCACAATATCCCAAAAAACAAAATTCTTCATATATTCCTTCATCTTGTTCCTCCAGTCAAAATAGTATGTAACATCAAGTATAGGAACACCATTGCTTAATGACTCTTCTTTTTCTTCCATTGTGTTTGTTGATTGCATGGGCAGACCCGGGTTTACTATTATCAACCAACAACACCCCTAACTCACTAGCCCTTTTGGCGACAGACCGCAAGGTGGCCTGAAATCTCACCCGAAGTGAATATAATGGGTTGGCCAAGGACTCAAGCGTTTTGGACCAGGTTCTGTGGTAGTCCTACTGGTGGTGCGCAGCTCTTCTGGCTACAGTATCTCCCTCTGTGTCTGTGCGTCGCGCAACCTCTTGCTCGCGCTGCGCAATCCCGTCGTCGCGCAGCTCTTCTAGCCGTAGCGTCTCTACCCTTGCGCACGTTGCGCGGGTTCTTCTCTCTTCGCACGACTTCTTCCTTCTCACAATAGTCCTAATCTCACCGCATCGCTGCGCACCATGCGACACGAAACTCCTATCCAACGCTAAGTCCTCAACCCACGGAGTCGCGCACCGCAGCTCCTCTGCCGGTGCGGTATCACCTTCTTGCGATACCCTCCAACCGCGGCTTAGCGCACTTAGTGTTGTTCGTGTCGACGCGCAAGACCTGATACCCAGACTGTCTTACTATGATTAATTAACTATCTAAGGCAAGCATAAGTGGGCCTTATACAATGGGCCAAGGATTTCAACTTGTATATATCTTCCTGTAGTGCTGTAACTAAACAACTCATTCATACATCAACTGTAAGCAAATTGCATAACATAATCGGATAGATGCAGCAAATAAACACAATATGCAAATCAATCACAGAACACGGGATTTTAACGTGGTTCGCCCCCAGGATGGGAGTTACGTCCACAAAACTGTGCTTCTCTATTATAGCTTAAGGGAAGGCAAACACAGTTCTGCTGCGCCTCATAGGTAGCTCAAGATCTTCTCTCTTAGATCTTTCTTCTCTACCTTTATGCTGTCTCTCTTACAACATACTCTTCCCTCTCAGTCGATCCCTGCGGATCGTTACATGCATGCTCTACAAGCCGGCTACTGGTTTTAGTAATATCGCTACCGCTAGAACCAGAACCAGAGCTCAGCTTTTACAACAGTCTACTTATCCTTATTGCCTATTTCGATCACGACTATCTCTCTATCTAACCAACTAGCTAACTAACTGACTAGCTAACTCTTTACAATACAAAATATATTCTTATATAGGCAGCCCGAAGGTCGTGCCATTACAACACTGTGGGCCTGTACCAAAAGTAACCCAAACCCTAATTAGTGACAGTCGGTCCTCTCTGTCCTTGAGGTAGCTGCTTCCCGTCACACCACAGCTCTCTGCAGTCTTCCATGCTTCCCGGCACTGATCATGGGTACTATGCACCGCTTCGCTCTTCTGTCCTTCATCTTCAATGCTTGAGCCTCCTTGCTCCTTCTTCTTTATGAGGGTCGCTGAGCCCTCCTGTCTTCTACCGCTTCCTTCAATGCAGTGGGTGAGCTCTCCCTTCTCGGCCGCTCAGGTACCGTTGCCTTTCTTTGACTTTCGTATCTCAAAAAGTCATGGTTTTCGGCTCTACTCTGCAGCTGGAACCGTGCTACGGTGTCGTAGCTCCGTCTTATCCTCTTTCCGCCAAAACTTATCTCTCCACCAAAACTAGCAGCTTCTTCTGTAGCTACGGGACCCTACTCCAACAGTCCCCTAACACTTACTTGTGGCTTGTCCTCGAGCCACCTGGAATGGGCTTCTCCTGCTATAGTTTTTCCTTCTGTAGCTTCTCCTTCGCCTCCTGCGAAGTCTTCTGCAACTTCTACCGAAGTCCTTCGACTTCGTTCTTCATTACCTCGACACGTTGTCTTGGAATTTTGGTAACTTAGTTCGCTGGGCTCTCTTATCCTTTCTTCCCATAGTCACCATTTCGCTTTCTTCGCTGGTTCTCCTTTGAGAACGCTCTAGTGTTTGAGAAGTGCTCCACATATATCCTTTCCTTTTTATCTGGGTTAAAACTTTTATCACAAGGAAAATCTGTATCTTCCAGCCTTCTCAAACATTTCATTCAGTCTGGAGCCTTGTGTACGGAAGAGAAGCAAACCATGAGCTCCAGTCCGAGAACAAGCCTTTGTCCTCGTTCTGGAAGTCTCCCCTCCACTGGGTTTGCAGTCCTCTTCCACTTCTCTTCTCTTCGAAGTGCTCCAGGTCCAAATGCTGCCTCTGACCCTCAGGTTTCTGTTTCAGTACCTCTGGAGTCTTTCGTGTTTCTCTTAGCTGATCAGATAGGTCAGCGATTTTCTCCCGTTGCTTTCTTTTTCTGATTTTAACTTTCTTTCTAACAGGAGATTTCTTCTCATTCTTCTGTTCTGCTTTCTTATCTTCAGTGATCGGCTCGGCGTTCTTCTTCTCCTTAGCAGAGACTTTGGTGACAACTTCTACTTCTGGTGCGTGACTCCTCATCCTTAGCGGCTGTCTGCCCTGTGATGTCTCTAATTTCACAACCTTGGGTGGCGTCGTCATGGCGAACGCACGGCCAGTACGTTCTTTCTAAACTTCACTTCTATAGGTTCGGCCTCAGTCAGAATCCACTTGGCTGAATACTCTGGGCGTGCAGTGGCTTCGAACTCTGGAAGTCACTGTACTCTGGAACTTAATTGGCTCTACACAGGGGACACTTAGCACTGCCCTGTATAGCTCTCGAGATTTGGAAACTGTACCCTTCCTTCTTAAGGGCTGTCTGCTTTTATGCCGAAGGCATACTACCAGATGCAACGGTCCTCCTGGGTCAACCCCGTTGGTGATCATAATTACTTGGACGAGACCCTACCCGTCATTCTGATCCTCCATAATTGCTGAGATATGATCACGTGTCCCTCAAGGCGTGCATATCCAGGCACCGGTGTCGTCAGAGATTTACCAAATATGGAAAAATTTATTATACTGTTGCCAAATCTACGGTAGGGGATACCGGTCATTTCTTCATTAACTTCCTGTCAGACAGTGACTTGACTAGCCCACTGTCGGTTGCAAACTGGGTACGTGGCATGGGGAAACATCGTACTGTTGCGATGAAACTCCCCATCACCTGCGCAAACAAACAACGTTATTTTTTTTTTTTTTAACCGGTGTAGACTCATTCCCGGTGCGATGCCTCCTTTCAACTAAACTGGACATCTCCACCATTATAAACTGGTTTAAGCTAGGGTTGAGAGGTGAGGTGGCTATCACTATAGAGCTTAAGCCTACTGCCATTGATCCATGTGGGAAGAAGCTCCCCGTTCAACTGGCTAAGCTGAACGGCACCTCCCTCTGTAACTTGCTGTATCTGATATGGCCCTAGCCAATGTGTCTTGAAATTCCCTGGAAACTTAATGAACTTGCTGTCATAGAGGAGCACTAGGTCTCCGATCTGGAAAGTCTTACTCTTAATGTGTCTGTCATGCCAAGCTTTTTCTCGTGCTTTCTGCACTTTCTGATGTAATCCAGTGATGAATCTGTCTTCTTCTAAGGTGAGCAACTATGCCAACCTTTCCTTGACTGTATCTGTGTCAGTCATCTCGGTAATCTGAGCGATTCTTAAGCTGGGAAGAATATACTCCATAGGCATAACAGCCTCCTGTCC
>LPNX010345206.1:70648-125166 GCA_001517045.1 Pseudotsuga menziesii
CATCACTTCGAGAGGGTTTTCCCACCCTTTGGCAGATATTGCAGCATCTGTAAAAGTCCTTGGTGTCTTTATGCAACGTAGGCCACCATAATCCTACCTCCAGGATTTTCTGCGCAGTCGGCTTTCCAGCGAAATGACCTCCTGTGGTTCCTGAATGTGCCTCTCTGATAATAACGTCTTTTTCATGCGGCATTACACATCTGCGTATAACTTAATCCGGGCCTAACTTGTATAGGCATCCTGTAATGAGGGTGAAGTCTGCTGCCTTAACAACCAACTGTTTCTTTTGCTGCTTAGTAAACTCATCAGGTGCTACTCCTGTAGTGAGGAATTGAATAATGTCAGTATAGTAGTCATCTGCGATCTGGATAGAGAACAACGGTGCATCTGGTAAGTTGTCATCTAGGTTACTGGGCTCTTCCCCTGAGTCTATACGCGACAGATGATCTGGTCCAGCATTCAGTCTTCCTGGTTTCACAATGATTTCAAAATCATACTCCTGAAAGAGGAGTAACCATCTGCAGATTCTCCCCCCTAACACTGGTTTATTGACTAGGTACTTCAATGCAGAATGGTCCATAAACATTTTAAATGAGGCGCCCAATAGGTAGTGCCTGAACTTCTGCAGTGCATACACCATAGCTAAGCCTTCTCTTTCTATTGTGGTGTAGTTCTTTTCTGCTGTCGATAGCTTTCTACTGGAATATGCGATGGGATGGTCAAGATCCCCTTGTCCTGGCTGTGTCAAGACGACTCCTAGTGCGATGCCAGATGCATCCACGTGTACATGAAATGACTTAGTCCAGTCTGGAAACACTAGGATGGGTGCTGTAACCATCTTTTCTTTAAGTATGTCTAGGCTCTGCTGACATTCCTCATTCCATAGGAATTTTACATCCTTCTTCAGCAATTTCTCCATTGGTGCTGTAATCTTTGCGTATCCCTTGATGAAATTTCTGTAGTACCCGGTATGACCAAGTACTGTCCTGAGTTGCTTGACTGAGTTGGGTGCTGGAAGATTTACAATGATGGCGATCTTCACGGGATCTACCATCAAGCCTTGTCTGCAAACAATGTGACCCAGCAAGATACCAAATGGTGCACAGAATATACATTTTTTCAAGTTTAGAGAAATATGGTACTGCCTACATTTCTCTAACATCAGTCTTAAGTCTCCTATATGCTTGTCAATTAGTCCAAATACAGTCCAATCATCAAAATATACTTCTAAGAATTTATGAATGTATTCTTTAAATACAGCAACTACTACTCTAGAAAATATAGCTGGTGCATTCTTAAGACCAAAGGGCATTACCGTATACTGGAACGAGCCCCATTCTGTTGCAAAGGTGGTCTTAGATCGATCTTCTGGATGTATTCTGATCTGGTGGTAGCCTGAAAAGCCATTAGTGAAGGAGTAGACGTCCTGTCCTCCCATGTTGTCTAATACCTCATCAGTGAACGGTGTCGGGAATGGATCATGAAGTGATGCATCGTTGAGTTTTCGCAGATCGACACAGATTCTGATGTCTCCTTTTGTTTTCTTCTCTTGGAAGACCATGGGGCTAACCCATTCGCTTTCTTCTACGGGTTCAATGATGCCTGCTGCTAGCATCTTATCGATCTCGTCCTTAACTTTTTCTTTGTAACGCGGGTTTAATCGATATGGGCGCTGCTTAACTGGTCTAGCATCCTCTTTCAATGGTATCCTCATAACTCCTAGGTCTCCGACTATTCCCTTCATCTCCGTGAACTTGGTGGGAAATAGGTCCTGATAGTCATGTAACAAATCTGCAATTTGTTCGACTGTTTCATCGTTCCAATAGTCTCCAATATAGGCAAACTTAGGTTCTGCATCTGTGCCAATATTGACCTTTTTAATCTTGATGGGCTCAGTGATTGCTGGAGTCTCTAGCTATGGTCCTCCAACATCGTGAGTTCCTTCTGACTCCGGAATGTTGGTGTTACGAGGGTCCTCCTCCCCCTCCTATGGTTCTAATGTAAAATTATAGCATTCCAACGCCTCTTCTAGCTGGATAGTCCACTCAGGTTGGGCTGGCACTGAGATGGTGCAATCCTCAAATATCTTGGTCTTGATTATGTCTAGGGCCTGAGCAACACTTGGATGTTCTAATTCAAACGCAAAGGTGAGCAGGAAACTATCTGTCATAAGTGACCATGTAGTCATCCCTTTACGTAATTCAGTCTCTGTGTACTAGTTTCTTGGGACTGTGTCCAATGTGTGAATGAATCTGTGTACCCATTCATCCTCTGGAATGTCCGACCAGCTCTGTTCGCATGTCTAAATGTGTGCTCTAGGATCAGTTTCTCCTGTGTACTTCTACTGAACATACTCTTTGTCAACCAAAAATCTGATCGCCATCAATATTTTAATATCATCCCATGATGTGATATTTTCTTTATGCGCGTACCACCATCTTCCGGGTGTGGCTCATGCTGCAAGGTCCATAGCTGTGATTCTCTGTTCGTAAGGCATCTGTTGCTCAAACTGCTCAAGGAAGTCCTGGATATCTGTCAGTCCATTGTATGATGGAATCTCAGTGGTCTCTGCCCCAATCCATCGCAGTGATTTACTCATAAACGCACAACTGCGAGCTGAGACTTCGTAAAGTCTATTCTGCCAGTTTTCTAGGCCGACATCAGAATCCGATGCGCATGAGTTGTCGCATCACCAACTAATGTTCCCTTTTGTGGTTGGGTTGATGTAGTCGTTCTGGTTCACAGTCATCTGGTAAAGGCTATCCATGTTATGTGCTTCCTCCTCTGCTCTTAAGGGTTCAATATACCTAAGACCTTGGTAAGGATCCAGCGGTGCGATGACCCGGATCTGCGCATCCTCAAAGGTCATTTGTTTTCTCTTTAGGTCAATGAAAGCCTTGCTACCAATTGCCCAGTCAATAATTAATAGTGCTGGATATGGTCGACTGTTGCCAATGATTTCTATAACCTCGAAGTCCGCAAAAGTATGAACTCTGTCAATGTCAACTGGCACCTGCGGTGGTCGACCCAATGGTGATACTCGCTGCTGATTAGCTAATCTCAGGTGGATAGGTGATATGGCTAACTGAGGGCTACCCATCTGTTCCCATGTCTTCTTAGTTAGCACATTCACCTCGGATCCCAGATCTAAGACGACTTCGTCCATTTCAAACTCTCCAATTTGTGCTGTGAGTTTCATCTCCCTTCCGGTCCTTGTATGTCCTGTAATATTATGAACAGCGAGGTGTGCACTGCCTGATAGAGAAGGTTGCTGACACTGATCTATGATGCGCTGTAGCTCTCCGATAGCTTTTTCATTTCTCAAGAAATTCAAACAACTATGCAAGAAGGATTATATACTTTCTGTCGATTCATCCTCGTCGCATCTTCCCGATGTGGTGGCTTGTGGTATCTGTTCTGGGCTATCGCTACAAGGTGCTTGCTGCGATACGCCCCTAGACGACGGTACCTGCGATCCTGGTTGTGTAGGTTCATCGAAGGAAGCCTTAGCTTCATGAAATGTCTCTTTATTCTTCTGTAGCTCGAGTGCTATTACTTTACCAGGGGCTCTACGTACCCACTCCTGACTTGTGTTCTTTCTGGTCTCCTGCGATGTTCCACTGGTGGAAGCACTGCTACGAGTCACAATATTGACTCTTGGTTCTGGCTCTGCCTGCTCAGCAACAATAAGATGGATGTTCTAATGTACCACTGGCTTAGGGTCTTTGATCTTAGCTATTAGGATAGGACACTCTTCTATGGTATGGTCATAAGATTTGCAGTAATTACATGTAGTAGTGGGGCTCTGGTAGTCCCTAGCGTAGTGTCCTACAACTCCACAATTATAACAAGTGATTGGCCCACGACCTTGGCCAAAACCCCCTCCTCGGCCAAAGCCTTCTCCACGTGCAAAGCCTCCTCCTCAGCCTCATCCTCTGAATCCTCCTGCACGACCTCCATAAGCTTGATCCGGCTGTGGTCTTGCTGCTGGACCCAGTGTTTCTGATTGGACTCTGTACACATCATGTTTTCTATCTAACATGAGATCATAAGCTCGGCAGTCCTGTTCATCATGCCTGATGGATTTGTAGAAGACACAGTATAGGTTCTTAAGTGTCTGTACATACTTCTGAAGCAAAGGGCATTGCTGAGGTGGATGTCCATGTGTTTTACATATTTCACACCATGGCCCTTGTGTTCTTGGTAAGGGGTTAGGAGCCCCTGATGCTAAATATTCTGCGAAGACTGGATAGTTGTCTTTGGTATGACCCTGTGCTCTACACTTTATGCACCATATGTCTTGCATAACCTCTTTCCCTTTCTTAAGTTCGTGTATCTGTAACGTGAGGTTGGCCAACTGGTTCTGTAGGGTTGTCATGCCTGTGGTAGTCTCTACTAGAGGTGAAGCCTCCAGTTTCATTGCCATCTCCAGCGCTTCATCTTGAGTAGTGAGTTTCTGCTGCATTAGTGGCAGTCTGATGTGAGGGAGCAGCGCTACAATAAACCATTCCTTATGCTGTTCCGACGCAAAGTCAGAGCTTACTTGGTCTATCAGGGCTTTGAATTTCTGATCAAAGTCCCATACTGATTCTGATGGAAGTTGCTTAATATCCTTGAGCTCTATTATACACTGAGATTTAGACTTAGGTTTCTTAAACTCCTTAATCATGGCATTCTTAACCTGGGCAAGTGTCTTGGGTAATGTAGTATACTTTATGTACCATGTCAAGGCTCTGTCTCTGAGTGTAGTGACCAACTGTACAAGTTTAAGGTTATCATCGTTGATTGTTTTAATGGTCCACATGGCTTCACATAGGAACCAATGCTGTTCTGGGTCTTCTGCTCCTGTACCTTTAAAAATAGGTAGCTTCATGTCATCTCCCATTCTATTCCTCTGTGGTGGGTTCTGACTGGCTGGGTTACTACCACTCAACGGTGTAGGTGAAGGTGATGTAGCGGGAGTAGGTACTAGTGGTGAGCTACTAGATGGAGTACCTACGGGGTTATTCTGAGTCCCTGTCTGTTTCTGTGGGGTGTAGGGGTGGTAAGGGATGTTGGGACGCAGACTCCATGTTTGGGTAACTCCGCGGTTAATCAGAGAGTTTGTAAGCGGAGTTACGGGTCAAAAAAGTCTTAGGGGTGTCGGGGGAAGTTAAAACTCCTTTTTTGTAATAAACCCTTGGTTGAAATCCAGGGTTTAGGGTTTTGGGTACCCATGGTTTAAGACCATGGTTTTGTAAAAATGCGCAGTATAAATAAGCGCTTGTGTAAAGAAGATAGGTTAGGTTTTATGATATAAGAAAGGTTAAGGCGAAGCTAAGGTTTATTCTGTAAGGAAAGGATAAGTCCCAGTTGTGTGTGTGGACGGCCTTTGCAGCTGTGTGCGTAGAGGGTTTTTGTAAGGAAGATTGAGGAAAGACCTGCAGCTGTGTGCGCAGGGGCTTGCTGCTGTGTGCGTGGCTTTTAAGGATTGAAGGGATCTGCAGTTGAGTGCGCAGATCAAACTGTTGTTTTGCAGCAAGTTGAATAAAACACAGCTTGTGGACGTAACCCCTACACTGGGGGTGAACCACGTTATATCTGGTGTTGTGGTTTCTTTTGTTGTTTCTATTTCTGTTGTCTTTTATGCATTAATAACTGTATACATCTGATAAGTTAGATCGCTGCTAATATTTAGCTTCGCTGTGAATTCCCTGTAGTGGTTTGAGCAAGTCACGACTGTTTATTTATCTGCGAAGTTGTATATGAATGAATGGTAAAGCTTTATAATTATTGGTTAATAAGGTTATTAAAAGGATAAGGTATAGTAATCCCCCTCTCTGCTTGCAGAAACCTGATTATGCGGCACCCCATAGCTGTTTCGGGTGAGACTGCAACCTGTGCGCAGGTTGTTGCCGAAAGGGCCAACACTGTGGGTCTTTTGTTGGTGCGACATTAAAGGATTAAACCTGGGTCTGCCCTATTGCCCAACAAATTGGTTCCGTTGCCGGTTGAACTTAGCACCTGCTCAAGAGGGGTTTACATTGTACCTCAAGGGCTATGTTCTGGAGGCCCTCTGTGAAGGAAATCAGTGATTGGTTTACTGAGATCTGTTTGAAATTTGCGCAGCAAGAGAACGCCAATCCGCGGTGTAGTGCAAGTGACTTTTTACAAAGGTATGTTTTTTGTGATGCTTATGAAATTTTCTTTGGTAGTATCCACATAGAGTTGCACCAATGGTTGTCTAGGTTAGCAGAGAGAAGGACGAACTTCCAAGCTCGACGGGTTCCTGCGTGGACCTCGGCGAGGGTCAATCTTGTGCAACACGTGAACAACGAGGTATCCTGCGCTGTTGATTTTTGGATGACGCGAACGTTGGAAGATTTTGTGACGGAGTTTGCCCTTAACTCAAGTAGCTCCTTCAGCGAAACTGAATGACAGTTCTTCAAAGGGCCCCACGGTAAGTTTTTGAATTTATTAATCTTGAAGATTAAAATACTATTGGTTGAAAAGGGTATATTATTATTTGAATCAGACTGTTAGTTTAGTAGTACTAACATATGTTTGCAAGTGACACTCCCTTCGATGTGCAAAGTGGGTTGCTGCGAAACGAAAAAAGGTATAAGAGAGATTTGGACCCCTCTTCCTTAGGTCGGGCTACCGCATCCACCCCTGTAAACCTTGAAGAGTCAGATTCCGAAGAAAACCCTTCGGTTGGAAACCCTCCGGTCACCCTGCAACACCGCTTCGCTACCCCTGAAATTCCATCGCAGTCTGAGAGTCAACCAGGCCTGAGTATTCCGTCCACAAGCCAGTCTGCCCCCGTAAATTTCCCCCCACTATTGAGTTGATTTCCGTTGAGCAAAGACCTGCCGCAGCCCTCAATGTGGTCACCCGGAGTGGAGCTACGACGCATATTCAAAGCATGCCCAAGCAACTTGTCACGGTGTGCGCATGTAAGACCTCTGGGGAAGTCCCAGCCCTTCACCCTGCGAAGGACCAAGCACCAGCCCAGGAGGCCCAGTGCGATATTGTTGACCCTGGCGCAGTAGAAGTACCTACGCGGCAACCTTAGCAGGCTTCGCATCCACAAGGGGCCTCGACGGATAAAGTAAGTACACTATCCTCTTTCTTGCAGAGCTGTATGAAACTCTTGCAGAATCAGAATGCCTTAAAAGAGCTGCAAAAAGTTCTTGCTGTCACAGACCCTCAGAGAGGAATTGATCAGGAGAAAACTGTTAGTCGTGTCCGAAGAACGGGAAGAGAAATGAGATTGAACATTCAGATAGGGGAATATGATATGACTGATTTCATTTTGGATCTTGGATCAGACGTTAATGTCCTACCCAAGCAGACCTGGGGACAAATGGGAAAGCCTTCCCTGGTTTGGTCACCTATACAACTGCGACTAGCTAACTAGCAATGGATTGTACCTCTCAGGAGACTTATTAGTGTTCCAATAGACATTGATGGGGTCAGTACTCTAGCAGATTTTGAAGTTATTGAGATCATTGATGATAGCAACCCTTATCCAACCCTGTTGGGAATTGAGTGGGCCATGGCCAATGCTGCAATTATCAACCTTAAGAGGAGACAGATGACCTTCGAAGGAAATGGTCTGCGCGTTATCATACCCCTCAACCCATCCCAAGGAGAAAGATATACAGAACCACTCATAGATGAAGGGGAGCAGGATACTCTAGACCACATCTACAACATCACAACCAAGGATGTAGACTATGTCGAGCCTGACGCTGATGGTGTAATGGATTGGCAATGTGATAGCTCCTGCATGTCTGGTTCAGACGATGGTCTGGAGAACTAGCAGAATCGACTGTACGAGCTACATGGCCATAGATGTGCGCAGATCACTCAGTCTCTTAGATGCCTTAGTGCATAGCCTAGAGGGTTGCCTGCATATGTTGGGGTGACAGACCTTGGAGAATTTATTGCACATGTGTCCGACTGAGTACCTCAGTCACAAAACACCCAGACTCTGGAAACAGCACTAGGAGATACAACAACATGGGGGACCGGCCCTAAAAAGTCCCACCCCAGTCGGGAGACCTGTCAGAAATTCCTGCGCCCCAGATTCATAAGCCAAGCTCAAGAGGTGCGAAGTAAGTTCAAGGGGTCGACTAGCCTTCAGGGACAGTTGAGGCAGTACTATATAGCAGGGGAAAACACACCTCACAAGGAGAGGGTGCATAAGTTTGTGCATATCTTGGAACCTATAGTGAAAAATTCGCATATGGAGGTTGAGCTCCGAAACGGCACTGTAAGTGAGGATGATCTTGTTGATATCTTTTTGATCACATTTTCTATTAACAAAAGTGGTCTTGTTTTAGATATAGCTTTCCACGACAAGGAAAATGATGATCACCCAGGCATTGAATACCAAACCAAGGGGCAGAGCCAAGACGCCAGTCCCTCACACCTAATAGTCCTGTCACAGATATTACCAGGTTGGGTCAAAGGGTGCTATTGTGCTGAAGTTTCAGCCATGATTCTGCCGAGGCCCAGAAACACAGCGAGGCTCAAAATCCGACCGTTGGGAAGCAGCCAAATTGGCAGTGGTAGTGTTTTAATTGCCTTAAATACCTGTACTAAGACGATTATCGAAAATCGGGTAACAGTTGAACAAGATTTCCATAAGATTTGGTGCCTTCAATGCACTGTCCTGCCCGATGTGATTGATGGCGTGTATAAGAATATGCCTAAGTCAGGGAAAATTGTATCCTACATTTCGTCAAGTTTTATGAGTGAACCCATGGCAACAGAAAGATAGATTGATGACTTAGTAAGAGAATTCAAGCGAGAGGGCCTGATAGCTTGCTCCAATTGGCCTCCTGCTTCTGTTCCCAGTGAAGACACCCAACTAGCACCACCACAGCCGATGCAGACTCGGTCTGCTAGAAAAAAGTGCAGAACTAAAGTTCGCTCCAAGCTCAACCCAGATCGACAGAGGTGAACAGGGAAAACGCCGGAATCACCTCCTATGGATCCCCCCGGCTCAGCACAGGTACTGGCCGGGGATAGGGAGAACATTGCACCTCCACGGCCACCTTGTCTCCAACCCATTCACCCAGATGCCAAGATTCCCCGACGGACAAAGAAAGTCACATTAACCACACCCTCGCTACCACCAGGAGTTCAGCTGGTCAGCAGTATGACATGGAAGATAGATCGGCTCAAGTACAGCGACCACGAAACAAATGATCATGGCAAGTTTCCCCAGTTTTCACCGACCGAATACCTGCACTGCCTCAACTACCCAGAACATGATGTACCCCTACTGGAAGTGCAACCATGGGCTGCGGGCCTGGATAATGCTGGCCTACTCAAGGTGCTTGATATCCCACATTTCAGTCGCGGCATACATGTGACTATAGTGGCCAAACAGTTGCTTGCGTTAGTGCATGATGGCTATTTGTGGATAGGAGACCAGCAAATCCCCATTGATGCCACACTCATTAATAAGATCACAGGGTTATCTATGGCAGGACCTGATCCGGGAGATGAATTTCCCTCAAAACATGAGGATACAAAGCTTGCGCAAACTAAGAAAGAGCGGTTTGGCCTGACCAAAGGGAAACGGGGGTATCACACCTCCGTGATTCAGGAACAGCCTATTCGCATTGCAGCTGAACTCTTAGCCTGCAATATCATCCAAAAATGCAGGCCTACTGAGGTACCTGCTCCAGTTATCCGGATTGCCATGAACTGCGCTGAAGGATACACTTACAACTGGTCCGCATATCTTGCAAGGGAATTCCTGGAGGATATTCGCGATGCACAGGAAAAAGGTAGACCTTTTCATTACTCTTGGTTGTTAATACTTATTGCATTAGTTGGGTGGAAAGAACCCACCGAAGCTCAGTTTGTTGAAGTAAACTCAGGCCGGCCGGAGGCATTAAGGTATGCCTCCCTCTGGCTATCCTCGAACAAGGAAACTCAGCAAATGACGAACACTGTGTTCATCTGTTATGCCATGAGTATCCACATGGAGATTCTGCGAACACCTCGGCTTACCAATGAGTTGTTCTCTAAATATGAGAGTGTCGCAAACTTCAGGGCTGATCTTCATCATGTGTTCATTCAAGCCCGTGCCGATCCACGACATCGATGGTTTAAATTACCTTATGTAGTAACCAAATTAGATGTCACAGGCATTGTTCAGCTATGGCCAGCTGAGTGGTTGCAAGACATCAGGAAAAAACCCTCTATCCCCATTCCCCTAGCTACAAATATTGGCACAGGTACCAGTCAGGCACAGCAGAAAAACCCATTAGAAGATAGCGAAGACCTGAGTGATTCACAGATGGATGGCGACGACCAGGACAGAGATGGCGACCAGGATGATCAGGATGAGGATTTGTGCAAGACTCTATTAGATCCTAGCCCATCAACCAAGCGCAAGTCACCAGAATCAGCAGCAGTAAATAAGCCGCAGTCCCACAAAAAGGAAAAAGCGTTGAAGGACAAAAATGTTGAAGAAGATGTCACTATAACGCTGGATGAGCTGGAGCAGGCTCTAGAAAAATCTACTGGGATGCTTACCCAAAAATGGTCTGAGCTTTCCCAAATGCATCTTGCCGGGCTCACAGGTATAGCAAACAGGGTTGCGGAGCTAAAAGAGTTAGCGGCAAAATCAGTAACTAGTACTGCGACAAGTAGCACTACAGTGACTGCGCAACAGGATCTTAGGCAATGGCCAACTAGAGATAACCGAGGTCAAGTATCACATGTAGCTCTGATACTGACCGATGCAGATTCCCAGTCCTAGATGAATATGACTGTAGGGCTCGATTATACAAAGATGACCATGTCAGAATTGCACCTCTACCAGCTAGCAATTACAAAGGAGATCCATGCACGAGATCAATTGTCCCAAATCCAATTGGATGACCTAACCAAGCAAAACCAAATCGTCGCAGCACAACTAGAAGAAGTGGCGCAAAAGAAGATAGATGCTGAACATAAAACAACTACACTTATGCAAGCATTGGACGAGGCCTGTCGGAGTATTCCTGATTTCGACCTGCAAGGTGCAGAGGAACCAGCACAGAGAATTGCTAAGCTGAGAGACTATGCCCAGCAGTCTCGCAGCGAGATTGACAGGTTGAAGACAGAACACCAGCACCAGATCGCAGAACTTCAACTGCGCATCCCTCCTGAGACTCCACCAGAGGCCCGGGAACAGCGCCATAGGGACATCAAGTCTTCAACAGCAAAAATATCAGATAATACAGCCAGCGTCGCCAAATTGCTGGAAGACAGCATCGAAGCCTGGGAGAACCTCCAAGACCATCCAGATGTAGGTAAGATCCAGGAATCCATCAAGATATGCCAGGCTGAATTAGATGCAGTCAAAATAGAAATCAAGACACTGCCACCTATGCAGAATATGGCTAAAGTGAAGCGCAGCAAGGAACTTCAGCAGGAAATTGAATCCTGCAGGACAAGGGTAACGCTGCTGGAGAATTCGCTCCAGCCCCTGGTTGATGAAGCATTGGAATTAAGTAATACTGTAGAAAGCCAGCTCAAAGTTTTGAATAGCTACGACAGTTTTGCGCAGGAACGGGCTAATACAGATTCATCTTCAGTATTACAAGAGTTGGTGGAAAAGGAGAAAGCAGCTGACGACATACTACATAACCTCAACAGTCGCTTCAGCACCTTGGCGTAGAAGATTTTACCACCAGAGACGTCACAGGGTGTCCCGGGACGGGCCACCAGTGAGTCTAAGGGGCCTGTTGGGACGCAGAATCCATGTTTGGGTAACTCTGCGGTTAATCAGAGAGTTTGTAAGTGGAGTTACGGGTCAAAACAGTCTTAGGGGTGTCGAGGGAAGTTAAAACTCCTTTTTTGTAATAAACCCTTGGTTGAAATCCAGGGTTTAGGGTTTTGGGTACCCATGGTTTAAGACCATGGTTTTGTAAAAATGCGCAGTATAAATAAACGCTTGTGTAAAGAAGATAGGTTAGGTTTTATGATATAAGAAAGGTTAAGGAGAAGCTAAGGTTGATTCTGTAAGGAAAGGATAAGTCCCAGCTGTGTGCGTGGATGACCTCTGCACGTGTGTGCACAGAGGGTTTTTGTAAGGAAGATTGAGGAAATACCTGCAGCTGTGTGCGCAGGGGCCTGCTGTTGTGTGTGCGGCTTTTAAGGATTGAAGGGATCTGCAGCTGAGTGCACAGATCAAACTGTGGTTTTGCAGCAAGTTGAATAAAACACAGTTTGTGGACGTAACCCCTACACTGGGGGTGAACCACGTTATATCTGGTGTTGTGGTTTCTTGTGTTGTTTCTGTTTCTGTTGTCTTTTATTCATTAATAACTTTATACATCTGATAAGTTAGATCGCTGCTAATATTTAGCTTCGCTGTGAATTCCCTGTAGTGGGTTGAGCAAGTCACGACTGTTTATTTATCTGTGAAGTTGTATATGAATGAATGGTAAAGCTTTATAATTATTGGTTAATAAGGTTATTAAAAGGATAAGGTACAGTAATCCCCCTCTCTGCTTGCAGAAACCTGATTCTGCGGCACCCCATAGCTGTTTCGGGTGAGACTGCAACCTGCGCGCAGGTTGTTGCCGAAAGGGCCAACACTGTGGGTCTTTTGTTGGTGCGACATTAAAGGATTAAACCTGGGTCTGCCCTATTGCCCAACAAGGGATACCCCCCTCTAGCTCGTCTGTGGTACTAGGACTCTGTTGTCTAATACTGTCTGAACTGTCTTCAAATACAGGAGAGCTAAAATCTACTTTATACTTATTTCCACTACGGGTTCATCCAATGTCATCAAAATCACTTTCAAACTCTTGTGACATTACTATCTTTACTTATTCATCTGAAACTAGATCCATTGTTCCTTTTTCATATAGCAGCATTTTAAGGGACAAGTTTAGAGATCTTAGGTACTTACCATGATATCCTCTGAAGAAGTATCGTTCAGCTGCGCTGAAGCTCTTTCTCTGGTCAACTACAAATTCTGTAACAAAGCCTTCTAGCACACTTGTCAGCCAGAAGTCCACTACTCTCGTAATCGAATTGTCGAGGTTCTGTATGGTTTGAATCAGCTCCGGTGTCCAGATAATGTGTCTTTTCTTCTTGAATGTGTTCCTATCTGTCAACTTGGATAACCAGTCGAAAAGCTCGTTTCCATAGGTTGCAAAAAATATAGCGTGTATGTCTGAAGTGATATGCTTTTCTAACCAGGCTTCTGTGCTTAGTCTCAGACTCCGATTCTCTTTCTTGGCGAACTCCCTTAAGTCTGAATCCAGCCACTGGTGAAACTCTTCTCTGGTAGGATGCCAACAGAACATTAACTCCTAGTCGTTTAAACCGACAACGGAACCATTTGTTGATTGCATGGGCAGACCCGGGTTTACTATTATCAACCAACAACACCCCTAACTCACTGGCCCTTTCGGCGACAGACCGCAAGGCAGCATGAAGTCTCACCCGAAGTGAATCTAATGGGTTGGCCAAGGACTCAAGCATCTTGGACCAGGTTCTGTGGCAGTCCTACTGGTGGCGCACAACTCTTCTGGCTGCAGGATCTCCCTCTGTGTCTGTGCGTCGCGCAACCTCTTGCTCACGCAGCGCAATCCCATCATCGCGCAGCTCTTCTAGCTGCAGCGTCTCTACCCTTGCACGTATCGCGCGGGTTCTTCTCTCTTCGCATGAATTCTTCCTTCTCACAATAGTCCCAATCTCACCGCATCGCCGCGCACCATGCGACATGAAACTCTTGTCCAACGCTAAGTCCTCAACCCACGGAGTCGCGCACCGCAGCTCCTCTACCGGTGCGGTATCACCTTCTTGCGATACCCTCCGACTGCGGCTTAGCGCACTTAGCGTTGTTCATGTTGACGCGCAAGACCTGATACCCAGACTGTCTTACTGTGATTAATTAACTATCTAAGGCAAGCATAAGTAGGCCTTATACGACGGGCCGAGGATTTCAACTTGTATATATCTTCCTGTAGTGCTGTAACTAAACAACTCATTCATACATCAACTGTAAGCAAATTTCATAACATAATCGGATAGATGCAGTAAATAAACACAATATGCAAATCAATCACAGAACACGGGATTTTAACGTGGTTTTCCCCCAGGATGGGAGTTACGTCCACAAAACTGTGCTTCTCTATTATAGCTTAAGGGAAGGCAAACACAGTTCTGCTGCGCCTCATAGGTAGCTCAAGATCTTCTCTCTTAGATCTTTCTTCTCTACCTTTATGCTGTCTCTCTTACAACATACTCTTCCCTCTCAGTCGATCCCTGTGGATCGTTACATGCATGCTCTACAAGCCGGCTACTGGTTTTAGTAATATTGCTACCGCTAGAACCAGAACTAGAGCTCGGATTTTACAACAGTCTACTTATCCTTATTGCCTATTTCGATCACGACTGTCTCTCTATCTAACCAACTGGCTAACTAACTGACTAGCTAACTCTTTACAATACAAAATATATTCTTATTTGGGCAGCCCGAAGGTCATGCCATTACAACACTGTGGGCCTGTCCCAACAGTAACCCAAACCCTAATTAGTGACAGTCGGTCCTCTCTATCCTTGAGGTAGCCGCTTCCCGTCACACCATAGCTCTCTGCAGTCTTCCATGCTTCCCAGCACTGATCATGGGTACTATGCACCGCTTCGCTCTTCTGTCCTTCATCTTCAATGCTTGAGCCTCGTTGCTCCTTCTTCTTTATGAGGGTCGCTGAGCCCTCCTGTCTTCCACCGCTGCCTTCAATGTAGTGGGTGATCTCTCCCTTCTCGGTCGCTCAGGTACCGTTTCCTTTCTTTGACTTTCGTATCTCAAAAAGTCATGGTTTTCGGCTCTGCTCTGCAGCTGGAACCGTGCTACGGCGTCGTAGCTCCGTCTTATCCTCTTTCCGCCAAAAATTATCTCTTCGCCAAAACTAGCAGCTTCTTCTGTAGCTGCGGGACCCTACTCCAACATTGTCTCTAGATCTCCTTCAAGATTGCAAGGTTTGTGATGAAGGCCTACTCTGATACCAATTGTTGGACACAATGGACACACTAAGGTAGGGGTGAATAAATGTGGGAGAAATTATAAAATTTTACCTTATTTTAATCAATTAGAGTATATCAATCACTATGTCATCAATTACACAATCAAATTCATCATGAGTCATAAGAACAACAATCTCTACTCATCACTCTGTTGGTCAATCTACTCATCATTACTGCTCATCACTACTGCTCATCACTGCTGCTCATCACTCCTGCTCATCATTGTTTCTCATCACTGCTGCTCATCTCTACTACTCATCATTGTTGCTCATCACTGCTGCTCATCTCTGCTGGCCATTCTTTTTTTCTCATTAATAATGATGGAGTTAGAATATGCTCCACATATCAATGGAAATGGATTGATGATACATATCTCCCTACGATGGGTTTATTTGCAAATTCTTTGTCTAATACCCTTAAATTATTCAATATTTTCAAGACGCCAAATACCTCACACATGAGGGTGCCAAATACCATACCACCAACTACAAGAGTTTCCAAGTCTTCTTCAACATATCAAGGCATTTCCATCGGATCTACCTCCTTATACATCCCAATAGCCATATAACCACAAAGAGGGCCATACATAACCATCAACAAGCTACCAAGTGTGTGGGTTCAAGATCCAAGGCACCACATGCAAGGGTTTCAATTAGGACCTTTTCAAAGATATCATATAATATTTAAATCAGATACTTTCCATGGAATTCAAGCCCATCACACAGGACTCCATCACAAAGTAATGAGGGCATCATGACCAAATATTCAATCATATCAAAGGCTCCGACAATCATGGTATTACAAACCACCATATGTATGGATTCCAAGACCCAAATCATTTCCAAATGCACAATCAATGATCATATAGTGTCCAAGGGTCATCATGCTGCCATTTATGTGGGTGCCAAACCTTCTCATGCATAATGACCATCTCCAAGGGTTCCATTACCCCAAGAAGGGCTACCCAAGCATCAACATCTTCATCAAGGGTTCCAAGTCTTCACTAAGTCATTAATGACCACATCATCACCTTTAAGGGCCATTAAGCCATCAAATGTGGGTCCAAGTGATTCTTTATGGATTCTTCATGAAGTAAGGGTATTCATAGGATTCTTGAACCACCTCAACCACACCAGGATATCTCCAAGGGTCAAGATCCATCATGACATCATTTGTGGGGTTGCTAGACCTTCTCCTGGGGTACCATGACACCATCAGAGAATGAATGGCCATAGAATGGGTCATGAATGCTTCTCCAACCCATCTAGGTCTTCACCATCATCCACAAAGGCTTCAACACCATCTTTAGGGTCTTCAGTAAGGTCTTCAACATCTTCAGCAAGGTGGTGGCTACAAGATCCAACCTTGTGGGTATAAGGACCTTGCCAACTGGGTATAAGGCACTTCAAGGAACAAACCCACTATGTAAGGGGTCCAAGGCACTGCAAGTGAGACTTGCTAGCATCAATAACAACCTGTGGGGAAACTGAAAGTCCATGTTGGAATCAATGACAATTTCAGCAACACATCATTTGCAACATCAAAATGTAAATACTGAAATAATAACAACATCATTAGCATGTTAGTGCTAAATCAACATAATCAACAAATAAATGTTAGATCATCATATGCATCATAAGCATAGAGATGATGAAGTAGGATCAACATTATCGACATAGGAATGATGAAACAAAACCATCTTAATCAACATATAAATGCTGAAACAACATCATCACCATCATCATAGAAATGTTGGAATTAGCACATAGTGATGGAATCTCATTGTCTTCATCGATATGGAAATGTTGGTATCAACACAGATTGTTGGCATATCATCATCTTCATCAATATAGAAATGTTGGTATCAACACAGAGTGCTACCATCTCATCATCCTCATCAACATGGAAATACTGGTATTAGCACAGAGTGCTAGAATCTCATTGTCTTACCCTTAGGAAATATGAAGTAGCATCATGGTGGGTTCTCTGGTATATCTAATTGGGTGTTTGTATAACTTACTAACCCTTTCGGTCCAAACAATCCTAGTCAGACAGATGGATCTCCCTAGGGACCAAACAATCCTTGCCTTTCTTACTAACCCTTTCAGGCCTAGAAAAAAATACTAAACCCCCTAGGTTTGAACGGTTCTAGTTTGTCTTACTAACCCTTTCAGGCCAAATAAGCCTAGCCAAACACACCCTACCTATGCTGAGCTACCACATCACTGCAACAAAAAACCTACTACATATTCCTCACTCCCTCTTTCTAGGGAGGTCCTTTCAAACTACACCAAGCTTGTCTTGAAAATATTCAAACTTTACATGAGACAGAGGATTGGTCAACACATCAGCCACTTGTTCCTATGTAGGAACATACTTGAGCTTTACAAATCCCTTCTACACCATATCTCAGATGTTATGATATCCAATTTCGATATGTTTTGACCTATCATGAAATATTAGTTTTATGTCATCTTAATACAAATCTGATTATCACAATGGATATCAGTCACATCTATCTCTGCATCAAATAATCCTTCTAACATCTTGAAAATCTATACTGCTTCGCTACAGGATGAACATGTTGCAATATATTTAGCCTCTGTGATTCTAAGTGACATATTGGACCGCTTTCTACTGAACCATGAGATCATACCTGATCCAAAACTAAAACAACATCATGAAGTGCTCTTTCTATGTTTGACACTTCCTTCCCAATCTGTGTGGAAATTGAACCCAAGATATAGAACAATTACACTCACAAAATTGCTAATCAAACATGCAAAATTAACACCAAAGGAGATTGAAATTGGAGCATAACACTAATCTGTACTGAGTAAGTGTACAATATCCAACCTTATGAAGTAATAGTCTGTTGTAATATATAATTACATGAGAGAATTGAATGCATAAATATGCCATTCGAAATAGTAAAAAAGAAGGCTTACCAAAACTAATCAAATCCCCCATAGGTGCATAAAGCAGTTTCCAAATCTAGGTAGATTCTCATGAATTGGCTAAGTCAAGTGGGAAAGCTAAATATGGATGGAAAGAAAACTCATACATGCTTTTATTTGGATAAAAGGAGGGAGGATGCCGTGGGAAAAAAATAAGGCAACTACACCTAGTCTAACTTTTCCTTTTGCCTTAATTCAGAAATAAAACAAGGCATCTTTTCAGAAAAAGCAGACATGCACTTTAGAGAATTTGGAATAAAGAAAACATGCTAAATTGGGTTTCCAATATGTTTTCCAAGAGCTCCATGACTCATTTTTAGCATGTTTTGACTTCTAGGACACGTAGAAGGAAACTAGCATAGAATGGAATCTAGGAAACTAGGTAATAAGACAAAAATAATTAAATTAATGTCTAATGTAGGTAACAATGGGTTGATTATTCTAACACACCCCTTAAGCCTGAATTTATTAGTAAATATCAGAAAAATATAGCACCTAGCAACAAGGCTTAGTCACCCTTTACATACTGCTTGTCCATATAACCAAGGAAAGAGGGAAAAACCCAGTGGGAAAATCCTCCCTTAAACATGGACAAGAAAAACAAAATTTTGGAAATCTTGTCATCAATCATGCTTCACAGCATGATCAATAATCCCTAGCAGTGATTTGATATTTCTGAATGTATTCAAACAAAAAACTTTGGTGAAGATGTCTGCTACTTGTTCTGAAGATGCACAGAAGAATAGATCAATGGTACCATCATGCACAAGCTGTCTGATGTAGTGCATATGGATATCAATGTGCTTGGTTCACTGTCTCTGAACTGGATCATTGTAGATTTTAATGGTGCTCTGATTATCACAGTAGATAATAGTTGAAAACTCTGATTCGAATCCACATTCTCCAAGTATCCCCTACAACCACAAACATTGAGTTGCTACATTTACAACTCCTCTATACTCTTCTTTTGTAGATGAGAGTGCTATGGCACTCTGATTCTTTCTTAACTAGCTGATTGGTCCTTCTGCAAGCATGAACACATATCCTGATGTAGACTTTCAATCTGTGTTGTCACCTACCCAATCATTGTCAGTAAACCCAATCAAATCAAGATCAGATTTTGCTTTGTAGAAGATCCCATGAGTTCTTGTTCCTTGAAAAAAGTTTAGGATCCTTTTTGCTGCTCTCCAGTGGATCTCATGAGGATAATCCATGTATCTCAAAACCACACTAACTGCATAAGATAGATCAGGTTGAGTGTGTGTAAGATAAAGCAAACACCCAATCAACTGCCTATACAGTGTATTATTTACCATAGGATAAAAACCTGCTTCCTCAAGCTTAACTCCTGAAAGGAAGGGAGTCTTTCTTGGCTTGAGATATTTCATGTTGAACTTGTTTATAAAATACAAAGCATACTTGGACTGATGTACTTTGATTCCATGCTAGTATTGAGCAATTTTGAGACCCAAGAATTGGCTCAACAATCCCAAATATGTCATAGAAAATGCATGGTTCATTGCATCCTTCAAGGAGGCAATCTCTTTCTTTGAAATTCTTGTAATCAGTAGGTCATCCACATACAAGAAAATAATCATCAAATAACCATGAATCAGCTTTAAATAAAAATTAGGATCAGACTTGCATCGAACAAAACTCAGTGATAGCAAAAAGCCATCAATCTTGGCATACCAAGCCCTAGGGGATTGCTTGAGCCCATACAATGATTTATTTAAATTGCACACTAAATATGGATTATACAAAAACCCTTCAGGTTGCTGCATGTAAATATCTTTAGTTATATCTCCATTTATGAAAGCACACTTCACATCCATGTGATGCACTTCCCACTGCTTTGAAGCTATAATGGCTAGAGCTAGCCTTATGGAGTCTATCTTTGCCACTGGTGCAAAGGTTTCATTGTAGTCAATACCATGTACTTGTGAGTATCCCTTGGATACCAATATTGCCTTATATTTCAAAGGTGAACCATCAGCAACAAACTTTGTCTTGAAAACCCACTTACGTTGAACTAGCTTCCTCCCTAGGGGAAGAACAACCAGTTCCCAAGTGTTGTTCTTATGGAGAGGGCTGAGTTCTTATTTCATGGATGTTTTCCATATTGGATCATGTGCTACATCTTCATATGTCCATGTATCTGATTCAACCATCAGATAGCTCTTCTCAGCAAATAGAGGATCTTTCACACAAAGGGCACTCTCAAATTGAGATGTAGTCCTCCTAGTGTCACTAGGATTTCCAGCTAGTTCCCTATCTACATGAATGGTATTTGCTTCCAATTTTGGTCTTGTAGGAATGTTAGGATCTACAATCAAATCATCATTATGAGACATATCAGAATCATCAAACTCATTAGTCTCTTCACTTACAATCAATGGTTCTAGTGGTGAAGAAGACTCTCCAACTTCAACTACTACTAAAGGCTCTTCTTGCAACTGAACACTTCTTTCAATAAAATATTTGTTAGTTCTCAAGTTGATCAGCTTGTACCCTTTTGAATCTTCAAAATACCCAACAAATATTCACTCTTGGCTTTGGGGTTGCAAAGCCTTCCTCTTTTCAGTTGGAAATCTAGCCCAAGCCTTTGAGCCAAAAATCCTGAAATGGGTCACATCTGGCTTGTTCCCACTCCAAGCTTTGAGAGGAGTCATACCATCAAGATGATTATGAGGCACCATATTTTGGAAGGATGCATAGTTTATAGCCTCGGCCCAAAAATTTGGTGACAAAGTCTTAGCCTCCATCATGCAGGTTGCCATCTCCTTTAGTGATCTGTTCTTTCTCTCATCAACACCATTTTGTTGTGGTGTGTAAGGGATTGAATGCTGCATCTAGATACCTGAATATTTACAATACATAATGAACTCAGACTTGACATACTCACCACCATTCTCATATCTGAGGATCTTGAGTTTCCTCCTAGACTGGTTTTCAACCAAGGCTCTAAAGACTTTGAAGAGGTCAAACACTTTAGACTTATGCTTTAGGAAGTAAACCCAACAATACCTGGAAAATTAATCTATGAAGGTTAGTACATATTTGGATTGAATCATGGACATATGAGGGAATGGACCAGAAATGTCACTACGGATCAGCTCAAGAGGTGCAGAGGTTCTCTCATGGCTAGCTTTCTCATACTTTTGCTTTGGGTGTTTTCCTAGGATACAACCTTGACAGACTCCCTTAGAAAACTTGATCTTTGGTAACCCTATGACCATATCATTTTCAATCAAATAAGAAAGATACTTGTAGTTAAGATGGCCAAATATTTTATGCCAAATATTGTTTGCTTCATTAGCATGAATCAGAAGAGCAGAGGGGTTTGAGTACGGTATAAAATGGGAAAACTTGTATACTTTCGAAGTGTGATCAACAACACCTTTTGCTATGACTTTACCATTCAAAATCTTAATGATTTCAACATCATAAAGGGAGAATATGACCTTATTTGGAGACCCAGTATGAGTCATCTGATACACTGACAATATATTAGAGGCAAGACCTGGAACATACAACACATTATTGAACTTACCATGGTCAAGATCAATCCTTCCCTTCCCCAAAATGTCAGTGTGAGAGTCATCTCCCAAAAATATCGGTGGACCTTTCGACATGTCAAGAGGGGTGAATGTCTCTTTTGTAGAAACCATATGTCTAGAAGCTCCAGAGTCTATGATGAAGCTAGGTGAGCTTGATGTGCCAGCAACCAAGGCATGTACTCTCTCTCTGTCCTCTGAATTTGATCCTCCTTCCCTCTTCTTTGAGAAATTAGGAAGGGAGATGTTATTATTCTTTAGGATTTGGGTCAACATGTCAATTTTATTCTTCATAGAAGACCTCTCAGGATGATAGCCCTTACTGCAGTATGCACACTTTCTCATTTCTCCTTTGTTCTTCTTCTTTTGGGAGTTCTTCTTTGAACCTTGTGGCTCCTCTTGAGACTTGTTCTTGTCTCTCTTTTTCTTAGGTGGATTTTTAGGTTTTTTATTGCTTTTTGAATCCACCCTTGAATCTCCAACAACCAAATCTTGGTATTTGGAAGGTTTGATGGTGCCCATCATCAACAACTTATCTTGCTCTTATGTGAGGGATTCCATGAACTCTGCAAGCTTAGGCATCTTCTAGGCTTGAGCTGTCAACTTGGTGGCATGGAAGGTAAAAAAAAACACTAAATAGTCAGGAACAAGCTTAGAGAGTATGGCCAAGACTAGTTGCTCTTCCTTCTTTTCGATCCCACACTATTTCAACTACAAAACAAGGGCCTTAAACTTGGAAAAGTAGAGTTGCAATGATTTGAAGATACTGGGACTCAAGGAGATCAGCTCATTCTCGATTTGATGTTCTCTCATCTCATCTGTCTTTCCAAAAATCTCTTCTAGCTTCTTCAACACTTCATTAGGTGATGTCAATCCATCAATATGGAAGAGGAGGTCTCTTGAAATGATTAGACACAAAATACCATAGGCCTCATCCCTCTTGTTGTGCCATTTAATTTTCTCTGCAACTGCATTAGGCTTGTTATATTTTTATCATTCAAGCTAGCATTATGATCTTAGGATCTTTAACTGAGAGAATAACATGCAAAGCAATAAAACACAAGAGACAAGAGACACAAAGAATTGTCCTTGGGGAAACCATAAAGGAGAAAACCCCACAACTTCCTTAGAGATAGAATGAGCACCAATGGAAACAGTAAAACCTGAAAACATAAAGATGATCTCCACAGCTTCTTTCTCTCTCTCTCTCACTTGAGAGAACTTCTCCTGTCTCACTCATGCACCCCAATGAGTGAGTGTGTGTGTTTTAAGAGAGGTTCACTCTCTATTTATATTATTTCGTTCGTTTGAAACCCACTCCAACATGTCGGCCTCACTTAACAATTACTTACTAGAGCTGACATCTCTAGGAGTGTCTAATAACCCTAGTGCCCCACAACTTGTGGGTACTTTGCCTCCTCCAATCAACAAGGAGGGTTATCCTTAACAAAATAGTGGGTACTATTTCCCTGACTTACAATGACTCACATAGGGTCAACTTCTCTAGGATAGTCTAATAACCCTAGGGCCCCACGACTGTGGGGACTTTAACCCTTGACAAATAGGAGGGTTACCCACAATGACTTGACATGACTTGTTTACATTATAAAACCTCCCAATCGGAACATCGGGGCATGACATGGCTCAATTACATTGGCAAACACATCCCAGAATAAACATCGAGATATAATACATAAGATATACAAGTGAATACATTCCAAAGTTACAATTACATCAACACTCCCTCTTAACTAGGAAGTATTCTCTCGGCACAATTTATCAGCACAAGTCTTCTTCTCTGTATCATCTGGATCATCATCAAGTTCTTGTCATCTTCAAGTCATCTTCATCTTCAGGTCATCTTCATCTTCAAGTCATCTTCATCTGGATCTAGATCATCACTCGATCTAGATCATCATCACTATATCTAGATCATCACTCGATCTGGATCATCATTGCTAGATCATCACTTGATCTGGATCGTCACTGCTGGATCATCATCAATTCTAGATCATCACTTGATCTAGATCGTCACTATTGGATCATCATCAATTCTGGATCATCACTGGTAGATCATCATCAAGTCTGGATCATCACTTGATCTGGATTGTCACTACTGGATCATCACTTGATTTGGATCGACACTGCTATATCATCATCAATTCTAGATCATCACTACTGGATCATCATCATCATTATTGCTTCTTCTATCTTAATCAAATGGTGCTGTCTCTTCATTATTCTCGTCACAGGAAGTCCTACAGAGCCAACCCTTTTTCATGTTGGTTGTAGGCCTACCCTTCATGTAGGTATTTAGTTCTTATATCTGACCCTAAGTTAGAATTTCCCACCCAACTCTTACATCTGACCTCATCTTGTTAGAAAGGCATGCCCAGCACTCACATCTGACCTCATCTTGTTAGAAAGGCCCAGCACTCACATCTGACCTCATCTTGTTAGAAAGGCCCAGCACTCACATCTGACCTCATCTTGTTAGAAAGGCCCAGCACTCACATCTGACCATGTGTAAACACATCATGCTAGAAGGGATCAACACTTATATCTGACCATGTGCAAACACACCGCATCGGAAGGGATCTGCACTTACATACAACCATGTTTGAAAATAGGGCATTGGAAAGGCTTACACTTATATTCAACCATGTTTGAAAACGGTGCATTGAAAAGGCTCTACACTTACATTCGACCATGTTCGAAAACACCGCATTGAAAGGCCTCTAAGTCCTAGACTAAGGATTCCTGCTAACTGACCAGGTGCCTCCATTCTCACAGAGAATGGAATCAACCCTTATATCTGATCAAGTGGGAACACCTCCCTCAATCACATTAGAATGGCCATGTGCTCACATATGACCATGTAAAACTACATCCCACAATCATATCAGAATGGCCCTCAGTCCCAGACTGAGTTTTCCTAGTAACTGACCAGGTGCCTCCATTCCAAGAATGGCATTTATCCCTTACTTTTGATCATGTAGGGACCAATCCTATAGTCACATCAGAATGGCTTAGCACTCATATCTGACAGAGAAGGAACCAAATCCTCTCACCATGATAGAATGGATCAGCCCTTACATCTAACCATGGAAGGAACCTAATCCTCTCACCATATCAGAATGGCTCTCGGTTTCATCATTTCCCCTTGGAGGGAACCTCAATATGGAGAACACTAAGCTTCTCCTTGAAGTACTCAAACTTCACTTTGGCCAATGGCTTCATCAACACATCAGCTATCTGTTGGTCCATCGCAACATACTGGCACTTCACTGCTCCTCTCTGCACCATATCCCTGATATAGTGATACTTGACATCATACTAAAGTAGCACCTCAAATTTCTCTTCCTATCAATGGCACTTCCTTCCTAATACAAATCCACATAACCCTCCAGGTTAATCTTTTGATTCGCCTCATACTTGATCCCATAATCAACTATACCCTTTAGGTACCTCACTGCATGCTTTGTAACCATCAGGTGAACATGTCTTAGTGTGTTCACAGCAAAGCAAATATTTGGTCTTGTATTTTTTAGGTAAATCATCTGACAATACATCGTGGCATCAACCGACTCTGGTGAAGCAACACTTAATAACTTTAGGTTTGATTCCATAGGTGTGGTCCTAAACCTCTTCAGGATCTCTATTGCATACTTCCCTTGTCTAAGGAAGATTCTATCTGCATTCTACCACACCTCCATGCCTAGAAAATAGTGCATCGACACATAATAGGAGCATGACTGGTATTCTACATTCAACCTTGAAGTAAAGGTTGGAATCCATTTTACTCTCAGTAAACCTGAGAATCATCAGTAATCTATCCATCTTGTCATACCATTTCGAACCTCAGGATCTTCTACAGTCTCTCCCTTTGAAGCGGAGCATCATTCTCCCTCTGTCTTTCGTACTCTATTCACTGAAACATTCTGTACCGAAGTGACAAGTAGTATCCATGTAGGATCACTAGATACCAAGATCTTCTATCTTGAACTTTTTCAAAAGTTCTTCTTGCACCACCCATTTGTGAACTTGTCATCCTCTATCAACCTTGTAGCAAAGGTTTGGATCTTCATCAAGCTCCTCATGTATGTGTTATCCCATGGGTGTCTTCTAAGCTCGTACAAGGTGTTCTTTCATTTGCACACATGATTCTTCCTGTCTTGTGTATTTCTAGTGGCTGCAAATGTCTCTTTGTAGTCTATGCCTCGTGCTACGAATATTTCCTTGTATCCCATGATGTTTCCATCTATTCCATGTTGGAACTACAAACTTCTCTTCAGGTATCGATACTGCAACCTAGACATCATTCTTCTTGAACTTGTCTTCCCTTTCTTCTTGGTTTCTTCTTCATGGCTGGAAGGTTCTACATTAATGATGTCGTTGCATTCATCAAATTATTGTTCATCTTAAACTGTCATCACTTGTTCTTCGGAACAAGTCTCATCCTTCTTTGCTTGTAGGTGATTATGTATGAGATCTTTCCTACAAGTCAAATGCAGTTGTATGGTTAGAAACATTTCATAAGGTATATCCATAATGAAAAATTCTTATGCATAAATATATGATCATGCAACTACTTTAGCCAATACAACATCCATCCATATCTCACAGAAACTTTCTAGATGCCTTCCATCTCTACAAGGACAACATTGAGATTGTGCACTAATCCAATATGTCAGCAAAGAGGTTTTATTCTAGATAAGTAGCAATGGAGAATTGTATAGCACCATGAGCTACTTACCCATCACATGCATATTAGTAGTATAATGTTATTAATGCAAAAATTCTATCATGCATAATACATTAACTGAATATAAACAAATGCATAATAAAACAATATCATGAAATGACAATTGAATACTTATCTTTATTTGTTTCATGGGTAGACTCCTTATTGAGCCTTCAACTTCATCATATTCTTCATTCATGACTTCATCATTTCTTATCCAAAGGCACAAGATGGATAAGAGGTTCTTCAAGAATTGAGTCCTTCATATTCCTCATCGCTTGAGGGATCTTCTTTGGATGGTGAAAGCTTGATCTTCGGTTGCTCCCATCTTCTCTTCTCTTCTTATGAGTTTAGCTTCTTCTTCTTCTCAGAGTCTACTGAAATTAATCACTTCCTTATGGCACAAATTCCTCGAATGAATGAATCCCATGATCCTGGGAGACCATTCAAGGTGGCTATCACCACTTCTGCATTCTCCACTTCTTCTTCTACCGCTTCAAATTGTTCTGCATTCTAGATCTTCACATTCTTCAACTGTTTTCTCAAAGCCATATTCTGATTTATGTTTTTCCCTTCAAATAGCTTGGTTAAGGAATAAAACATCTTCGGTGTCTTTAGGGAAGAAACTTGTGGTACAAGTTGATCCGTGATTGAATCAACAATGATCTTCTTGGTCTTGACCAAGTTCTTCTTGTGTAAGGCTTTGAGCCTCATCTCCCTCTGGAACTAGAACCTCTCTACTCATGTAGGTGTCCAATTCATTTTCTTCAGAGACATCATATACTTCCATTCTTGGAAGTTGTCAACTTCTCCAATCTTATCACCAAGCTGATGTAATAGATCACTTTGAAAGGAGAACCTCCAATGAAAATAGCAAAAGATTAGATCTTACCGATTTGAGGTGTCCATCTTGGTTCCGGAGCTAGCTGATCTAGGGTTTGTCAGAGAAACCCTAATTTTCAAAACTTGGAATATTTTATATTTGATTGGATAGAAATATATATCTCTTCAAGTTGAGCTGTCCAATGTACTCATTTTTTGAAAATAGTGGAGGGAAGCCCTAGTTTTCCAATTTCTTCTACAGAAATTCATCTTACTATTTATGTGGTATCTTCGAAATTACTAATCCTCTATGTCTAAAACTTCGCATTAACGTAGCCTCGCATGTCCCTATTCCAACACCATAGGTTTTATTAGAATTTGTTTCACCAATTGGGACTTATTATCATTTTCCCAAGGTGACCTGTTACAAGTATGTTCTGAAAAGAAAAGTTGTATGGACTTCCATGTGGCACTGTTTTATCTTCTGGGTCTGAACATCGGATAACAGAAATTAAAGTCCGTTTCCTTTATAGAACATATTTAGAAATTCCATTTGGACCTTTATAGCCCAATATATAGCAATTCTCCCCAAGTGTCCTGTTTAGGGATAAATTCTGGAAGAGGCTGGAACCCTAACTTGAAGGGATCATATCTCCCAGAATATAGTGAATATGAGGCTGAATTTTGGACAAAGTGTACATCAGGATGTTATATTTGACCTTTTCAATTTCCATCTCTTGAGCCTTTTCCAATACCGAAATATAGTGAATGTACCAAAACTTATCAGTTTTAGTATTTAGGGTTTTTCCAGCTCGGGGTCAAACTAGGGTTTGACTTTCTTGGAGTTTCACCCAGCCAAAAATCTTGAACCAGGTCTCTAACTTCGATTTTGATGAGGAGAGAAATCCTATGCTGAGATCACTCAAAAATTCCTCTTCTCTAGAAAGCCCTAATTTCCCGCACCGAAAACTAAAAATGCTCAAAATCGAATTCTGCTTCGACAGAAAGATGCGCCCTTCAATGGAGAGTTAGCCTAGCATACTTTTGCTGATGGATTTTGGAGAGAGACCCAAAAGGTAAGAATCCCTAGCTTCTATAGCTACACAACGTCTTGTTCTTAGGTTAGCTCTGATACCATGTTATATTTTTATCATTAAAGCTAGCATTATGATCTTAGGATCTTCAACTGAGAGAATAACATGCACATTAATAAAAAACAAGAGACAAGAGACACAAAGAATTTTCCTTAGGGAAACCATAAAGGAGAAAACCCTACAACTTCCTCAGAGATAGAATGAGCACCAATGGCAGCATTAAAACCCAAAAACATAAAGATGATCTCCATAGCTTCTTTCTCTCTCTCTCACTTGAGAGAACTTCTCCTCTCTCACTCATGCACCCCAATGAGTGAGTGTGTGTGTGTTAAATAGAGAGGCTCACTCTCTATTTATATTCTTTCGTTCACTTGAAACCCACTCCAACATGTTGGCCTCACTTAAGAATTACTTACTAGAGCTAACATCTCTAGGAGTGTCTAATAACCCTAGTGCCCCACAACTTGTGGATACTTTTCCTCCTACGATCAACAAGGAGGGTTATGCTTAACACAATGGTGGGGACTATTGCCTCAACTTACAATGACTCACCTAGGGTCGACTTCTTGAGGATAGTCTAATAAGGCTAGGGCCCCACAACTGTGGGGACTTCAACCCTTGACAAATAGGAGGGTTACCCACAATGAATTGACATGACTTGTTTACATTATAAAACCTCTCGATCGAAACATCGAGGCATGACATGACTCAATTACATTACAAACACATCCCAAAATAAACATCGGGGTATAATACATAAGATATACAAGTGAATACATTCCAAAGTTACAATTACATCAACAGGGCTCTACCTCAGTTTCCATAGTCACCCTGTAGAGACCTTTTTCTCTCAACAATATATCCATCTTGTCTTTCCACTCAAAGAAATTGAATGGAGTCAAGATGATCTTAGCTCAGAAACCGTGCCCTCCAGTCAGCATAATACACTCCCAGTCAATGATGTCAAACCTGAAATAACAATTTGGAAGGAGAGAAATTGATATACAAAGGATTTGATACCATGTGGAAATTAAACCCAAGAGATAGAACAATTACACTCACAAAATTGCTAATCAAACATGCAAAATTAACACCAAAGGAGACTGAAATTAGAGCATAACACTAATCTGTATTGAGTAAGTGTACAATATCCAACCTTGTAAATTAATAGGCTGCTGTAATATATAATTACATGAGAGAATATAATGCATAAATATGCATTCAAAATAGTAAAAAATCAGGCTTACCAAAACTAGTCAAATCCCCCATAGGTTCATAAAGCAGTTTCCAAATCTAGGTAGATGGTCACGAATTGGATAAGTCAAGTGGGAAAGATAAAGAGGGATGGAAAGAAAAATAATACATGCTTTTATTTTGAGAAAAGGAGGGAGGATGATGTGGGAAAAAACCAAGGAAACTACACCTAGTCTAGCTTTTCCTTTTTCCTTAATTCATAAATGAAACAAGGCAGCTTTTCAGAAAAAGCAGATATGTGCTTTAGAGAATCTGGAATAAAGAAGACATGCTAAATTGGGTTTCTAGGATGTTTTCTAAGAACTCTATGACTCATATTTAGCATGTTTTGACTTCTAGGACATGTAGAAGGCAACTAACATAGAATGGAATCTAGGAAACTAGGTAATAAGACAAAAATAATTAAATTAATGTCTAATGTAGGTAACTATGGGTTGATTATTATAACAATATGAATCTGTAAATCCGTGTAATATGATCTCAGGATCTGATGCATATATAAGACCATAATCCTTGCAGTATTCTTGATACTTTCGCAAGAATGAGGTTCTCATGTCATCCTAAGTCCTGATAGTGGATTCACCTAATCCCATGAACCATCGCAAGGTGGAATCTTTTAATGTAGTGGGAAAGAGTTTTAGTTTGTGAGAATATTGTAGATAATTATAGCTCCTATAGAGAATATCAAACTATAACAAGAATGTGTCCGGGTCCTCATTAATTTTTCCATAAAAGGTAGGTAAAGAAGAAGGAGGGATGTTTTTCATATATACATCCAGTACAGTATCTAGAATAGGAAACCCAAAGGTAGCCTCAGTTTGATTTTCTCCTTCTCCTTCTCCTTCGTTATTTCTAAATTTTTTATGATATTCATTCTCTCCCCATCCCTCCATATAGGCTGGGTTTTCAATATAAATATACCTAGGAAGCTCCTTTCGAGGTGATAATGGAGCATCCCAACGCTCTGTTTCAGGAGAGATCTTCCTCTGGTCAACTGTTTTCTTATTGAACCCTAGAGGGATAGTAGGTTCTACTATGGATGTCTCAATTTGTGAGATGACTATATCTATGGGGTTTCCAAAGAGGGCCTTTACCTACTCAGGATCAACAAGGTCAACAAAGTCCGGACTTCCTACTAGTGAAAAGGTCGTATCCTTTGGTTTTGTGACTAGTGGTTGATCCTTCTGAGTTTCTTCCGGAATGAGGTCCTTAGGACCTTTGGTCAAGGTTCCTTCTCCTTCTATGGTTCCCTTGGTAAGATCTCTTGGAATATTTTCTTTAGGTTTCCAAGTAGAATTACTCCCTACAGGTGTTTTTTGATACATTTCTAGTGAGTTAGTAGTTGGGGTATTACGTCCCCTAGAAAAGTTAGTAGAAATGTTGATAGATTTTCTTGTCTTAATAAATCTACCCTGAGGATCTCTAAGTCTGTTCATGAAAAGAAAACTAAATTAAAGGAAACTTATGTTATTACTATTGTTGTTAGGTTTGGGGGTGCCTGTTATAACAAATACGCCAGTTCTAAAAAAGAAAAAAAAGTACATGACAATTTCAAAAAAAATAACACACTTACAAAAACAACAAAGGAATAACAAGGCTTTGGGGCACCCCACTATAGTGGATGCATCTGGCTGTTACACCACGAAAATTTCAGGGATTTCGTAGTGAAGTCGTCTTTGTGTCTTACTGTTCTCCCCTCCCTCTTGCTGTGTAATATAAAAGTAATATGTATATCTATCTAAACTTCATAAAGGAACCCTATTTATTCTACCTTATAAAATAACACCCCGGCAACGTCGCCAAAATTGTTGGGTGTGCTCTACTATCTTAAATACACCTAATATTTAATTATCGAGTGGGGTTGGTAGGATTAGAGTTGATACAAAATATATGCAAAGGTAAAAAGGCTCCTAGGGTGTCGTGGATATATTTTAATAAACAAAAGATCGAAAAATATTTCAAAATGAAAAATCGAGTCAAACTCCTAAGACTATCTGAATAATCGGACTGGACTGGAGTATCAACAGCTACTAAAAGAAAGATATAAACAATAATACTTATAACTTCAGAAACTAACTCATACATAAAAGTAATTATAACAACTAAACTTACAAATAACCAACTAACTACTCCTTAAGCAAAAGGCTGGAGTAAAAAGACAACTTATCTTACAAAAAATAGAAAACTGAAAAAGCGAGTAGAAAAATCAATAAATAAAACTTTGAAAGAACCAAGTAGAAAACTTAATAAAGATAATAAACAGAAGCAAGTAGAAAACTTAATAAATATATTTAAACTCTATTCTTTAATAAACACATACCAAAAACAAGAACGATTCCTATGATTACAAACAATCTAACTTCCTCTTAAAAATAATACATCTAACCCTAAACTCTATATGAAAACAAAGATAACCATGACGCAAAACATCAGTAAAATGAAATTAGGGTTTAATATTCAATAAATAAGAACAAATTCATCCATATTTAATTTAAGGTGAAAATAAAATAAAAGAAGAATAATAAAACCTTAATCAATAACCTAAAACAATCAAACTTTAATTGTAATGCTTAAATAAAACTACCAACTACAAACATAACCCAAATATTGACAAAATAAAATTAGAAACAATATTAAAATACATTAAAAACACTAAAAAAAGAACTGAGGGTTAAATGAAAGATTGAATAGTAAGACTATAAAGGGTGGCTGAATGGCAGACTGGACAGATGGTCCGAATGGCAGTCTGTACAGTTGAAAATGGTAAAAACTAACCTAAATGAACTAATTCTTCAGCTGAAGTTATGCTAATCTAAACCTAATGTATGGAATCAATAAATAAACCTATTTAACCAACAAATTAACTTTAAATCAACTCTCAAACAAAAAGAAAGCATTGCATATTAAACTAATTAGTAAGCTAGAAATAAATTTAAACATACTGGAAATTAACTTAAGGAAGTTCATGGCAGGAAATAAACAAACAGAACTGAATTAAAATGAAAGAAAACTATTTTCTATAAGTAAATTCATAAAAATAAATAAATAAACAAGACTGAATTCAAATGGAAGAAAACTATTTTATATGTTTGGAAATAAAGATTGAGAGCAATACTGGAATGAGATGACTATAAATAAAATAACTGAAAATAAATGATTGGAAACAGATCACTGAAAGCAAAGCTATGTGTGCATCTATTTGTTTAATTGCTGAAGTAAAACTAAGCTAATGTAATTCAGGAAATAAAATAACATTTACTATTATCTAATGGAAACAAACTAGAATTTAAACTAGACTAGATAAAATAGAAAAGAAAGAACCGAATTAAACAAATAAATGAACCTTTGGTTGATGAGGGGCCCTCCCAAGAATCAGGGGTGATGTATGCTAACTCCTACTCAAACGCAATCTTCAACGGTAATGCATACAACTCTTTATTCAAATTCAGAAACAAAATTACAGTGTTTATGAAAACTATGAACTGCGTAACAAAATACTTCTCTAACTCTCTTGACTAACGCTACTCTTTATTGAGAGACTGATATATATGGTTTACATGAGAGATGAGAAAATCAACCCTCAAAGGTTGAATGCTCTCTAATTTTAGTCAATCTGTAAAGGCCCATAATTGATTTCAGGCTAGTGCATGGACATCTTCTTTCTTTAGCACGAGCATGACCTCTATAGCATGAACTTAGCGTGCTATTCCTCCTTTCACATGGGCAGATCCTCTTCAGTGTGGCATCAATCCCTTCCTTAGCATGGTTTATGGACTGGTGTTGAACACAGGATTGTACACAACATCAAGTTTCTATAATGCAGGTCCCTCATTAGCGTGAGCGTGTGGACTGGTGGTGTTGTGGAGAGTGAGGACAACAACACAGTTGGTCTTCTAGAACGCAGGGCATTCTATCCCTTTGAATCACGTGGATAGTGAGAAGCTAGGTGGTGAGCGAAGTTGATTGCAAGATGGTGTGCTATCCATAACATGGCTTCGTTACCTATATGCATGGATGATCAGTTGGTTGCAGGATGTTTCATGTTTAAATGCCCAAAACTGGTTATGGACAGCACGCAGGATGATGGGTGAGCTGAATGGTGAGCTAGACATAACACTGAACTGTGAGCTGGAAATTTTGGGTTTCGATTGAGGGAAAACATGGCAAACCAAAAACGAATTTCACGCAATGTTTGGATGACGATCTGGACACCAAGCTAGATCGTGAGCTAGACATGTTAGGCAAAAGGCAAACTGAATGTGTTTTGGTGTTAATTTGCCCAAACAAACTATGAAATATGCAAACGAATATACATATCAGATAATGCATTAAATATGCTTTAAATAATATAATTTTGAGTTAATAAAATCATAAAAATGATATTAATAACCAAAGTTGTAATAACATCAAATTTGTTCTTACCTTGTGCTGAAATAATGATCTGCATGACATAAAGTATACTAAAGATAATAAAATATGTGTTTAAATGTGTTATTTAATTTCCAAAAAAAGATAATAAAATGAGGCTCAACAATTAGGTTGCAAAAAATAGTAAAATAGCAAAATATAGAAAACACGACGATTCTGATCAACTTCCTCTTGTCATATTACTTCCACACAAAACAACAGGTTCTTCAAAATAGTTACAAATCACCAAATGTTCTCCAATTGTCCCTTCAAAGTCTCTCCAACACTTGCAATTCTACTTCTATTTATAGGCTTGTGCATTTACATTCATGGTCCACTTGGATGAATTACTAACTACTCTTAACTGATTCTACAAAATCATGACCAATATCCGCAAAATATTGTCAAAGTACAAAAAGGTGACACAAAATATACAAAATATTCTATTCTCGACCTTGCACGCCATTCTCCCCTTGCATGGTGTTTTTTTCTCTTGGGAAGCATCCATGATGATGCGCAACTAGCTTATCCCAAAACCCCTGCCAACAGGCCCCCAACATTAATCTTGTGGCTCGCCCTCGAGCCACGTTAGTTGGCCATGTTGAAATCATTGATTTTCAACTTCAAGTTGTCGTATTGCTGAGTGACCTCCTTTACTTGTGCTTGAATTTTCTCAGCAATGTCCTGACTTCCTAGCAAATCCTGCTTTAGTGGGTGCTCCACCAGCTTTGCGCTCACCTCCTTCTTTCCTTTTTTCACAGCATGTAGTGCAGCAACTGCTTTCACTGACAATTGAGCTCTAATATCTTGGAACTTGTCTAGCTGTTCATTGCACTTCCGTGGTCGCTCCTGAGTCTTTCCAACTCATTGGTGCAACTCCTTTAACTCTATGGACCACATAATTTGAACAATCAGTGGATCTGTTCTTAATGTCATCTTCAGTGTCGCCATCTAGCCCTCTACTTCCTACAACTGCTTTGTCAGTTGCTCTAGCTGTTCGTCTTGGACAAAGCTACCCCAAAATTACGTCATCACTTCTATGATCTTCTTTGCATCCTATTCCATCTCTTAAAACTGTGTTGCTATCTCCTCAATGGCACCCTTCCACTCAACAATTTGCTCTGGTGGTGTGTCTGGATACATTGAAGCGATCAAAATACTATTTTCCTACTGCAAATGCACAATAATTTCCCCATGTTGCTTTGATTTCACGACTACATCCAATGCGATGGTATTTTCACTGACGTGCGCACGGGAATTCGCAAGTGCCTCTTCTACTTGCACTCGACTATTGAAAAGGTGGGCCTTCTCAACAATGAGTCAATTCATTTCTTTCTTCATCTTTATGATCTCCTCAATAGTCCTTCTCTTCAATTCTTCTTGCACTATTTTCAATGCGTTTATCTCTTGTGCTATTTCTTTCATCAGTTTCTCCTTTGCGTGCCCCTATTCGTCGACTTGCTTGTGCGTTGCCTCCTCCTTTTCCTGTAATCATATAAATCGATCGATGATGTCCTTCTATCTATTAGCCAACTCCTGGATGGAAACGTTCTGCATGTGTACCAACTTCTGCGTGGTCAGCGCATTGATATCCAATGATATTCTCTGTAGCTATTGCAGTCAGGTATTCACATCCTCGGTTCTAGCGTCAATTGTAGACAAGGGAATTTGAACATTCCTTACCCATGGTGTAGTGCTAATTGATGTGTACTCCTATACAGTCGCACTCTCTAGTGCTCTTTTCAAAACAACATCATAAACATAATCCAATTTAGCTCTTACCTCTGTGAATATTTCCTTCCTGTGTCGATTTATTTATTTCCTTTGCAGCTGCATCGGTTGCATCATTAACGACCTTGAAAATCCGTTTCAGTTGCACTTCCATTTCTCACACAGTTCTACTACTCGCAGCCTGATCCATGTGCCTCTTTGTTCTTAATTCCTTGAATATGTGCTATGCTTCCGAATTGGTGGGTGTCTCTGTCGACGATTCTCCATTAGATTCATGTTGGTCATCTTTCTAAATGGGATCTTTAGGTGCATATGCTGGAGGCCCCGTCGATACTTCTTTAGCACTGACCGGTTCCTGCCATGCTATAAGCCAATCATTAATCATCGTGTCTAATTCTTCATTTGACAGTTTGTAGGGAATCGATAACCATTTCTTATCTGGGTTGCACCGTGCTTGGACATGAATGGTGTGCGGCCCAATTTTGAACCAAGCAATCCTATGGTATTTTATTGTGGCTTACTCTGATAGGAGGGGGAGTTTAGCAGCTATTTCTTGTAGTGCTTCCCAGTAGACCAAAAATTGGATCGCACTATTTTCTTTTCTTGTATCTTCCTCAACCCAATACAAATTTTGATATTGTGCACCCCATGTGCACCCTTGCACACCTTAACTTCTTTGACATCCATACCTTGGTAATCGAATGGCTCCATCCAAGCCACTAGTGCGATTAAAATTAACTGCCAACTATATGTAATGGCTCGTTCTCTTTCCTAGACCACCACTGCGTCCTCCCTGAACTTGTTCATCCAGGAGAGGGACCAGTTCATTTTCACCCCCTTTACACATTACTCCACACATGCAATCACCCTCGAAGTTCATTGGATGGGGCGGTTCTTTTGTACAATATTTCTTGCGAGAATCTATGCGCTAATATGCACTGCCTGGTCGTAAATGCTATAAATGCGGTAAATCCGCCCATCACGCTACAAGTCATATTTATTTTTCATCGTTGCAGTAAGCCACTTATCATTGTCCCTTCCTCTGAAATATTGCAATGGGTCTGGTCCATCCTTCGGTAGTCCTATGATGTCGAAGATTAAATCAATTGTGATTGCGACTGGTGTATCCAGCCACAACATGCCGCCATTAAAGAAGGAAAAAACCTGCTTGACATAGGAATTTTCCTCATTCATTCACCTGAAGCGGGGCATGTTTATTAACCCCAGCAACCCAGTTTTGTCTAACCCCTTCGCCCAATCCTGCGAGATACGGGCTATTGTCCCACCTCTGATTATAGGAAACGACACATAGGGCTCATTCACTACATTTTCCAACGTGAGAAATTCATGGTCATCGTACTTCATTTATATTAGTGCAGGCACGATACCTTTGTTGCATACCGTCCCCTTTGGAAATGGTAGAATCCTTAGGTGATACTTTTGGTTCTTGGTGAGCCACTGAGGTTGCACATCAGGTCGAGTGGGTGGTATGTACCCAGGGATGTCCTTGGTAGACACCCATGTTTGAGCCATTGATTCTACACCACTGGATCTTGATGGCAATGTCTGTGCAGCTGCTTCTTCCTATGCCTTGATGGAAATTTTGGTCTATCACTTCTGCAGCGCTGGGGAGATCGGCTTTTGCGTCTTTCTCTTTCCCCTTGGAACCAACGACGATATGACTGGCATGATGGAAAATTCTTCCAAAATGGAAACTGGTCTAACTGAGGAATATCGCTCACTGGAAATATTGACAGTGTCCAGGGTGCTTTGCATGCCGCACTAATATATTCCAAGGCTCTAATGGTCACACACCCTCTCTACTCTTGGAAAGTGCCTTAATTCACTTAGATTGACTCAGTCGCTCTATATGTGGCTCAAATATACAAATCTACAACTCCACTTAACACAATTGTGCTTCCAACCCTCGTCGAGCACCTTCTTATAGCATCATGTCGATCCCTCCTCATCATTTCCAAATCCAATACAATCATCATGACCCAATCAATCATTAATGACCCAAATCCACCAACGATTTTTTCAATCCAACGTTCAAATTGACCATAAATGGGCATCACTTCAATGAGCATCATTGGTTAACTGATTTAACTGTCTTCATTTACTGTGTATTTTACTAGGTCGTGTCCTTGTGGCTATCGCAACGTGACCTTCTGACTGTGCTAATGAATTCTACTATTGCAAAACCACTTTATCCTGGTGCATCATCTATCCACCCCTCATCCTACCTATATATATAGATATTGTGCAATGCCTCAAGCACCGCGTGGTTCTGGGCTCGTCCTATAGGGCTTCCATGTATTACCGTTCACTAGTTTTGGTAGCATCACTCCATCTAATTTTGTAGTTGAACTACACCTCCAGAAGTAATGGAATTAACTAGATATGGACCTAACCAATGCATCTGTAACTTACTTGGATGTTTCATGAACTTGCTATCGTATAGTAGCACCAAATCTCCTTGCTGAAACTGTTTGTTCTTTATGTGGCGATTGTGCCAAGATTTTTGTCGATCCTTTTCAATGCATTGATGGAAAATTGCAATGAAGCGATCATGTTCGAGTTGTATCAGCTACTCCACATGCTCCTTGAATGTTGCTTCATCATCCATTCCTGTCACTGTCGCAATGCGCAGACTCGAAACAATGTACTCCATCGGCATGACGACCTCTTCCCATGTACCAATTTGAATGGTGTTTTTGGTGTTAATTGCTTGCAAGTGGTACGATATTCCCATAAGACTGCTGGATTCTTCAAATCCCAATAAACGTGGTTAGAAATACATACATTTGTAAGCAAGTGCTCTAATATCTTGTTGAATGCTTCTACCGATCCATTCGCTTGCGGATGATATGGGGTACTCTTTTTGTGTTGTATCTGGAACTCCGTCATTAGCGCACTTACCATGTGGTTGATGAAGTGACTGCCCTAGTCACTCATCAATATCCTTGGGCATCCAAACCATGTTACAATGTTATCAAACAATAACCTAGATGTTTTCACAACCGTACAATCCACGACTGGTGTAGCCTCCTCCCACCTCATCAAATAGTCTATTGTTGTAATGATTTATCGTGCACTAGTTCTCTTCCCAGGTGGGTTGATCGGTCCCAAAAAGTCCACGGCCCATTTATCAAATGGTTGTAGTGTTACTTGCAGTACCAATGACATCTCAACCCTTCACGATGGTTTTTCGGTGCATTGACATACATCGTAACTCCATGCATAATTTGTCCCATCATTATGTAGAGTAGACCACCAGAGACCTGTGCGAAGTACCTTCCTTGCAGTAGATCGACCTATGTAGAGTACACTAGCAACAACTGCATGTGCTTCTTCCAGAATCTTCCCTTGTTCATGCGAGAGGACACATCGCCACAAAATCCCATCCGGCCCTAGCTTATATAGTTGTACACCAATCAACTGGAAGTTCGAAGCCCTTACCACCAACTACTTCTTTTGACTAATTGAAAATTCCTTCGGTACGACTCCTATCATCAAGAACTGAATTATTTGAGCATAATAATCATCTTCCATGTTGACTCTGAACAACTGCGCATCCGTAAGCTCGTCTTCAATATTTGTGGGCTCCTCACCTATCTCAATTTAGGATAAATGACCGGGGCTCGTATTTAAGTGACCTAGCTTCACAATTATCTCAAAATCAAATTCCTGGAAGAGAAGTAACCAGCGACATATTCACCCCCCCAACACAGGCTTATTGACTAGCTACTTCAAAGCAGAATGGTTAGTAAACATTTTTAAATGACTTACCAATAGGTAATTCCTAAACTTTTGTAGCGCGTATACCATTTCCAAACCTTCTCTCTCTGTAGTTGTATAGTTATTTTCTACAAATGACAACTTCCTACTAGAGAAAGTGATTGGGTGATCTAGATCCCGCTCTCCTAGTTGCGCAAGCACCACTCCCAGTGCAATAGAGGATGCATCCACATGAACATGGAACTCCTTGCCCTAATCAAGAAAAATGAGGGTCGGTGCAGAAGCCATCTTGGCATTCAGTGTGTCAAAAATCCCTTGACACTCTTGACTCCATACAAATGTTGCATCTTTCTTTAATAAATTCTCCATAAGGGCTGTAATCGCAGCATAACCTCTAATGAATTTGTGATAATATCTGATGTGCCCCAGCGTCACTCTAAGCATATTCACATTTGTAGGTGGCGGTAAGCTTAAAATGAGTGCAATACTTCCAGGGTCAACCAACATTACTTGATTGAAAATAATGTGACCCAACAACATCCCAAAAGGTGAGTATAAAATACACTTATTTAAATTCAGCGCGATATGATGCCGTTGACATCTTTCCAATATCAATCGTAATTTTTCCAAATGGTCTCTGATCAATCCATAAACTGTTCAGTCTTCCGTGTAGACTTGCAGGAATTTTTGAATAAAATATTTGAATGTCACGACAACAACTTGAGAAAATATTGCAGGCACATTATTCAAACCCAAACGACTTCACTGTGTACTAAAATCATCCCCATTCAGTAACAAATGTGGTTTTATGTCGATCTTCCTTCGCGATCTTAATATGGTGATAACTAGAAAACCCATATGTGAAAGAATACATCTCGTGACCACCTACTCCTTCTAGCACTTCATTTATGAATGGTGTCGAAAATGGATCGTGCATGCATGGATCGTTCAATTTTCTCAAATCGATGCAAATACAAACTTCAGCTTTGACCCTCTCTTTGTGTCACAAATTCAAGCTATACGACCTCTGCCATACCGTTTTTGCATCTAGTTTTAATGGGATCTTCATCTCCCCTAAATCATGTAGGATCCCTTTCATTTTAGAGAAATTGGTCGAAAACAGATCTTGAAATTCATGCAGCAGATCCATGATCTTTTCAATGGTCTCTTTATCCCAATAATCCCCAACACTTGTAAATTTTGGGTTCTCCTTTGTCCCAATGTTGACTTTTCTTATCTTCAAAGGCTGACTCATTGGGTCCATTAGTACATCTGGTGCTACGACATCCTAACTCCCCTCTATTTATGGGATATTGATGTTTCTTATCTCATCGTCATCCTCAGGTTCAACGGATACGTTATAACATTCCATCATCGACTACATGTGGCAATGTGCATGTGGATCCACTGGATATGCGATTGGAACTACCTTCAGCACCACATCACGGATGAGCTGTAGCACATTACGGACATCTCTATTTGCATCTATGAAGCTAAAGGTGTGAGTGAAAAAAACTGTCGATTCTTCCCAAGTGGTTATTTCTTGGTGCATCTCGGCTGATATATACCAAGATTTCAACATTTCATCCAGTGTGTGGACAAAGGCATGGAGCCACTCATCCCTTGGCTGCGATGCCAACAAGGTATGACATTCAATAATATGATCACTAATACTATTTTGCCCGTCATATCTTCCAGCATGATATACTTCTGCATATCCAAATCGAATTGTTATCAGTCTTCGACACTGCAACCATCCTCTAATTGAGTTTTTATGAGTTTTCCACCAGTGTGCTGGAGTAGATTCCAGTGCCACCTCCAACGCCAACAATCATTGTGGATCTAAAACCTTCTCTTCGAACTCAACAAGAAAATTGGATAACTCGAGAAGTCCTTCATAAATGGGAAATTCAATAACCTCAGTTGTGACATGACACAATGATTACGTGATCAAACCACACTTCCTCACCTATACTTCATGCATGTGATTCTGTCAGTTCTATAATGCATCATCTGAATCAGAAAATGCAGAGATAGCACCGTGCTAGCCAAGTTCTATAGTATTTGGATGGATGTAATATTCTGAAATGTTGTAAGCAGGATCCCATCCCCTAACAGCTTCATCTTTTACTAGCTCAATATACCTTTTCCCTTTGCTTGGATCCATGGGAGTGATGACTCTCTTGTATTGATTCTCAAATGTCATCATCCTCCTTTTAAAGTTGATTACTTCCATACTATCATTCGCCCATCCAATCCTTAGCAATGTGGGATACAAGCCTCCACCCTCTACAACTTCAATTACATCAAAATCAGTGTAGGTCTTCATACCTTCAACATCCACTACCAGGTGTGACACTCGCCTGATCGGTTGTACTTTGGCCTAATTAGCCAATCGCAGCTTCATTAGAGACCAGCCTAATTTTGGCGTCCCCATCTTTTTCCATGTTTTTTTTGTCAAAATATTCACATTTGATCCTAGATCCAAGATAACTGAATCTACTTCATAGTCTCCAATTTGGATATTTATGTGCATCTCTCTCCCCGTCTTTTTCTTATCCAATGAATTCACTGTGAAATCCTTCCGTCCCTTCATCAGTCGGTGCAACAGGTTCTCAATTTTAGCAAGAACATCAGGATCTCTTGCCAGTGAGAAGCAGCTCTCAAAGAAGTTCTGCAAGGTACCATGCTGTCGCAATGGTCTTTCCTCTAATGAAGAATGAAAAGCAGTGAGAATTTCATAAATAGGTGACTTACTAAGATTCCTTCTAATCAAATCATGTGCTTTAAAGAATGTGTCCTTCTTAGCATCAATATCAAACTGTACCTTCTTCTTCCCAGCCAATTGAATTTGCAGATGAGGGCTATCTTCTTCGGTCGTCTTGCCTCTGTGGGTGACGAAAACAACGTCAACATCCTTCATTCTGGGTTATGCCAAAATTGTCACGAATGTCGGCCCTTGATTCTGGTTCATCGATGGATTCATAGGTTGATTTATGTTTTGTGTCACATTTTGGTTATGAATTGGAATTTGGTTATGTCCTTGACTCTGCACTTGATTCTATTTTGGAAACTGGTTGAATTCTTTCCACTGGAAATCAAAAAGGAATTCTTCCTTTGCCAACAAGAATAGAGAAATGTGGTTCTTGGGCCAGATCCCTTTCTTTATTTTGTCTCGATATCTTGGAGCATATGCCATTGCGCTCTATCCCCATACTAATTAGAAAGCTTGTGGAATGGAATGTACTCAATTGAACCCTCTCCTTTTCAATGTGAGAAAAAAATGAGGGATTGTGTCAAGTTTTGGACATGGTGGGGGCTCATGTAATTGATTATGGTTCTATAGTTGATTTTGATTTTGCAACTGAGGAAAATTTGTTGCCTGCCATCTTGTAATTATCTATGGACAGTTCTCAATAGTTTGATCAATCATGGTACAATACATATACAAGCACTGTAACTATGGAAAATCCCTCTGATAGTGACCTAATACACTAAAATTGTAACATTGGATAGGTCCAAATCCTTTTCTTCCTCATCAACCAAATCCTCCTCCTCATCCTTGAAATCCTCCACGGAATCTGCCTTGCTACTGGTACTACGGCTGAGTTAGCTGTCGTTGCAGGGGATTCGGCTACTGCTAGACATAGTGTGTTGATTGAACGTACTATGGTTGTTGTGGAGCCATCGACATCTAATTATATCATGGATGCAGTGCAAACTACGGTTGCTGATGTGTCAGTATAAACTGCATATGCGGTGGTGGTACATACTACGGTGGGGGTGGTGGGCGTACCACCTGTAGTTGCGGCTGCTATACTTCTCCCTTTACATAGTATGAGTCATATGTTCTTTCCTAAAGTTGTTCATATGCACGAAAGTAATTATCTTCATGCCCAACAGATCGACAAAATGAGCAATATAGGTTTGTCAGCTTTGTCACCATCTTTTGCATGTATCCAAATTATTCATGTCGATGCCCATATACTTGAAAAATGCGGAACCATGGTATACTGCCAAAACTCAATGGGTTCACTGCTCCTGAGAACAAATAATTTCATAAATCAGGGAAAGTATCTTTGGTATGTCCATCTGTGCAACACCGAGTACAACAAAGGTCTGCACGATTCTCTTTACCCTTCTTTATATATTGCAACTGAAGTGTCAAGTTTTCTAGTTGTGCCTGAATCTGGTTCATACTAGTTGCACTTTCTCCAATGGGTGAAGCTTCCAACTTCATTGTGATCTCCAGAGCCTTGCTCTGTGTCATGATATTTTGCTGCATCAGTGGTTTTCTGATTTGAGATACCAACACTACGATGAAACATTATTTATGATGAACATTGCTCATCTTGAAACTGACCCTCGCCATTAATGTCTTGAATCTTTGGTCAAAATCCTACACAGTTTCATTAGGGAATCGCTTAATCTCCTTCAACTTTGTAATGTACTATGCTTCATACTTTGGTTTCCTGAATTCTTCAATAAGTCCTTTCTTGATTTCTGCCAATGTCTTTGCATGGGTTCTGGTAGGAACTTGTGTAAATTTCATGTACCAATCCAACACATAACCGTGAAGAGTGGTCATCAATTGGCCCTTCTTGACATCAACATTCATAGTTTTCCTGAAAGTCCATACTGCCTCACATAGAAACCAATAATGCTTGGGATCATCAGTCTTGTTCCCATGGAACAAAGGTAACTTTGTTTTGTTGGCCGCCATCCTGGGCCTTCTTCATATAGATGCTAATCTACTACTAGAATGTTGCTGGCACATCAGGCAAGTCGACATGGAACTTGTGTTTCTTCCTGAATGCGGAGTAGTACATGGAGGCATGGGAACATTGCTACTAGGGGTTGATCTTACTCCTATCTTGAGCATAGTCTGGTTGTCCTCTTCATCACCATAGGGTCTCTTAGTCCCGTGTGGTCTTCCTTCATTATCTTGCGTTTCGATCATAGCAGGACCTTCCCCTGTCCTCTACCTCTTCTCTTATCGAAACCTTGCTCCTCCCCTTGTAAGACCACTTTATTCATAGTCTTCCCTCACAGTCTCATCGAAATGTGCACTCAACTACCTCTTATCCTTCCATTTGTCTCCCCCCTTTCGTCGTGGTATCCAAAAACTCCGCACACCATAGGTCTACTACTCGAGGTGCATCTTCAGTATGCATTTTTTACAGGCAAGCATCTTAATTGACAATTGCAGGGACAATAAGAATCTACCTCTTGGTCCATTGAAGAATTCCCTTTTTGCTTCATTGTAGGACCTAGTAGTATCGACCGAGAACTCGTTGATATAGCCTTCTAGGATACTATCCAACCAGAATTCAAAAGCTCATGATGCCCTGTTGTTGGTCTCCCGTAATTCCTGGATCAATTCAAGGGTGCGGGACGTTGGCTCTCCTCCTTGGAAATTTGTCTTGCGATAGGTAAATTGCGCCAACCACTTGTATAATATGATGGGAAATTCAGAGAAAAAATAATCGTGTGGACCGTCATGTATGTGCCTTTCCAACCACTTATATGTTGTTAGTCTCAGGTTCTGGTTCTCTATCTCAGCAAATCCTTGTAACCTTTGGTTGAACTAGTGCTGAATTTCTGGTCTTTTTGGATGCCACATACCCTCCTCTAAGTCATAACAACATCCTGAAAATGGAACCATTTGTTGACACAAACCCATCCAAAAAAACCCAATCGACAGGGGTTCCATTGTATCAACCCTCAAGCCACCGCAATCTCCCTGAGCACCGAACCAGACAAGTTTTACCCCGTCCAACAACACCCACAGAGAAGATGAGGTCTCACCCGAGGTGTTCGAGGGAGAGCTGTTGGAACCAAGTTTCCATAGAATAAGAGAGGAATATGTGCATCTACCTATTTACTTGGCTATGCATGATATGAGCAGATCTGGTTATTCATTAGCATTCACAAGATCATTCATCATTATTCTTAAATAGATCACATCATTCACTTATAATAGGATTCAACATACTGCTACGCAAAACAGATCTAAAAAGAAGACATCATTTAAGACAAGGAAACATCGCATCATAGATCCATATCACAAATGCACTTGACATTCATCATTGGGTTGCAGAAAATAGTAAAAAAACAAAATATAAAAAACACATCAATTCAGATCAACTTCTTCTTGTCATATTACTTCCGCACAAAACAACAGGTTCTTCAAAACAGTTGAAAATCACCAAGTTCTCTCCAATTGCCCCTTCCAATTCTATTCAACACTTGCAATTCTAATTCTATTTATAGGCTTGTGCCTTTACTTTCAAAGTCCATTTGGACAAATTCCTAACTAACTCTTAACTGATTCTACAAAATCATGACCAATATCCACAAAATATGGTCAAAATACAAAAAGGTGACACAAAATATTCTATTCTCTGCCTTGCACGCCATTCTCCCCTTACGCAGTATCTTTTTCTCTTGTGCAAAATCCATGATGTTGCACAAATGGCTTGTCCCTAAACCCCTTCCAACAATCTTACACATGTGGACTTGGATGAGTTGAAAGGGTGTTTCAATTTGGGATTTGCTTTCAACTATGAAGAAATTCCTGATCTCTCAAATACCTTGTCTGCTTTGGATTTATGTTATGTATTCATCCAGAAGTTTCAAGATGACCACCATAAAAAATCCTCTCCTATGTCTACTCTTGATAACATGGATTCCCCAAGTAATGAAGGCTATGCACAATATCCTATTGCCAACTAGAAATCTCCAGTCTGGGTAAGTAATTAACTATTTTCTTTAAGTGGGTACTTTAAATATCCATGTAAAGTTAGGATATTTGTTGACTAACTATGTTTCTAGACCACATGGGGTCTACCAGACTCTAAAGATTGTCAACAAATACTTTCTTCTTTATTTATTGCAAAGTTCGTATATTTTTTGCTTTACCCATCTAAATATTTGGGTGTAGCCATGATGTTATATGAAAGAGTACAAAACCCAAATATGCTTAGCTAAAACCAACCTTACACCAAAATGCATGCCAAAACAAAAGAAACCATGCTTTATTACAAATAATTACCTTATTTGGTGAGATGGTGCTCAGATTATAAAAATTGTGATTACAATAAAGGAAATGAAAGTGATGGAACAAATAGGTAAAGATAAGTAAGGAGTTGTCTGATAAGTGCAAATGACCAAAACTGATATCCAACAAAGAGGTTATTAAAGCTAAAAGGAACATCGATTATATAGAAATACTTGAATTCAGGGAAAGACATTGATTATATGGAAATAACCAGTTGTTCACTTCAGCTTGAATATAACAAAATGAGTGTAGGAAATATCATCTACCATAACCCAAAAGGTGTTTACGTACAAGGTATTAAACCACCACCTAACACCCTTGCCACTTCTGTACCAAAAGTTGCAGTCCTCCAATTCAACCAAATATAACTTAAATCATAAATGGATAAAGCTTAGAAAGTAGTACCAAAGAATACATAAAGTTAATGCTTATTAATCTTCACTGTACTAATTGTTAAATCAGAAAAGACAATTCTTAGATTTCTGGCAGTCTTTAAGGATATCTATGAAAATCCAACTATAAAATTTACAATCTCAAAGTAGCAGATGGAGGATATGTCATTCACAAAACTTAGCCAAAAAACAATTCAAAGCTATGGTTTATTCTAGTTATCCAAGTTTATCACTGTGAAAACCAAGATAATATTACAAACCCACGTAAGATAATGAATGTAGTTTAATAGAATACAATACCCCATGTCGAATTAATAATTTCATTGTATTACGTAGTTGTCTAAGAGGGTGAATGGTCATAAAGAGTAGATGTATAGTATTCAATATTGCATAAATTAAAGTGTATTACACCAAATGCTAGTCAGTTGATCATCCTATCTTGTTATTTAGCCTATTTAGTGACTTAGTGTCTGAAATCTTATTCACATTTTTATTAAAGCACATGTCATCGAAAAGGGAGCGTGCTTAAGAACTACATTTTCATTTGATACAACCATGAAATTGTATTAGGAGTTCATGATTAGGATATCCTAACTCGGATGTCATGAATCTTAATTAGTTGGGGTTTGAAGCAGTAGTCTTGTTGAAGGTGTTGTAAAGAGACTAAACTTAAGAGAAATATGATTAACACATCACTATGTTATGATTGTACATGTCATAGAAATTGCAATCCATTAACCATATAACTCCTCACAAGAGTACAGGACGTAGCAACACTAAAACAACTACAAACTTGAATGCGAGGAACATAAAGTAACAACGACAATCACACCATGAACACAGGAAAATGAATGAATGTCACATGCCCACTATAAAATTTTATGTGGATTCGAAGAGTGGTCGCATTCCCTACGTTATACTTAGTTTTTTCCTGTATATAGGCCTATACAAACCTTCATGCACTGGTCGTGCAATATCATAAATAAATTCAATAATATTGATAAACTTTGACAGAGGTAGATTTGTGTTATAGGATATTTTGGAAAGGTATCTGTTGGGCTGAATTAATGTCGTTTTAATTTCATTGTAGTAATTTCCCAGCCATTTAATTTTTCAATTCGAGGTTCGTAGGATTATGAATCACATGCAAAGTATATGCAGAACTGAAGCAAAATCAAGCTAATCTAACCCCCCATGAAACTAAGAATAATCTAATCTAACCCCCCTTAAGCTGAAACAAGCAATTGCTAATATAATGCTGGAAGATGAAACACACGGTTGAAAGTAAATTGCATAAAATAAAGACAACATATGAAGAGCAACAAGACAACACATGTGAGCTCACATTAACAATCAAACAATCTTAATTTACATCACAAGAATCAATGACAAATCATGAAAGCACCAAAACCAATATTATGAACAAAATCTAAGAATTCTCTTCTCCATATTACAAAGTCAAGACTAACTTCTACAATCTACTATTCTCTAAGATAATCTAAGATCTAAGATATTCTAAGATAATATAGGATTTAAGATTATTGAAATGAAGAGAGAGCACTCTCTTTTATACATGAAGGAAATAACCATCTCATAATGAGAGATCCAGTATTCACTCAACTACTTTCATATTATTACAAAATATGATCCCTTCAAATCCTCCACATATCTCTCACAAATTCTCCACATGTCTCTCAACCAAATCTCCATGATCTTCTCCTTGGAATATTCTTTGCATAACTATCCCCTTGAAATGGTGGAGGAGATATACGTGAAGTCTTTTCTTTGAATTAATCCTTCACATATTCCTACACATTACAAAGCTCATCCATACTTTCAGATATTAGTGAAAAACATGTTAATTTTCTAATATTTAATCATAAATTCACTTATAATACTAAAAATAAATAAAGTGGAAATAATAAGGTGAAACCCACATATATGTATGGAAATGGTATGATAAAAGGTTAATGGGATGATGAAATGTGAGGAATAGTGACATATAAAGTGGATGAAAAAGTGACATTTCTGAGTCCCAACATACTCCCCAACTGAACTTGTTGCATGTCCTCATGCAACCATGTATGGATCTTCTCAAGAAATTTTGGCATCTAAACTTTGGCTTTGATTGATGATGTGTTTTTAACAATGAATATTTCCAGGGTGTGAAATACATGAGTAACAACTGAAATTTCCTTATGGTTGGTTCTTGTGTGACAACCATGAATATAAAGAATGTTGGTTCTTGTGTTAACAACATTCATTTCACAATGTGAAATGCATTAGTAACAGCTGACATTTTCCTTATGGTTGGTTCTTGTGTGACAACCATGAATGTAAAGAATGTTGGTTCTTGTGTTAACAACATTCATTTCGTCATCTGTTTTCTAGTTGCATAATAATTTAACCATACACTCACTGAAAATGATAAGCCATTAATGTGCATAGAAAGCATCATTGTGCATAAGAAATCCTTTTCTTTATCTTTATGAATCATGCCAATATGTATATCAATGTGTATGAAGCAAAGTGCAATAGAGGATTTATTGGAAAAGAAATGCTCGTGAATGGTAAATGAGATAAAAAATGGGTGATGGTGGTGAAAAGAATGGAATGATAGAAGTGAGTATGTATTGAATATAGTTCCCCCTCCCCAACTGATGTGGTTGCATGTCCTCATGCAGCCTAGCATGGGCTATGAAAGAAATGGTGATGGAATTTTCCAAATTATTCATTGCTAGCATATAAGGAATTGCATGATTAAAGTTTAGAAAACAACATACCCCCACTTACCCAGAATGTAGATGAACAATGCAATAGGAATGTAGATGATGCCACTGGATCATGGAATGTGTCACTGCTACTATGGTTGTAACTGCTAGATCATGGTCAATGAAGGAATCGGAACTGCTGCTGCTAAATCATGGAAAATATGTCACGGATGCAGGATAAAAATGTAACTGTAAATGATGCTGCAGTTGTAATTGCTATAATGTGAAGTGGAGGAATCTAAACTGCTACTGATAAATAATGAAAAATATGTCATGGATGCATGATAAAAATGTAACTGTAAATGATGCTGCAGCTGTAACTACTGGAACTACTGTAATGTGAAGTGGAGGAATCTGAACTGCTGCTGATAAATAATGGAAAATGTGGAAGGCAGAAAGTGGAACTGTGGTACTATCATAGATCTGAAGTCATGTTTCTGCAACTACTAATGGAGTCATGAGAAAGAATATATAGTCTTCACCCGCTACACAACCTGATGGTACAATTCTAGTCATGCGAATAAATGTGTCGATGTCGAGCATAAAAAGAAGTCATTGGATTACCGACCATTGATGAATGTTGCTAACCAATGCGAGGAAAATCACCAGTGATGTCAATGAGCACTAAGGTACACAAGTACATCTTGTGAAGTGCAAATAGATGTTCTGATGTCAAGCTACTTGCAAGATCTGACGATCAAGGGACATTGATGAATTCCCATGATTGTCAGCGAGAGAACTTGCCATTAAGGCATGCAAGCCTCCAGGTACTCAAAATGAACTCTAGTCTATATCCTAGATGAGGTGCTAAGGTTGATGGGGCAAGACTTGTTGAAAGGCGGTCCTTAAGGAATCCCACATCAGTCAACATTATTTGGTATAAAAATATTGGTAGGACTATAAGTGAAAATATCTCACAGTTAAGTAGTGGATATGGCAAGGTTATGTAATCATGGAAAGGGAGATGGTTTTATTTAGAAGGAAAAATGGAATGGACAAATGAACTAAAAAAGATAAAGGGATGTATGCAATTCAAAAAGATAGGCATGTGTGAATTCATGACAGATGAAGCGATGGAAAGTGGACTTCAAGACATGGATGGTGAAGGTGCTTTGAAGGAGAAATATGGATAAACAATCATGACACAAATGAGTTTATGGATGGTTTCTATGTAGCAACCAACTTTATGATGTTTATTAGCAAACGCCATGAGTAACCACTTCTTCAGGGTGCCTATCAAAGCATGTTTCTCAAAATTTTGTGTTTCTTTGAAATGTCACTTCAACAGCAAAATGCGACTATCTCTGAAACCTGAAAAAAACCTTTAGTACAAAATCCTGCATGAAAACTTATTAGTGAATATTTTTTGAATATAGTTCTCCCTCCCCAACTGATTTGGTTGCATGTCCTCATGCAACCTAGCATAAAAATTGTGAGAAGTTTGTAAAAGAAAACATATCATGCAGAAAGAAGTACATAAGCTGCAAATAAATTTACCTGTTTCCCGTGTTGGTTTCATCTGCGATTATTGTCATAGTGACTTTAAGAAAAACAACTCAGTGTTAATCATAAAAGCAATTTCAGGAAAAATGAAAATGTCCATTTGCAACTTTATTTTTGGTTTTGTTGTTCTTATTTTTTTTTAACTTTTATGATATATATATATATATATATTATCTTTTATTTTATTTTTATTTTCTTTTGCAAAATGTAAAACAAAAGAAATAATTTTTATAATTTTAAAAATCTTTCTTGTTTTTGTTTTATCTTTACAACACACCAAAATAAAATAAAATAAAAATAATGGCAAAAAACACTCAAAATTAAATTTACCAGATCATAGTTGTAACAACCTAGCCAACTGCGACAATAATGGCCGCAACACATAGCGGTGACAACGAGCTGCCCCATATCGATTTGCTTCTCACCTTCCTCCTTGTTGTGGTGTTAAGATCGGTCCAATTGCTTCTGCAATTATAATATTTTCATTTGATGCTTAGGGGATTTGTTCAGCCTTTTTCTGTTCTTTGTTCATCCCTTTTTCTGAGCTTTGTTCAGCCTTTGTTCAGCCTTCTCAAAACTATGTTTATCCTTCACAGAACTATGTTTAGCCTTCACAAAACTATGTTCAGTCTTTTCTTTGTTCAACCCTTTTTCTGAGCTTTGTTCAGCCTTTTCTTTGTTCAACCCATTTTCTGAGCTTTGTTCAGCCTTTGTTCAGCCTTCACAAAACTATGTTTAGCCTTCACAGAACTATGTTCAGCCTTTATTGTCACAGCAATGAAGTTTACTGTTTTAGCTGCTTGGAACTGGCCGCAACAGTAAATCTAGAAAATACCCTCCCAAAGAACCAGCTGTTTATCACAAATCGTGGCTTTGTTTGGCTATTTCTTTGCTCTTAGGTAAAGGAGGATGTTACTCACAAAACCCATGTCTTGGATTTTCAAAATTCATTTCCATATGCCCGCAAATCGAGACACGAGTCAGGGTGTTCTTATCTGGGATGCATTTTTTTGGTTAAGGCTGTAACAGCCTGTGCAAAAATATGGAATTCAAGGTTGCAATCATGACAAGAAGTAAGAGTATTCCTTGAAAACTTGCTTCTACTTCCTTTCTTATGCATCTTTTGAAAATTATTCTTGTTTCTTACTCAAATTGCTACATTGGACATAAAAGTCATGTCTTGGATTTACTTGATTTGACTTCATCTGCATGAAAACAATGAGCAAAACGTGCTCTCAAAACATATTGAAAATTTTCTGAGTTTGTATTTTCAGTTTGACTTTCTCCAAGAACTCAAAATCAAATCAAGATGTTGCATCCTTTCATGCCACATGCCAAGATCAATCATGCACATATGAGTTATGAGTAAAAAATATTTGAACCTACTCATATGTGCCATATGTAATGTGGCCTCCAATAAACCTTTACTGGAACCAATTTTCAGGAAAACTTTGTAACTCATAACAATGAGAGATGCATCATGTTGAAGCTAATGAAATCACTGTAATCAGAAATCTTCTCCATATATATGCTGCATTTTCCATTAGCATTGGTGTAAACAACCATTAAAAATAAAATATTTCACAATTGCAATAGAGGCTGCTACAAAATTTCCATGCTATTACCCAAGATAACCACTATCATGCTTGCATAGACCACTTTCTAATAATAACCAAAAATCATGAAGAAATGCTCTTGAACCAATTCTCACATCAGAAATGCTAATACATGATTGTCATCAAAATCTGATAGAGTTTGGAGTTACAAATGCTATGATGCTCATGATGAGTAAAACCAATGTATGCATTAATGAATCATGAATAAAATAACTCATACCTTTGAATTCCCACCTTGTATGACAACATGTGCTTATGAAGAAATGGCGTCTGCAAAAGTTTATTCTATTGTAGGTTCTTGTGGAGCCTATTTCTTTCTTTCAGTAGTGGCCTCCATTTGCTTTTCCTTAGTATTTCATGTGAATTATGATTAAATAAAGGAAAAACAAGCATACCTGCACCTACCTATGAAGTCCTTGATATATGTAGTAGCATTTGAAAGGAAAGAGATCTGATATGTCCACAATGATGTAAAGCTTTGCAAGATGGATCAGTGTGGATTATGGACATGTAGCATGATGTAGATCATAGTGTTGGTGAATGAGCATAATAATCGCGAGGTCTTCTTGAAGGATTTGGCACCAATGGGATGGTGATGTAACAATGGGACTTGGCTTTACGAAACATTGGTCTTCATATGGTCTGCACATCAATTATTCATTTGTTATGTACTCGATCCATAAAAGTATTATTCTGGGTAAGAAACAACTAGAACATATTGAATCTTGAATATCTGGAGGGTATTCCCATATGGCATAAAATTTTGTCTTTAAGAATCACTTGTGCATGTATTGACCTTCTTCAATCTTTCGAGGACCTGCAAAAAAACTAGCACTTTCCTGCAATAAAACATGAGATCATGGAAGAAGAGAGGTACGTAGTCTCTCTTCATCTAATACTTATGCAAAAAAACAAGTAGTGCTTATAAGACAAATCCAAATAAAAATAAACAAAGCCAAATTCACTTTATACTTGTTGACAAGTAGTGGCTGGCGTAGATTACCTGACAGTGTTTTGGTAATAACTTCTTCGTTTCACGCCCGATTTGAATGAATCCAAAGCCAAACGAAAGTGGGCTCATAGGGATACTTCCTGTAGAAATAGGTTTTAAAAATTCTATGATATGGTATGTCATATAATCTAAGTAACATACTGCATCCTAATGTTGTTTGTGAGTTTTAGCCTAGACCAACGGTCACTATTTTGAGTACAACTTTTTCATTAAAATATGGATTGATGTGATTCCAATTGTATATGAAAATATATTCATCTAGGTATATCCAATAGAAAAATGTTTTGAATATAAGAATAATTGATGGGACGAATATCCCAATGAACAGCTGAGAAAACAGAGTTTTCACAGTGCAGATTTAGGATAGGTAGTTAGTATTTTGGGCATATCTCCTTCGTACGATATCAAAATTGAATGATTCAATTTGTGTTGTAAACTATATTGATAGGAGAGTCTACATTAGAAACAGGTTTTGAGAATTCATTCATTAGGTCTCCCAAAACATGACTGTCCCAACTATGTTCTTGAGCTGCCTACTCCACCCCCAGTCAGTATTTTGACCATATCTTTTTCGTTTTAGGATCAAATTGAAGAATTCAAATTGGATTGAAAACTAGAATTAAAGGGATAATTTTTATAGAAACAAGTTTTAAAAATAAGATCTTATGGTCCCTAAAAATAGGACTGTCCCGACTGTGTTTCAGCAAATTTTAACAAGCCAAAACGCCAAAAAATGCAATAGATGAAACATAGCTTCCACACAATGATACGAATGGTTGCAGACGTTATATATAAATATATATATATATATATATATATATATATAA
>LPNX010345206.1:126495-145752 GCA_001517045.1 Pseudotsuga menziesii
AAAGCACTCTCTTTTATAGATTAAGGAAATAACCATCTCATAATGAGAGATCCACTATTCACTCAACTACTTTCTTATTATTACAAGATATGATCCCTTCAAATCCTCCACATATCTCTCACAAATTCTCCACATGTCTCTCAACCAAATCTCCATGATCTTCTCCTTGGAATATTCTTTGCATAACTATCTCCTTGAAATGGTGGAGAAGATATACGTGAAGTATTTTCTTTGAATTAATCCTTCACATATTCCTACACATTACAAAGCTCATCCATACTTTCAAATATTAGTGAAAAACATGTTAATTTTCTAATATTTAATCATAAATTCACTTATAATACTAAAAATAAATAAAGTGGAAATAATAAGGTGAAACCCACATATATGTATGGAAATGGTATGATAAAAGGTTAATGGGATGATGAAATGTGAGGAATAGTGGAAGATAAAGTGGATGAAAAAGTGACATTTATGAGTCCCAGCAGTATCCATCTATGAACTTTGCAGCACTCAACTTTGAATTATGTATTACAAAATTCATCCTTCTACCTTTAGGAAATTCTTAACTTTCAGTAGACCTTTCCCTCTGTCCCTCATAAGGAAAATGTTCCCTTTCCATATTGCTTTGAGGGCTCTTATCCTGCATAAAAAAATGCTCTAATATGCATTGGAGAATATCTATATCATATAGAGAATCATGTGTATGATGAATATGGAATTAAGGGCAATTTTTTCTAACATGATTCCTATTCTCCTTGCAAGTTCCATTTCAAATGAAGTTTCCTCTCTCAGCATGTAGCAACCTTCAATAACTTTAGCAAAACATTCCAGGAAGCGGATCATTTTTCTAGTGGTAATTGTTTCCACAAGTTGTCTATGTTTTTCTATTGTCTCCATATCATCTGAAGTTAATCCATTTTCATTTTTTAAATCACTTCTTGTATGGTCACAATCCTTTGAAGTTACATGTAACCAACAAAAAGTGTAAATCTTCAGGGCCTCACCTATTAACATGGACACCATTTCCTTAGAAAACATTGACACCTTGACTGAAGGGAGGATGGAGTTTTATAGGTCTATTATGGAGGACTAAGTAGGCACCTTTGTGGATAGAGGTAGAGGAGGATCTAGTTGAGCATGCCCATGGGGAAAGGGAATATTTGCATGAACCACCTCTATTAGGGGGGTGAGTTTTTCTTGGAGGAGGACATTGGGACTAAGGAGGCTTATAAGCAATCCTCATCACCAGCCTATACATATATTCATACTTGGGAACCTACTAATGGACATCAAACTGATGTTGTAGTGTCTTCTAGTGGCAGATGATCCCTTACATGTTCCTGTAAAATGGGAAGATGTAATTGATATCTAGATTCTATATTTATCATTGTATATGATTGATCATGATGAGACCAGGAGGTAGATTATAATCCTCCATTTCATAAAATAGGTGTCATATATGATGATCACTATAATCTAAACCAGCTCATTAATTTCCAAAATGCATTGAGGAATGTCTTCTCAATAAGAATCAATTTTGCAAATGGAGGCTAACGTTTTGATACAGAAATTGCAATATATGACTTCAGGAATGTAGAATAGTCTGTCCTTAATGCTGATAACATTGCTCCCAGGACTTCAGTTGTACATGACATGGTTCTCCCATGAGAATGGTCGACCAAGCAACATGTTGTGGATGTTGGTTTGGAAGGTTCACTGCTTCATAACTGTAGGGATAATTTTAGGGGCGAAATTTAGCTCATGGGATATTTTTAGGGGGTTATCTCCAAATAAATATTAGCCATTTTGCATTTTTTGAAGCCCTGTTTCGCCCAACTTTGATGGGGTAAACTTTTTTCACCCTAAAAATCGCCAAATTATTATATAAACGATATAAAATCCTTGGAAATTAAAAAAAAAATGAAAAATATCACCAAACATTTTATAGTTGGTGTTTTAAGAATAGGTAAGATTTGCCAACATTTATACACTTTTAAATAAGTATGGTTCCTTAAAATCATTCATGTTCATAAGTATATTATGTTTAATTCTGTGTTATTTGTATACCCTCTTTTTCCTCATGATGAATTGGAAACATACTATATAGATTGGTTATCTTTGTTTTCCATAGAGATACATTCCCTGCATCCTTAGGATGATAAGGGGGGCAAGTTAGGGATGTCCCCTCTCCAAAAGAGATCTTTGTCCTTTATCCAAATGGGATGCCGAGATGTCCTTTGGACCCCACAAGGGGTGCCATTAAAACCCAAGCTCCCTCCTTAGAGATAGATTGTGTGCTATATTGCTCCCTATAATTGATTTACATCAAACAATTCTGGAATATTTTTCCAAATGTGCACTTCAAATGGGTTGTTTATAATATTATATGCAATTCAAGAAGTTAACAACCTCTACAAGGTCGCTGCCTCCCTCTAATACCAACTGCCACCTGAATCATTCCTGCGAATCTTACTAGCTTTGCACATGGGATTACAACTCCTACCTTTTAATTAGTCTGTGAGTCTCTTCTCATATGATATAGCTAACCCAAGTGTTAAGGATAAGTCTTTTTGGGGTATATTCTAACTATATTGACTCAATTTTCCTGGGCTGAGGAAAAACTAAAAAACAAATAAAATCAATTAAGGAAATTACCAGGAGGAAGTACTTAAAAAATATTTCAAAACAACTCGGTGGGTAATCTCTCAGTCATACAACCTGTGTAGAGCATCCAAAGCAACAAAAGGTGATATAAGACCTCCAAGTAGTTGAAGAGAGACAAACATCTCTCTCAGATAACAATCTGCACTGTATAGAACAATTCACAATATCTTGTGGCATCTATTTCCCATATTTATCTTACTAAATGGAGCAAGTGAAAGCACTGGCCTTTAACTAATTTTGGTCCCATATTTATCATGAGTTGGAGTACTGCTATTTTCAGTAACTAGGATTATGTTTTTGAACACTTTGAAGTGCTTTTCTTGATAATAATGTTAGCATATCATGCTAGAATTCAAAATGAAATTATGTCCAAAATGCCTAACCACTCTACAACTGTGTACCTCAGTGTTCCTTGAAGCAAATTGTTCAGTTATAGATGCATGTATGCTATATATGGGTTAAATGTGTAGTTATTAATATATACTAAGTGTTATATATTCAAGAAATCAAAAAATGAGCTACTGATCAATACATATCCTTATGGCCCTAACAAATTAAAACCTAGGAACAAGGAAAAGTATAGATATCCTGCTTGTCAAAACAACAATGACTCCTAAATGCATCCTAATGTTGTTAAAATTATGTCACTACATGAAAAGTTTTTAGTTACATTTTCTAGAGACATTTCGACCACACAAATAGTTGCAAAATATTCCCAAGGAATTCGCTTCCAAATTTTCATCGGATAAGGAGAAATAGATGGAGTTGTAACAACCTATACTGCATTGTACACTTTGGATAGAGACTGCATGGCATTCTAATTCTTTGAATCATACCTTCTAGTAATGGAAAATGAATTACAATATTCTGCAACCATACATGAAAAACAAGTGGGACTTGTGGGGGTGCAAATGGTAGTACCAAGCTCAATAAGTGTTCAGTTGAAGTCACCTCGTATCTTCAGATCAAAAAGTTGACTTTCTAGCTTCATGTACAAGAACTACAATTTCAGGATCCTATATCCATATTAAATTCCAAATAGCACAAGAATTTGTCAAACCTTAGCAGGGATATAGCATAATATTAGGCTTACCATTTTATTAAGGCTATATAGAGAATCTGATCTCTTGGAATTGGTAAGTTGACTTCCAGGGTCATAGATAGGCCAATAGAGATTCAATCCATGATCATACATAAATACTAGGATCAAACTCTTTATATATCATCCAATCAAAGCTTCGAGAGTTTACAACAATGCGATTAATGTTATGCATTTCTTCAACTTTCGTTTCCAACACATAGCATGGGAAAGATTGCTCACTACAATGGGTAGCAACATTCCTCAATTTAATAGTAAATATTATCTTTGTCCTTACAGTCACATACTCGGGTACAAAGGGGGGGCTTGACTTTGAAAATTTCCAATTAATGTGACATTCTAACCAGAAGCACAACTAAGCCTCATATCCTTTTAAATAAATATGAAGAAACCACACATGTCTGTCTTTCTTTTTAATTTCTCCTCAGAAAAGGGTGTTTGGAATACGAATAACGAAATCAATTCTAATTGTTTGTTGGTTTTAATTCTTTCATAACTAAGTTCACATCAAGTTGGTATTAGAAAGTGGACCTTTCCATACCTGGCATAAATTGTTTCTAGATATAGTCTAGACAAGTATACCAATAGGGCGCTGATTGGAGACTCTTGTCTACATTGTGCCAAAGTGACGGTTGTCTAGTATGATGTCATTATTGGATGTTGCATTTAAATCCAAACCACATAGATAACATGCAAGGGGATACAAAACATAGTTATTGATAAAAGGAAGACGAAGAGGATGCAATGTATAAAAAATATGTTAGCTCGAATATTTGTAGGGCATACTTTCTTCAATAAATTGAAGATCATTTGAAATCTCATCTCCAGCTAATTAAATGAGTGGAATGATCCAGCATAAGAGAATATAGGAAGCAACAAGTCAAATTAGGAGTATGAAGACAGTGTTGAAGGAAAAGGAGCAATCTATTTTTTTGGGGGTTAATACTACGGTATATTCTCTTTCCTTTGTGCTGGTCTAAGCCCATTTCAAGCATTTTTTGAAGATCCTTTTTAATCCAAATCTTCTTGGTTCAAATAAAGTAGAGGAGACAAATTTCCTAGGATGTAGGAGATGGTTATCTAGATTTAGGATATAGTTAATTCCACTTTCTTTATTTCAATTTAAAATATAGATTAGGTTCAACATCATTAAAGAGTGAAGGGTTTTAGTAATGGATGAAGCTAGATAAGGAATATTAACATTTCCTAAGACCCCTCACCGTTCCCCTCTTATGGCATCATAGCCCCTTTAGGAAGTCATGCTCAGTTAGTATTTATTCTTTTATGAACTGCAAATATTCACAATCACCATGGTATATTTATTTCATGGTGTATAAAAAATATAAAAAAAAGATCTAGGCATAATTAAGATCAAGTTCTAATCATTCCAAAGGATTGAAACTAGGACATTACAATGTTGCATGATTATAGCATGACACATGCTTACATGACCGAACATGGCATCTATCAAGTAATGTTATAAGAACTGTACCACTCATCAAACTAGTCAAGCACCAAAAATTGAACCAGTACCACCCATAAGTGTACTCTAAGCTTTTGTAAACTTCTTGTTATGGAAGAACCCTTAATAATTTTCTTGACTTTCTTCAATTACTCATAAAAGGATAAAAAAAATCTTCAATCTCGAAAATTGTAGCTATTGTCAGAGTTACTACATTAAACCATCCTTCAATCTGGTAGATAACTTATTCTGATCATAGGTTTATTACATCTACTCAAGAACAACAATTAGGATGATAGATAGGGGGAGAGCACAACTAGCAACATTTAAATTGGTTTCCTTCAGTTAATAAGCTTGGAGTGGGGGTTATCCATTCCCTAGGATTGGGGGCTATCCATTCCCCAAAGACACACTAATACCCAATCCTCAAAACAACCATAAGTAAGTTGGTTTGACAAATATGGGCAATGTTGAACCAATTCTAGGAAACTTATAGATTGTTTTAGACCTCAATAAACATCCATTATGCAGTAAGATGACCTAATCTACACTTTTGGGTAGTGCATGGTCAATTTTAGACCTTAAAAACACATGTTGTACATTACAACAACAATAATCAACAGTAAAAATCAAATATGGGATGGTTTTTGAAGTCATGACAATGGTAAGAGGCATCAAATATCAGTTTTGGGAAGCAAGAAGCATAAACCCTTGTAGCAGCAGTCAATTCTAGGTTGTTTCCTAGCATTCTGGGAAATCTAGGCATATCTCAGTCTCATAAATAGGTGTAAAAGAGAATCAGTTTAAAATATCTGTTAATTTTTGGGTGAAATGAATAGGGAATGGGCTACAAACGACCATAAAATTTCAATGTGGGTAGTTTGTACCTCATAGCGACAATGAAAACTAAGGTTTGGGACCTGAACCAGTAGTGAGAATCAACCTAAACTCTTTTATCTGAGGATTATATAAAGTCTTTCTTGTAACAAAAACCTTAGAATCAAGTTTCAGTTGGAAAAATGAGCCAGAAAAGGGTGGCGTCCTACAGTTTAAGGGATTTTTGTGCCTTGTTTTAGTAAGAATTCAACATAGGAGGGGTTTCCTAGTAGAGTTGCATCCTTTGATCCTTTAAAGACATCATTTTAGAGTCTATTTGGCTTATTATTGGAACAATCAATAATTTGAAAGAAGCTTTCCTCCATTTCTGTATGCTTTCTATGGGACAATTTGGGTAGAATACACTAGTTTCACATGTGTGGACACTTCCCTTGTGGAGCACTACCATTTGGGGGATCTTTTTGAGGTTGGAATTTGTTGCGAAGTGGGAATATTTGGGTATAACAATCGATTTTATGGAGGCCATGTGATGACTGATTGGTGGTGGCATCCCTCCTCTAGGGACATTTCTTGTAAATTTACCCACCTTCCTTAAGGGTGTTTTGTCATTTACAAGTTTCTAGATCTTTGTCGTTGTTATGTGGACAATTGCTTATCTTTAGTCCATTGCATGAAGGCATCATTTTATTGGGTGGATTTTCTTGTAGACATTCCTTGAAGAAGTCACAGCGCCTTAGGAGGACCTTTGAGCACACTTTGTGGACATCACTTGGTGACTTGGGATATTTAGAGGTTATCTTGTGGACATGCCTTTGGAGCACACCCTTTGAAGGAGCCTTTGGAGGCTATGTGGGATCTATTCTCAACTCTGATTTCTTGTTTGATGGAGACACCCCCTCTTATTTTGTACATGTGGAAATTGACCACCAAATAAATTATTATCTATTTTGTTAGAATTAGTTGATTAGTGGGATTTTCATATTATTTTACTCCAATATAAACTATATCTAGGAAAATAATGAATATTTTATTGTAAAGGAAATTTAGATACTCGTATATAAAGAGAGATACTTCCTCATTTGAACTCATGGTTAGATATTTAGAGCTTTCTCTCTTTTGACTTTAATTGAAATACTTTTTCTTTTGGTAAATTTGTCTAAGGGTTTATTTCTTGTTAAAAGTGTTCCCCTCTCTCTTTCTATTATGCTTATCTATTGGATATCATATTGCTAGCATTGTCCATGTTATTTCTCTTACGCCATTGAAAATACATTGTTATCTTGTTGGATTGGATCTACGGTAAGTTCATCTATCCTAGATATGTTTGTCATTGTGCCTGATGAAAATCACCAAGATTAGAGATCAACTCTTTATAGTCAATATGAATATTAAAGATGAGGAGTGAGTGCCCATTGCACTAAATAGTTTCTCACCTCCATGGGAATTTTTGAAGTAAGTTGTCTATGTTGTTGTACACCTACCAACTTTTGAAAAGCTTTGAGATGCACTAATACAAGAAGAAACAAGGTGTGAAACAAAGGCACCCAAAGTATATGAATCCCAAGACCTCACTCTAATTAGGAAGGACCCATCTCAAAGGATTTGGAGTGGTCCTATGGGAATCCCTTCATTGAATATAGAACCAAAGAGCCTTATGACAGGACTTGCATAATATTTTTATGACAAATTAAAGTCCATAGAGGATGGGCATCTCAGGATCATGGCACCAAATGGGTTAGGATATTTCAAAGTGTCTATAAAGTGCATACTTTATTTAAATATAAAGTTATCAAATTGTTGGTCTCAAGAATAACCTGGCAGCTAAAATGGGATGCAGAATAAAGGATTTAGAGATGGCAATTGTTACCACAAAGAAAAAGAAGTCAACCATCTAGTGTGGGACTACAATGTAGCCCAAACATTCCAAGATTGGGTTATAAAGTAATACCATTCTCTATTCATTTCCCCTCTTTGGTGGAAGGGGGTCATCTTTGGGGTAAACCTATGAATCCTGCTACAAACATCACATGCTTTAACATTTAATAAGGCTTTAAACCTCGATATGAAAATAGCAGATGATCCTTTAGTTGAATGCTTCACAAGTCTATACTAGATTTGAAGATGCCAAACCATGGGACATTTATTTATTGAAGTTAGCACCAACATGGAGAAATAATAGGTTGGGAGATGAAGGCATTTCCAAAATAATGTGGTTGATAGGATTATGAATGGTGTAGCAAGGACAAGACCAAAGGTTGTAGTTGGAGGTGGTTCTGACCATATGTCTATCCTACTACAACTAGGTAAGGCTAGAATTAAGCCCCGAAGGAGATGCAAGTTCAGGCAACATTAATTGCAGAAACCTGAGTTCAAAGCCTTAATTATATAGGATGGAAGCTTTAACAAATTATGAGAAATGCACAACAATATTCAAATTTAATAAAGATTTGAATAAAGTTTAAAAGGAAACAAGGGAAAGGGAGAAAAATAAGTACAATACTTCTTAGCAGGACATACAAACAACCAAATTTTGGAGCCAACCTATATGTGCCATGCTTAATACCACTATATATACTCGTCGAAACAATCAATTGTAGTGTAACATGAAACATGGTAAAGTAAAACACCAATACAAAGCATAATCCTAATGAATCCTCAGGAATTCCAGGGAAACACATCATGGCATGAAATGACATCATGTCTTGGAAAAAAATGGTATTCAGAGTGACATCATAATGGCATCATTAACACTAATATCATTTATGGGAACAAAAGTATGGAAAACTAAAGCAGTACTGAAAGAAAAAATAATTACTAATATTCCCATACAATATATGACATAATAGGCAGATTCAGATCCATGGAACCTACAAATAGAGGTGGCATATCTGGTAACACTAGGATTTGGAATAAGAGCTGAAATGAGAATTCAATCAAAGGTGGTTGTTTTGGTTGGTTGTCTTGTTGATGAATAATAAATGGAATGTATGGTTGGGGGGAAGTCTTCCTAACCTATGGACCTAAGAATGATGTGATCATTCTTTCCTAGGGCTATGACATGTTACTTTCAAGGAGAAGGCATGTTCTTTTGCACATACTTTAAAGAAATTTTTACTCACAAGTGTGCATGATATTCTCACTATTTTTTTATAGATTATTCTAGGGATGATTCTTAGAATAATTCAATGGATATATTATTTATACACTATGATGATGGTCCCTTTTGGATGTGCTATTTTCAATAGCTTCATTTTTAGGGATAGTTTGTGGCATGTGCCACCCAGAGACCTTCAACCAACCAACATGATTTGGTGTACCATTATTTATGCATCTGCTAGAGGCCACACTCACCAGGTTGTGGAACCATGTTGGTGTGGGAGATATGTCATTCAAGAGTAGTTGTATGTTCAGTATATGCCACACTCTTAGCATTAAGGGGATTTTAATGCTCTTTCTTTAAAGCCTCCAGTTCAAAATGAAGGGGGGTGTTGTGAATAGGACCAACCCTATTTTGACCTGGGATATCCTTAAACCCACTCACCTTTGTGTCTTGCCAGTATTTAAATTGTAATTCATTTGGCTATCCACACCTAGTCTCAATTATAATTTTAATCAAACTCGCTCCTAGTTGTATTCGAGTTGGGCATCCATGTCTCTCTTAAGGGCATTTGAGTTGTGTATCCATAAACACACTCTAGGATTGTATTCAAGTTCTCTCAATTGTATTCAATCTCTATCAAGTGTATTCAAGTTATGCATCCATAAACCCACTCTCAAACTATATTTGAGCTTTCTAAGTTGTATTCAACCTCTTTCAAGTGAATTCGAGTTGGGTGTCCATAAAACCACTCTTATACTGTATTCAAGCTTTCTCAACCATATCCAAGTTGGGCCATACATAAACCCACTTTGTTTTATATTTAGTCCAACACTAGCCTTGTATTGATGAGAGTCTCTATAAACCCACTCCTATTTGTATCTCATCACCCTTTATGGCCCCTTGCTTGGCTTAAGGGGTCATGTTGAAATGATGGTGCAATATTCATATATGACCATGACATTCAAGTGAATTCAAGTTGGTTCATAAACCCACTCTCATACTATATTCGAGCTTTCTCAACTGTATTCGAGTTGGGAAATACATAAAACCACTCACTTTTGTATTTAGGCAAATGCTAACCCTGCAGTGACTTGGGTCTCTATAAACCCACTCTCAATTTCATTTCATCATACTTTATGGATTCCTTCTTGGATTAATGGGGTGTGTTGAAATGATGGCGTAATATTCATATATGACCATGGAAACCTCACTTTGTGATCATCAATAGTGTATTATTGCGTTCCTAGGGTTTGGCATAAAATCAACCTAGTCAACACTCATTTATTATATTCCTAGGTGGTTAAGACTAACTTAGCCATTGTGTGGGCTCATAAACCCTCTTAGGGAGGGAATTCTATCTCTTGAGTTGCATATAAATGTACCCTCAAGGGTCATTTGGAACATCATCTTTGAATTATTGCTCTCTTATATAAGTGATTCGTTCTTTTTGCCTATGGTCACCATATTGTGCTCTTTATGTGGGCCCATAAACCCTATTTATATATTTGAATTTGAATTTTCTGTATATATTTGACTTTGAAGCTCTCTTATTCCTCCCTTTAGTAGGGACATTTGTATTGTAACTTTTTCCAAAATATTCATTACAAAATACAAACAGTTTTTTATAGAGTGAGGGAATTCATTTTCTACTCTATCATGACATTTTCAACTTTCTAATACTTAATCTGGTAGTACCTAAAACCACTAGTGTTTGCCTATAATTTTGTATTCAAATCTAAAACTCAATCCCCTACAAGACCGAAATATGGAACTTTCACACAGTTTATTTATTCATAAAATATTGTCATTGGTTCTTAATCAAATCTGTGGTTGGACAACACTCTCAGCAGCCTTATGGACAATATTATGTACAACCGACACAAATTTGTGTACAACCTCAACATCAACCACAATAGGGACATGTTAGATCTTATTTTATTGTTTTAGAGAGTTATTTATCTGAATCCAATATTGAGTGGGATATAAACTTTAAGTTATTGACAATTGATTTTGACTTTCTACGGTATTCTTAGAGTATTTCATACTATCAACAACAACCCATCCAACAAGGACAGGTATTGCCAACTTTTAGCCATTGCATATAATGATATTGCAATATTCCTGTTCTTTTGTGGTTTATTCCCCCTCTCAATCATATTTTTTTATTTTTGAACTGTTTTCTGTTAATATGGATGTCTTCCTCTGTTTTAACTTTTTATGTTTCCATGTTTCTATAAAATCTAAGAATTATAATATCTTGTCATATTTCACAATGTATGCATGATGTGTTTGTAGGTTTGTATACACTTGCATGTGCAATACTACAATGAACCGGTAGGTGATGCAATATGTGTTGAGATATAGTGCTACATGGGAATTTCAGAATTTTTCTCAAACTAATGAAGCCTATGTACACTAATGAAGTCTCAAACTATACACAAATCACCTCAAATAAAATCGAAAAGAGGAAATCTGTTGAAGCAAACTTAAATAACATTCTACAACCCATAGAATGGAATGAAGAGGGGGGAATGTACCAACAACTCCTCCAATTACCAGGACACGAGTAGGTTCTTTTCCATTTTTAAGTAGGCTCCTTTTCCATTTTTAAGTGTTGTTGTAAAAAGTAGTTCTGGAAAATTTGCACCATGTTAAAAATGGTATTTTAGAAGGCTCGATTTTGTGTAAAGAAGATAAATTTTGATCTCAACTTGTGCCCCTTCCCTAACACCAAAATACTATAAACACTGACCTTATATAGCTTGTTTTATAGGTGGATGTAGATTATGCAGGTGAACTGAAAAGTGTGTAGGTGAACTGAATGCTAGTCTCATTGTCCAGTGCTGGTCCCATCCCCTTTCCATATTTCTTTCGGGCCCCTTTCCATACTGTTTTACAGATTGATGATCTTGGTATTTGACACTACTCTCTTTGGTTCAGCTTTATTCTTTTCCTGCATGAAAAAAAGCAAAATCACGGGTACCGTGAAATAAGAGAACATTAGATCTCGCGCATAGGCTGTACCAATAGAGTGACCTAATTATTTGTCTCAAATGGATGTGTATAAACCTAGTTAGATAATTTTGGAGAATACTAGCTACTTCTTGTAGAGCCTCTAAATTGGAGAAGTCGATTCTTTGCAGAGCCTTTGAATTAGAGAAGTCGGGAGTTTCAGTATATTCTGAAGTCACTCCGTACGAATGACACCCTGTCGGTAATGAGAAATCCAACAAAAAGGAAGAGAGATTTGGAGAAATACAACTAAGCCATAAAAAGGGATATCAATAAGAAACAATCATAACCTCTATGTCTACTTCCATCCCCCTTCTGAAAACGATGATTACCCTCACGCTTTATGTCGACTATAGCTCCCTTCCACCAAACCACTGTAAAATATCTAGACCAGCATGATGGAGACTCTACAGACCAACATAACGGAGTTCATTTCATCTCTATGGGAAAAACTTGTGCTTGCTTCCCTCCCCCTTCTCAAAATGACGATTCCCCTCAATTTTTATGTCAACCAAAACTGCCTTCCACCAAACTACTGTAAAAGATCCAGACCAGCACGGCGGAGACTCTACAGACCAACATGGTGGAGTTCATTTCATCTCTGTGTGAAAAATTGGTAGAGGCAGTAAAAATTGAAGGGCTAGTTCATTTCATCTCTTCCCTTTCAACTAATTTTTTGTTTCGTTTTTTTATGCTAAACAAAAAATATTCAACTATCAAGTTTTATTAAAAAATACCTTTCAATAATAAAATTTTTATTAAACAATTTAATTTTCAATTAAAATAATATTTTTTTATTAAGGAATTTAATTTTCAAATAAAAATCACAAGTGTCAATATTATGCATTTGAAGTATATTAAGTAATAAACTTATGAAAGAAACAAAACATAGAACCTAGAATCATTTATAAAATTAATGTGAGGCCACGTGCAATGCAACATACAAAATCTTGTAAGGTTAACATGTTGCGTCAATGGTGTAATTGAAATTGTGACATTCTAGTTTTCAATTAAAATATGCGTTGTTATTAAGGAGATTAATTTTCGATTAAAATATAATAATAGCCTCATTTACTCATGTTTTTCGTTGACCATGCACTATGAAAAATGAAGGGTGGAACAAAACAAACTACTAATAATGGCACACACAACTCAGTAATAAATGTGCTGACATTATGCATTTGGCGTACATTAAGTGATAAACTTAGGAAACAACAAAAGGTGGAACACAAAATCATTTCCAGAGGTTAGTGTCAGGACACATGTAATGCAATATACAAACATTTTCAAGGTTAACATGTTGCATCAATGGTGTAATTGAAATTGTGACATTTTGTTCCAAAGGACTTGAGTTAAAAGGGTAGATAAATATAATATACCATTTGTACAAGTGATTCATTAAAAAACACATTGGAATTGACATCGTACTATGATGTTCTCTCCTTCCTTTGTTAAAAAGAGAATAATAAGGATGGTTTTCAAAGGTATGGATTGTTTTGGATTCCTCAACTATTATTGTACCCAAACTTGTACATACCAAGATGCAGTGAAAAAGAATGTAGGGAACCATTGAATATTATCAATGATGACCTAGGTAGGTATGGAGGAAAGCATGTTTACTTATTATATGTAGATAGAAGGATGAAGGAAAAACTCAATAGGATGATCTAGAATTATATATAGACTTAATTTGAATCCAAATTTATCCTTCAATGAGGGATGGAATTTCCAATTAGTATGGTACTTATATATAGAATTAAAGAATAAATATCAATCAAATCCTTTAGAATCCTCAATATCTTGGGATCAAAGGACAAGGATGAAATAAACCATCGCGATGAAGGGGATGACCACCGTCAACAAGAAGTAGTAGAGTGAAATTTAGGATGAGGGATTTTTAAATTTCAAAAGTGTACCCTTGAATGAGATGACTTTCTCAAGTCATGATCCAAAATATAGAATATATGGACAATGGATAGGTCCAAAATATAGACTATGAGAATATCCCTTTCACAAACATAAAATGGAATTAGAATTGCCAATAACTATTGGACAACCCCCTTAATGTTAAACATGTGCAAGTGAAGGAGAATGGAAATAGGAACTATGATGGTTGAGTAGTGGTTTAGAGGAAATGGAAGGTGAAACCACTAAGAAACCCAAAGCAATGTCCCTTGATTCATTAAACTCACTCATGAGGTGAATAACCATAAGAATATGGAGAAGGAGGGACATAAATATCAATGAATAAATAAATAAGACAATCAATATCATAATGAAACTAAAGAGAAATTAATAATGAAGGATACAATACACACTAATCAAACAACATATCAAAATCATATCCAAGGAGGGGAGGAGGAAGAAAAAATAACTAGGAGACCAAATAAGAGGCTATATACATGAAACTAAATGAATTTAAGATAGAAACCACACCAAATAAATGGAATCAACAAAGGATAAGGAATGAGATTGTGGAAATGGTAAAATAGTGATATTGCAAATGACCTTGATACTAAAAAAGGAAAAGAGAGCACAAAGAAGATATATAAATTCGAATTGAATGCAAGAGGAGGAGGAGGATGTGGAAGAAGTGGACATGGAGTTATTATCCTTGCATTATAATAAAAAATTTAAAATCTCCCTTTCAATTTAGCAACTGGTGAATCTACACTAGCACATGATAAATGGAAATGGGGGATATAAATGGTGAAGGATTGTTAAGTTCCCATAAGAAATGATCATGGATAGACACAAATACCACAAAGTTTACAAAATCTAAGTTGGGACAAGGCGATAAACTTGTCAATGATAACTTGAAGGAGAAAATGGAGCAATTAATTAACCCAAAACAAACAACCTAGCTTAAGGAGACATTTCTTCAAATGCCCAGGCCTTCTAAATAAAAATGATCTTATGGAACATAAGGGGAAATAATTCACCTTAGAAACCAATCATTTAGAAAAACAAAATAAGAGTAGAAAAATAGACATGGTGTTTATTTAATAAACAAAATGAAAAATGTATAACATGTATAAATTCACCAAAATGATATGGGGATGATGTGTTTTCGCTACTAGAGTATTGAGAGGATTTTCAAGGGTTATGGAAATTATGTAGGATCCCATAAACATGGATCTAGAAACCCAACTTACCACCTATTGATAGATCACTAGCAATTTATACTTTAGACTCAATGGTAAAGAGAACTATAACTAATGTATATGGGTTCATTGGTGTTGTGTGTATGACTCCTTGGTTAATAGGAAGTCCATCATCTCTTGGATATTGATGGCAAATTTGGCATTTCAAGGAAACATATTCTTGTAGAGACATAAAATAAATTAAGGAATATTGGTCATTGCCTTATTGAAATTGACACTAAATTCCTTGATCTTCTAAGTTCTCCACATTCTAATATCTATAAAAAGTCATCAAGAGCATATAAAGGTGGGGAACTTCAATGAAATTTCCAACATACAAGTTCTCCTCACATCCCAATTGATAATAACACATGGACCCAAAGAGTGGACCCTTTCATGGGTGTTTCATGCAAAGTATTGGCAAACAATTATACAACAACACCATCATGCTCCATATTGTGTTGGTGGCACAAGACACCAAATAGAGATAAATGTTACTCAAGACCTACATAACCATCCATAGTGAAAATTAGTAACCACTTTGTTTGAATGATTGGAATGGGGTTTATCCTGGTAGGCAAAAAAGTATAGTCCATGGTTCTTAACTACCTCCATGTATAGATGTTTATCATAACAAGGATAGTAGCAATTATAGGGATAGTCATTATAGCTAAAGCGATAACAAATTTCAACTATCCAAGGCCAAGAATTAAATATTTAGAAGCAAGGGTCAATTCCCTTGAATTTCTAAGGGTTTTATAGGAAGGGTATGCAATGGAGTCATTTGATCCATATATTTGGACTCTAATCAAATTTTCCCTTGATTTTTTACTCAATATTTTTAGCCTACAAACTCAAGTATGTAAAACTCAATAATAGATCTACTGTACAATGGACACATGGAGAGGTTCACTTACTTGGAGAACACCCCACGTAGGAGGAGGAGAATTGTGCATCTTGGAGGAGGTCATCAAACCCTAGATAGCACAAGATAGCTCATATTCCTCTATGGAGGCTTGGAGTTGGCTTGAGGATGCTTGGGTCATGAAAATGTTCATGTAGGGGGAGTGGACCCAATGCATCACATGGCTTAGGAGGAGTGGTGGAGTCCATATGGAATTGTGATGGAGGCATGTGAAAACACCTTGTGTAGCCACATAATATTGTATCCCTTATTGTTTGTGACATCAACTAAGAGCTTGACATGTGTACTGTTGGAGTGGAGAACGTTATTTCTTTGTTCCTACATATGATCATTGTCAATTGCTTGTAAGGAATTGGCCCATGTTGTACATCAAACTCATCATCAACAATATTTTCGTTTATGGCTTATGGGCTATATGTCGACCCCTAGGTCATGACACATGGTCTAAATGGAGAAACTTTGGCTTGTAAGTTTAACATGGTGGGAATTCAAAGGTTTGGCATAGTATAAATATTTACAAGGGATATGAGCATGATACAAGGCCAACACCAAATATATTGGGTAATAAAATTTATAATTATGGCTCATGGGCCATGTGTTCCTCCCAAACCATCATAGATGCCTTGAATTGGGATTGTTGGTTCAATGTGTTGGTCATTTCAATATTCAACACACTAATTCCTTTTAGAGCATTGATAACTTGTGGATGTATTTCCAAATAATATCATATTCACTTGGAACAATTAATGGTGTGGCAAGTTGGTTCATGTTGTAGAAATTCTATCCCTTAAACCCATCGCAAACATTGCACACTTCAATGTTGAGATGTAATACTTACTCTATTGGATGATTAAAATTTTGAACACTAGATAGCAAAAACCACACTTAAATCATTGACATTCACATAATAACATTTGTTTCCTAATCCCTTAGTAGACCCCTTCACACCGATCCACGTGGCACTTGACTTTCCAAAGCATCCTACCTAAGGTTTAGGGTCATCATTATCAAGACATGGTAATATCCAGGGAGGTGAAGGGAAAGAGGGAGGTGGTTATAAATATATAGATATCATTGGGTGAGAACTTATAGCTTTAGGGAGAAAAAATAAATAAATCTAATGTACTATGGGGATGGGAATGATGTCATCATGTAGTCTGTATTTAGGTCACATGAGGAGCTTGTTAAGAAATGGTAGTGTTTCAAGGTGATATCTATCATACATGATTCCGAGGTGTTATCTATCATATATTAAATTAAATTAGGTTCTAAATAATTTTGTATATAGTTCCTATGAATAACAACTTAGTAGGTGACTTCATAATCGGTGGATTTTTAATTACATAATTTTGTTGACACATGTTTCCATCTTTTATATGTTTAGTCCAAATATTTGCAATCTTATGATGTTAGTCCAAATATTTGTAGTCTTTTGTCCTTTTAACATGTTATACCTTGTGGATTTGTTGTCTTCACCCGATTGGTCCCTTTGGAATCCACATTACCATTATGCTTGGTCTTTGACTTACTATGGGTATGCTTGAAGGGTCATGTAAGGATGGAATATTTGAACCTAAATTAGGAGGAAGGGTATCACAAATATTTAAATGGAAACCATAACCTTGTTGTATCCCAATAATTCCATATGCAAAGGATGATTTGATGGCATGGTTCCCACACATAGTCCATGAGTCCCAAAGGAAAAACACTATGGCTTCAAACTATCTATTTTGACCTTGGATCGCATCTAAACTTATTATAACCATCCTTAATGTACTAAACTCAACATGGCCATCATATATTGATCACATGACAATGATTCCCTTTACAGGACCTTTTGTGGTGTCTAAGGGATACAATGATGTCCCATGAGCCCCATAGACAAACATTATGGTATAATACCCTACATTAATGCATTGAACCACATCATAGGCACCGAGAACTATGTCTAGTGTTCTAATTAACTTCAAAAGTAGCACCGTATCCCACTTCCAAGCAAAATATTCCGTATGGAGGGCCAATATGGTGGTTTGGAACCACACACATGTAACATATCTCCATAGTAAAATGATATAGTGTAAGGTCCTAGATATTTTATTATACCATGGAATGGTCCTCAAGCTTCATCCCTAATGCACCCCTCCTCAACTTGTTGGCCATATCTCACATGTAGGCAAAGGATTCCCTACACAGGCCCTATGCAATGATGTGGGTTAATGTGCAAAGAACATGAGCACCATAGGAAAATTTTATATCCCAACAACATGGGTTTTGTTATTAAATGAAGGATTAGTGACCAAGAAGAATCCATAATGTGACTAATCTCAAAATAGTCACCATATCCCTATGATATGAAAAAGGTGGACTAGGGCCTCATGGATGGCCTATATAGAATCCAAAAGCCACATGTTATAGACTAAAAATTTGGATCTTCACCCTGTAACATGAATTGGGTCATGAGATTAACCATCCTTGGTGTACTAAACCTTCAAATGTGATACCACATCTCAATCACATTCCAAATATTTTCTATGCATGGGATATGTTGTGGGATTTTCAAATGCGATATAAACACCATCCCCAAAAGTCTGAATTCTCATGAATTTCAAGGGAGGTTTTTTAAAAATTGGCTTAAAAATACCTTTAGGGGGGGTTTGAGTCAATTGCCCCAAAAAAACATTCATGACAATTGGAATTTTGAGGGCGGCTTTATCACAACCGCCCCCACAAGTCCAAATTCCCATAAATTTTAGGGGCTACTTTAAAACAACCACCCTCCAAATCCCAATTATCATGTCATTTGGGGGCAGCTTTCAAACAATCGCCCCCAAAATTCAAATTATTATGAATTTTGGGGGCGGCTTTAAAAGAACTTCCACCAATAGTTCATTTATAATTACTTTTTGGGGGAGTTAAAAAATGCCTAAAACATAACCTTTAGGGGGCGTCTTTCCACCCCCCCGCCCCAAATCCCAATGAGACCTTTTGGGGGGGTTAAGAACCACCCCCAAA
>LPNX010345206.1:146752-188018 GCA_001517045.1 Pseudotsuga menziesii
TTTCAATACCAAGTCATCAATCTGAAATTTTTCCTCCTTTACTTTTCTGTCAAAAGTATTCTTTACCTTCTCTTGATGCACCTATAATTTGTCATAAGTTGTATCTCGCATTTCATTCAAATCTATAATTTGATTAATCCTCCTCTTCATGTGATTTGTCTCATCCTCATGTTCTTGCAATAGTTTTATGATAGGTAAACCAAAAGGTGCTGGAAAAACTTCTTCATCTCCATAAACAAACTGAAAAGGAGACATGCCAATCACTCTTCTTGTACTGATCTTATCTTCCATCAAAGTATATTTCAGCTTTGTATGCTAAGATATTTTATTTTCTTCCAGCAACTTCTAAATTATCCTTACCAAACTCTTGTTGAAAGATTCTACAAGTATGATTTCCCTATGGATAGTTGGAAGTGGAATGATTCAAATTAATGTGATACTTTTGACAAAAACTTACCATATTTTTAGATTTGAAGGTTGCATTATCTACCACAATCCTCCTTGGACACCCAAAATTCCATAATGACAACATTAGTGGCTTTCCTAGTTGGTATAGCTTCAATCCATTTAGTAAAATAATATGTTGCTATTAGAATCCACCTTTGTTGTCTTGAAGAATTTGGGTTGATTTCCCCAATGAAATCTAACCCTCTTTGTTGAAAGGGTGCCTCAATTGAAATTGGATTAAGAGGCAGTGGTACCAGCTTTCGTTTTCCATAAAAAATATGACACTGATGACATGTAGTGATTTCTTTATAAATGTCTAAAAACATGGAAGGCCAATAAAAAACAGCTCTCAATTTATTTTTTAATTATCACCTTCCAAGAGTGATGTCCTCCACAATCCCATTAATGAAATTCCTTCATTGTTTGTTAAGCCTCATTTTCCAATAAGCAATTTAGCAAAACACCACCAAGATCCTTCCAATACAAATATTGATTCATAATACATAATTTTGCAGCCTTTAATTTAACCAATATAGCTCTTGTTTTACTCAATCCTACAGGAGCTTGCAAGTTTGCAATACATATATGACATCACTATACCATGGAGAGAGAGAGAGAAATATGACAATACCTATAACCTTGCATCAAGTTGATTTGAATAACTAGACAAGAAGTTGATCTGTAGAGAGTCACAATTAGAGTTTTTCATTAACTTGGAAATCCCCTGTCCCTTGACCAACTTCGTAGGATTAATTTCAAGATCATACTCCAACAACACATCAATCCACTCAGCCCTCTTACCTTATGGATCTGGTTGAGTGATGATACTCTTTACTACATTACTTGGCACATATGCAACAATATGAGAATTAAGAATATATACTCTAAAGGTTTTCAAACATTTCACCAAAGCATAGGCATGTTTTTCCATAATATCATACTTAATCTCTCCATCCCTCAACACCTTGTTGAAGAAAGAAATAGGTTTCTCTCCATTTTGGCTATTCTTTTGTAGTAGAACTCCAACAATCGTATGCTCACCTGCATAAGAGAATACCAGGAAATCTTTAATAAAATATGGACTCACCAAACTGGGGATTCAGTGATAGCCTTTTTAATATCTTTAAAAGACTTTATATCATCCATTGTCCATTTTATCTCATTTTCTTTCTTCAACATATTTGTAATGTTTCTCAGAATTTCAACAAAACTTGGGATAAATCTCCTCAAAAAATTCACCTGTCTAATAAATGACTGCACCTCTTTCTTACTCCTGGGTTCTTCAACCTTCAAAATAGAACTAACTCTTGCTGCATCAATTATAATTCCTTACTTAGAAATAATATGTCCTAACAGCTTTCCCTCTTCCAATGCAAAATTTGACTTCCTGGGATTGAGTAAGATGACATACTTTCTGCACTTCCAAAAAACCTTTTCCAAATTCTTAATATGATCCCTTCCATACTTAGAATAAATAGTTATATCATTCATATAAACTACTACAAACTTATCCTTTTCTTCGGAAAAAGAAATATCCATGGCTCTTTAGAATGTGGCTCTTGCATTTATCAACCCAAAAGGCATCTTGGCATACATAAAAGTAACCCATGGTGTAGTGAAAGCAATTTTTTCTTGGTCCTCTGGAAGGAAATTTACTTGATTATATCCAGAGAAACCACCCATGGTATAAATTCTCTCTGCCCCTACCACTTTCTGCACAACATGGTCCATTTTGGGTAAAGGATAGTTGTATTTTATTGATACTTTGTTTAGATTCCTGAAATATACACAAAGTATGATCTCACCATTCTTTTTTCTAACAGGTACTAAGTTAGATACTTACTTAGAAAATCTTAGAGTAACAATAATTTTAGCATTGAACAATTTCTTCACTTCCTTTTCAATCAGGGGTAGCAACATTGGATTAATTCTTCTCAACTTTTGTCTAAATAGATTTCTCTAGGTTTGATTGGAATAGTGTATTGTATGATAAAAGTATCACACTCCTTCAAATCTTCATAACTCCATGTAAATACATCTGTATATTTATTCATTAAATTTATGTATTCTTCTTTTGCAGGCAGTTTTTTGGACAGTTTCACAATTCTGGATGATTCTTCAGTACCTATGTTTTGGTCTTCAACATCATTCTCAACAGGATAAACCTTGGTATCCTTTGCTACATCATTCTTATCAAATAATTTTTCTTGGGGAATCAAACCTTTTGGAATATAATTACTTTTTAACTGGTTTATATCTTTTCCCCCTATCCTGTTTTTCAAAATTTTCTTTTCAACATCTTCTTTTTCGGACTATACATCTTCATGGAATTTTTGTGTGTTATCATTCTCTGTATCTATTTGAGTATTTAAAAACTCATATGACATCTCCAAAAATGTTTTAATATGCATATCATCATAAAACACCTGCCAATACTTGGAATTGTCGGGTATAGAAGGTATATTTATGACTTGGACTTTGTACTTGTTTTGAGAATAAATGGGAGTCTTAAAATTACGAGCAGTCATAGACAAAGAACCAGCTACCTGAGTTTCTATTCTAGGGGCCACTCTCATTTTATGTTCTATAAAATAATTTCCAAACATGTCCCAAACTTCATTCCTGTAGGCCCTCATTCTGGGATTTTTTTTCTGGTAACTATCATTTACCTAATTCACCAGAAGTTCTAAATCCCTAACTTCATCTATTCTCTTTTCTCCCAAACCTTTCAAAGCATGTAAACCCAGTAGCAGAGCTTCATACTCAGCCACATTATTTGTTCATTCAAAAGTTAGTTTATAAGAGTAATCCTTAAAATATCTATTTGGAGAAATAATCCAAACACCAGCACCAACCCCTTCTTTACTTATGGACCCATCAAAATACATGGTCCACAATCCCTCTTCATTCTGTTTCTTTTCCAAGGCTTCTTGTCTATTGGTAAATTCCTTATCCTATTTAAACTTGATCTGTAAAGAAACTTCAGGATCCACATGAGTGGAGTCATTGAAAAATATAGAGGATCCTAAATCAATGTCTACAACATAAATAAGATGGTTGTCAGGATTATCTTGGTTGGTAACCACATAGGCAATTTTTTCTCTCTATACAGTATCATGTTTCCTCCAAACAAAGGAATGGCGGCATATGGCATATCCATATGTAACGTTCCTTTCAATTTTGATGCCCAATATCTTGACAACAACATGCCAAACTTGGGAGGAATGCCAGCTACTACAACATCCATGACAATATTTTTAGCAGGAAGTTGTGCAAGGGTTACCACCATATCTTTAATTAATCCCAGACATCTTACCTTTCTAGATTCGAAGGAATATATATCTTTATAGGGCCTAGTAATCTCCAATCACAAACTTTCCACTACTACCCTTGGCATTATGTTATGAGATGCACCAGAATCAAGCATAACATTGTGCAAAATCATATCATGAACATTCAAACTTAGATAAAAAGGAGGGACTTCATCTTCATCTGTATTTTCGATTTTAGGTCCAAGGACAATAGTGGGAGCATCATCTATTACTTCTAAAATATTTGGTTGATAATCACCCTGATTTTTTACCATTTTAGTGATTTTCTCTCTATATTCGTAATTCCTTAACAACTCATTAAATGGAATGGAAATTTTAATCTTTGAAAGTTCTGATCACAAGTTGAAGGATGAAATTTTTTTATCCACATCTACAGATGTCGGTTATCTAACTTCTTTTGATTTTTCTTCTTTATTTTTTGAAACTTTCTGTACATCATTTTCTTTTTGTTTCTCTTTTTTTTTTTATGTATTATTTTGACTTCTAGAAGGATTATTTGCATTAGATCTTCCTTTATTCATAGGTACATCTCTACTTCTCAACTTCAAGTTCCTCTAAAAATCATCTATTGCATTCTAGTAACTCCTCTGCTATTGATCTGAATCCACCTCATACACATTACTTCCATATTCATGGGAAAACAAATTATGCTCCTCTTCAGTGAGATAGATTTTTGTATTTAAATCATCAAAATGGTGAATCTGGTTGTCCATTGGATCATTTTCTTCCTCCACATCATCAACATAATTCTCAGGAAAGGGAGGTCCTATCTATTGATATTCAGGATTTATGATATTTATTTGGTCTCTTTGTCTATTTTGAGGGGGAGGAGGAGGTCGTGGTCTTCTAAAATGGGGGTTCCTTGCTTTAGGTTTGGGTTTCTCTCTATTTGGTAGTCCATTGTCTAGAGCCAACCTATCCATTAACCTCTCCATGGTTTTCATCATCATTTCAAACTTTGCATCATTTGAAGAGGAAGCATTAGCAACAATAGAAGAAGTAGAAGGCTGATGTTCTTCTCTAATTCTCCTCTTGTCCACCTCCACTCTTTGTTTCATCTTTTTAGAGGACATAAAATTTTCTTCTACTTCTAAGGTATCTTTAGACATAGCAGGGAGACTTTGGGACTTTCTTTCTCTTAATAACAAAGCAAAATCACTCTCAAAAGCATCAACATAATGAATTTGGGTAGAACCTACTAATGGTTTAATGTTTGGTGGTAAGTAATCATATACCCTCATAAACCTGCTAGAGAACGCATGGACTAATTCAAAATTACCTTTTTTCAAATTGTTATATCGAGAAAGAACCCGTAAAGGACTTTTCTTACCTTCCCATATATCCAAAAATAAAGTTTGAAAGGATTCAAAAGTAGGAATAGATCTTGCAAGTAAGTCTTTAAACCATATTTTTGCTTTACCAGAAAATATTTGTGCAAAAAATATCATCTTAGCATCATCATAGTCTAATTCCCTCAAATCAATGAAATCTTCAAACCTATCCATATGTTTCCTAGCAGTAAAATTTCCCTCCCCATCAAACAAGGATATTCCTTGAGAGTAATTTTGGGGTAAATGATGCAGCACAATAGGCAAAGGAAAGGGACAAAACATGGCTTCCATTAGTTTAGGAGGATTTGGGATGGAAGGAGGACTTTGAACATCAGGAGGGCTTTGAGGGGGACTGTGAACGGGGCTTGAAATATGAGGTTGTAAAGTTTGGACAGTGAGATTGTTTTCTTAAACATTTACAGTGTCTTGGAGATTATTCCAAAGAGAGTCAAGCAAATAGGATTCAAACCTATTAGGGAATATTTCTGTTTGTTTTATATTTGATTCATATTTGGACCTTAATAGAGATCTTTGAAAACTTGTTTCCCACTCTAAATTTTGAAAAATATGAAATTCTTGAGAAAATGAACCTTCAGCTTAAGAAGTACTTATTATTTCTTTACCGGGCCTATGTCTAATCAATCTTTCTAGGTTATCCACACCATATAAAATTTTAGAAGAAGTATTACTTGTTGTGTGAGTCCTCCTGGAATCCAGGATTCCTTTCTGAAACTCTTCTTGAAACCAACGTGGAGTATCCAGGGAAAATGTACAATCGATCACAATGCAAGAACCTCTGCTTTCCCACAGAAATGTTTTCTTCTTGAAAGCTCCTTGTCATTCTCCTAGGATAGATTTGAACTCTCATTCCTCAGAAACAATGCCAATATGTTAGCACTCAAAATGTACCCTCAGTTATAAAAGGGTAAATCCCAATGTAACCAAAAAACCAAGATTTAGGAAAGAAAGTAGGCTTCTTTCTCTCTAGAGAGAGATCTCTCAATAAATATTTCCACAAGGCCAGATATATGAACAAGAAATGAATTTAAGATTGGCGTTGGTTGAAACAAGGAAAGTACACATCGGGCATGGAGTCAAAATGATTATAACAATCACAATGCTATTGCATGGAAATTTTAACAAAGGCAAGGTAGCAATATCATTACAGTCAAAATGCTTTGTTTTGGTTATTATAGAAGAAATGAAGAACAATACATACTTGTGGGCATCTAACTAGGATGAATCCAACATTAAATTTAGATGAATAGGTTTTGTGAACGTTTGAAATCAATAGATAGAGCATATGATTATGAATTATGTACTACTAAAAATCATTTCAAACATGAAAGGGAAAACATTATGGAAGTAAATAACAAGAAATAAATTCACATGAGAAGGGAAAGTACATACTACAACAAAGACAACAAATGAACGTTTGCAAAAGGCCTGCTTCAGCTTTGTGATTTTATTAAAAGATAGATCTCAAAATACAATGTTGAATTCTCACGTGTTCCAACCCTTTCTTCGTTACAAAAACTAGTTCTTATACAAAATCGATCCATGAGCTGATTAAATAACTTCTAAAAATAGGAAATAACTACCTTTTACATCTGTCATCTACATTTATTAACTAATAACTGCTTTTGAAAAATAAACTAACTCCTCATTAACCAGTATTGAGAAATAATCTTCAATAATATTCATTCATGTAAATTGTACTTGGATCTTCCATCTCGACCGATTTCCACTGATCAGGAAATGACATGTCTAGGATGGCCATTTCTTTTGCCAGCTATCTTATCTCAACGTGGTCTTTGTATGAAAAATATGGAAAACGTACACACGTGGCTTTAAAGGAAAATAGAATTTCAAAATCATTTTCTAACTTATCCACTATTTCCTTTCTTAACAATGATTCTTTCATATGTTCAAATTTTCTATGATCTAGCCTGTATTCGATCAATTGATAGTGATATTACTTTTGGGAAAGCATACTACCTTTCTCTTCCTAGAAGAAAGGAAGTCCCTTGTTAAATAATTGATTAAACATATCAATAGACAACTTCACTTTGTGTGTCATGATGTCAATCTTTGCTTCAATTGTTCCCTAACAATGGTGTTTATTCACAAAATTCCTTTCCCAAGTAATAATGGAAATTCTATCTTTGATGTTAGCTGCTTTCAATTCATCCTCTGTCAAACCATTTAGAAAATCAATGGTGTTATTAGTAGTCTCTATAGGCTTCTTATTTAACCTCTATTTGACTGTTTCTTACACTTTTCCTGGAGGACTGTAATATAATTTCTTTGTCCAAAATATAGTCTAGGTAATGCCTCAATTTGGTCGCTTCAAATATAATTACATTCCAGATGATGTGTTTGGCCCCTTATATAGAAATCGTCGTGTCACTTATTTCAAAAGCTTATCATTTTTATCTGACAACTCTTTACATTTGTTTTCCTAGGATTTCCTCTCTTCTTCTCTTTTCAAAGCCAAATTCTCCCAATTCTTATTTTGGTTCTTAAGTCCAGTCATCTCCAAATCTCTCAGGCTAACCTGAGACATAGATTGTACAACAGAATATGTACTAATTTGTGCAAGGGGTGAAATAATTTGCAACTCAGATTCTTTACCCTTTTCATTCATTTCCTTCTCCATTTCTACTTGTTTTTCCTCAAAGTTTTTTATTCTCAACTAAAAGACTCATATCTCTTTCCCATTGTTTCTTCTCTTCATCCAATTTCAATAGCTTTTCTTTACAATCATTTAATTCATCATTAAGAGTTTCCTTCTCTTTTTCCACATCAATAAGCTCCATAGCTTGTATAAGTTGGATACCTTGAATTTTCAACTTATTTTTGAGGAGTTGAATAGTGCTCTCATTTTCATTTAGCATCTTTTGAGTAGTTTCTCCCTTGTTAGCTTCATTATCAATAGTTAGTAAGTCACCTTGAAGTTTCTTTATTTGTTGTTGATGTGCTATTTTCAGCTCTCTCCTACCTCAGTTGGTTCTCCACTTCACTATAAATTACTTCCCTAACCTGTTTGTGAAAATGAATCATGCTAAGCGTTGGAATGTTTTCTAGATTCATCCTCATTTCAACAACTTTGTTTTTAGTTGTTATTGCTATGTTCAAGGTATTTTGAGTGTGATATCTGACAGTCACAAAGGATACATATTTACTGGATATTTTCCTGACATCTACATGCATTTTTAAGGATTCAATTGAAGCCACATATTTGTTATCTGTATACTTTTCAAATAGCTCAGATCTGGTTTTGAAATGAGAAGTGGAGTCTTTAGGTGTCTCAGAGAAGGAACACTAGTACAAAATGAGGAATTAGCTACTAGGTGACTAAAAATTCTAGTCACCACAGGTTTTTCAAGTGATTTACTACTAAATATGAGCAATTTTGATTGACCCAACTATAAACGACTAAAATTAATGACTAATTTAGTCTCCAGTTAACAAATATGACTAGATAATAAGTGTCAGAGTTAAAAATGACTAACATAAACGACTAATTTAGTCACGACATAAAATTGACTAGCTAGAAGAATATGAATTAGTCATTTTTAATTGTGTCATGGAAAATTGCAAATTTGACAATGAAGTGTAAATTTTGTAAATTTTATACCTTTTATTAGTAATATCGGTGCCATGCACCTCAATCTTCAGATATCCAACAAAGAAATTGCACGAATTTTCTCTTGAACATCTTTATCCCCGTTGCATCATTAAAGCAAACCCAGTTAAGTGCATGCCAAAGGAAAAATAGGTTCCTAAGTCAATTACGAATTAGGTACTAGAACCCGTACCATATCGATACCTAGCTAGAAGCACCATAGCTAGTTGTTGATACTTCAACAATGTAAGAGTCCTTACAAGTCCCATATGTCTGAGATGCTTTTCCAAATTCAATATAACTATATGCATGATCTCATGTGACCATCGAACATCTAGCTACACCAGTCGACATAGCTTCACCATGCTAAGTTCCTTTAAACGTCGTAGCAGTTGATCCAATATATAATAATTGAACCGATGGAAGCACCAAGAACAATATTTTAACTAGTCAAAGACTCAATTATAATTAAACTGGGGTGCTGACCCAGAAACAATCTCATATCCATATGCAATATAAAGGTAGAGGCCTGAACCCATCTCAGAATTTCAAGTAAATATTTTGATTCCTCGACCTCTTAATACAGGCCTCATGACCTCATAGAATATGATACATATAATAATGCAATGATGACCTCTCACTACAACAAAACCTTGTGGTTAGTAACTCTTTTTGCTTCCTTTTTTACATCTAGACCATATTTTAATGTATTTTTATTCATTTTTTGGGACCAAATGGTGCAATTTCATGGGTTGGTGCTATTTTAGGCATTTTTTGCATCTTTTTTCTAAATATGGCGCAAAATATGGCATAATTTGCATCAGGTTTTTCACCTTGTTATGCACCAGGTTTTGCGCCAGGTTTCGCGCCCAGTTTTGCACCTAGTGTGTACATCTACTCTTAGTGCACCCCCTTTTACATCCATCTTTTCCTCCACTTTTACACCCATCTTTTCATCCACTTTTGCATCCTTTTTTACATCTTCTTTTGCATCCACTTCTTCTTCCTTTTTTGTATCGCATCGTGCGCCAAGTTTTGCATCAAAGTTTAAATCATGTTTTGTTTCTAGTTTTTAATCTAGTTTTGTTTCACCCACTTTAGCATCCACTTTTGCATCCTTTTTTTCGTCCACTTTTGCACTCACATTTGCATCCCATTTTGCATCCATGTTTACGTCTTTTTTTGCATCTACTATTGCATCCACTTTTGTCGTGTCATGTGGGAAGGTTTATATTGGTAAAACAGGTCGCCCAATCCAACTAAGACTTAAGAAGAACCGTGCTGACATTATCCATGAATGCACTAAAAAATCTGCACTATATGAGCACTTAGTTACTTCCAAACACCACATCTGCATTGAAGACGCAAAGGTCATTGCTAGGATTGATCATTACATGAAACGACGTGTCATAGAATCCATCGAGATTGAGAAGCACCCTAAAAACATCAATAGGGATGATGGGTGGAAATTGAGTAAATCTTGGACACCTATCATCACCTTAATTAAAAAATCTCGACCATAACCCTCTATTTAGAATTTTTTGGTTCAACACTTGTCATGAAAGAATACATGTATGGGATGGAGGTGAAATGGAATCAAGCCTAAGTCAATTGAATCCTTGCAACTCACTGCATGTCTGAGTCTCAACAATCCACCTTCTAAATTGAACCAAAATACCAAAATAAGTTTATTAATGGCTATATTTGAGAAAGTTATAGGTGTGACTAATTAAGGGCTCGGGGCTCTAAAATTTGTTGTGTTTTGTACCAGTCCACGATTCAGTGAATCGACAGTCACGGGTAGGAATTTTAGTTATTTAATGTAAACAATTAAAGTCTATAACCTCTATGTCATTATTTAATGTAAACAATTAATGTGTATAACCTCTATGTCAAAATCATTTTCCATGCTGATGCAGGCCACTACCCTCTTTATTGTCTTACCAAAAGGCATGATAATGAGGAAGAAGCCCTTAAATTATGGACTTCACCTTCAAAAAATGCCTTGCAATCACATTGGTAAGGAGTGATAAGAAGATCACAACAATCCAACGTTTCAAATCTTAGTTGATAGTTTTAATTAAATACTTATATGGTAAATTTAATATAAGACTTACTTATAATTGCCTCATTCTCTTTGCATCTTGACACATTTAATACTTTATGGTTGTCTTTGCGCCTTGACCCAATTCGTATTATAAGGTGAGGATTTGCATGCATAATAATCCTTAGTTATGACTATGAGATTAGGTCCGAGGATTTAAAGAGAAGAGGATGTTAAGACAAGTAATTTTTATATGTATTTTGGTGGCGCTAAGGACAAATGTTGTGAGAAACCATAAATGTTTGGAAGGATGGAGGGAGATTACATCACAATCATGCCACCCATCAAATTGAATACTATTCTCGAGAGACAATTTTTTTTTAATTTTATTAATAACCATTGTTTCTCCATATCGTGTGCTGAATGGCATCTCTCTATAGCAATGCATAAATCGACCTCTGCATAGTTTGTGATCCTGGAGATAGATGCCATTATTTGTATTTGAATGACATCCACTGTTGTTTATAGTTGTTGCAAGTCCATGATATTCATGCAATAAATGAAGTCTTATAGAGGAGGACTTGTCAAACCAACCTTTTGAATTTCATTTTGACGAAAGAAGAGTGGACATTGGTAGCGAGGTTCACATAGGTAGTAGGCACAAAGTTTTGATCTCCTTTCGAGCCTAGTAGTAGACTAGTATTTTTTTTTTTTATAGCCGTAGTTGTTGTTTTTTTTATAGCTGTAGTTGTTGACACATTGTTACACTTTAGATTGCAGCCCCAAGTGACTCGGGAGTCAGAGTCACATCTCGATGGCTAGTGACTCATAGTTATCAATGATTACTCGCCATCTTAAACAACTAAGCAATGAATGCATGCCATGAGTGAGTGAGTAATTATAATTTTTCATATTTCCAATATTTTGAATGATGAATTGAACTTTATAGCATAGGAATTTCAACATCTTGAGAAATTTATATAGATGGGTAATTTCAATGTTTCCCTTCTTTTTAAATAAATTATGCCCTTCTTAATTGGAAGGGTAAAATCAGATTTTATATATATATTTTTAAGGGTGATTTTAACTTTACACTTGGGAGGGGCTAGAACCTTTGGAAGGGCTGGGAAGGGTTCAATTTTGAATGCTGCTTTCCAGTGAGATTTTTCCCAGTGTCCTCTTCATCTTATGGGCATTGTCCATTGGTTTTTACTGTGTCTGCTTTGGTGTCTGCAGGTGTCCATGATCCGACTTGCATTGATTTGTACTACATTGCATACCTTAACATCCAATGCATACCTGTCAGTTAACAGAGGTCAACGTGTTCAACAAGAACATCAGGTCGCTGTGTTCTGTAAGTAATTTTGTTTTCCATGAGAAATGACAAGTTTTGAGAAGCGTAAGAACCCTATTTATGGGTAAGATATTTGATGGGCATCGATGCATTCCTGGGCTTTCAAAGGTATTGAGAGAGGAGCTTTACAAATCTGGATCAGCTTGTTTAAAGAAATGGTGGCTTTGTAAGGGGGTGGAGTTACCCAATCTGTCATGGCTCCGTTGGGAAAACTGTCCCATGCTTCCCTGCCTTTCCTGGGTTTCGATGAAGAATTTAGGGGTTCTATGAGTATTCAATGGTAAATAATTTTCTTTTTTGTTAATGCATGTATGTTTACTGTCTCACAACATTTATGTTTCTTAGGATATGTGACACTGAATAGTGAAGACATACGAGGGTTGGCACAGGTTCCAAAGTTTAGGTGCTTTGAATTAGAAGCATTGCCAGGTATGGAAATATTGGTATCTTTGAAGGGGTTGTGGGAACATGGATGTGTGAAACTGAAGTGTATACGAGGTTTGGTGTAGGTGAGAAAGACTAGAGAGCTAGATATTTCTTAGTTCTTTGAGTGAGAAGAGCTTCCAAGTATGGAAACATTGGTATCTTTGGAGAGGTTGTGGGTGGAGGGATGTGTGAAACTACAGAGCATACGGGGGTTGGAGACTTAGTGCAGGTACCAACTTTGATGTTTCTGGGTTTTCCTAGTTAAAAGAGATGCAAATTATGGAAACATTGCTATATTCAAAGGGGTTGTAAGAAAAGGGGTGTGTGAAGCTGCATAGTATACGGGGATTGGCGAAGCTTAGATACTTAGATGTTTCTGGATGCTCTGAGTTACGGGGGTTGGTGAAGCTTAGATTCCTAGATGTTTATGATATCATATATCATATGTATTATGTATTGTGTTTTTATCTGAAAATTCCACATCTAGAGTTAATCCTTTGCTCTGAAACTTCCACATCTAGAGTTAATCCTTCAGTCAAATTATTTCTCTTAAGTTTTTTGTTACCGAACAATCTACAATTTGCAGATTGGATAAAATATTTAATTAGAGTGAAGGTATGGAGATGTGAATGTGTCCTACTAAAATTTACCCAATAGGAATCTCGCTGGAAATATATCTCCTTCACTTGTCCATTTGGCATCACTTAAAGTTATCATGTTGAGCAACAATATGCTCTTTGGTACAATTCCATCCAATCTAACCCAATTGAAGTCTTTGACTACTTCAATAATAGCCTGAGTCCTCCTATTTCAAAATTATCTACACAAGTCAAAGCGCTTACTTCGGGAATCCTCCGAAGGTCAAGTCATCATCACCTCCTCCTGTGAGCCCTTCCATGTTACCACCTTCCGGGAGTCCTCCGTCACCATCTCCAAAGAGATATAGCCCTTCTGTGGCCTCTCCAAATGTTTCTACACTAAGCAATTGGGTCTCCCCAGTACCACCTACTGGGATCATTTTAGGACCCAATGCAAATAGTACTAAGTCAAATGCTCCCACAAATCCAATTGATGTGAATAAAGGAAAATATGAAATCTTCACAAATATATGTTGGAACCATTGTTGGATCCGTTGTTGTAGTTGTTCTATTATTTTTTCTTGTGCCTGCTACATTCTACATATACAAGAAAGAGGCACACCGACCTATACAAGTTGAAGCACCTAACACTCTTGTCACTGACAGAAGAAACCCATCAAATAGATCAAATCACTGGTGAAAATTCCAAGTGGCCAATAATAATAATAGTGATGGAGGAAACAGTTTGAGTGATACATGAAATAAAAGCAGTGGACCTAGTGAGTTTCATGTGATGGAAGCTGTAAATCTGACTATCAGTGCAACTTCTCATGCATGTAACCAGGAATTTCATCTTTGAAAATAAGCTTGGAAGAGGTGGGTTTGGGACTATATACAATGGGCAACTAGATGGTGGCACCATAATTGCAGTTAAAAGAATGGAATTTCCAGTTGTAAGTAACAAGGGATTAGAGGAATTTCAGTCACAAATAATGGTTTTATCTAAAGTTAGGCATAGGCACCTAGTTTCCTTGTTGGGTTACTGTATTGAAGGCAATGAAAGGCTTTTGCTATATGAGTGCATGCCAAAGGGTGCTACTCTTAGCAGGAATATATTTGATTGGGCCAATAATGGGCTTGAACCAATTTCCTGAAAGATATGCCTCAGTAGCTTTGGATGTTACTCAAGGATTGAAGTATATGCATGGCCTAGCCCATAGAAGATTTATTCATAGAGACCTTAAACCATCTAATATACTTCTTAGATATGATTTTCAGGAAAATGTTTCAGATTTTGGATTGGTGAAGTTGGCACTAGAGGGAAAATACTCTATGGAGACCAGATTAGCTGGTACTTTTGGATATCTAGAACCCGATCATGCAGGTAATTAGGAAACTTTTCATTTTCCACCAGAATATTTATCTGTGATATTGTGTACATTCTTAGTTGAGTATTTAAAGAGACTAGAATGGCACATCTGTGAGGATGTCGCATGGATTGCATTCAGAACATTGTTACAGTGTATTTAGAACATAAAATAGAAATGAATTCCTTTCAAGTTAGTGGTATCTGGGAGATCTGGTTAATTGAGAATGTTTTTTAGTTTTCACAGAAGGATCATCAGTTGAGAAATTGACTTGGGAAATACTTGATTTTAGGATTTGGGAATAGGTATAGAATGTTATAGTAATCAAGATAAAAATTGACTTCTGGTGTTTGCTGAATATTAATTTGCATTGTGTCAGTTACTGGATGAATCACCACAAAAGCAGATGTGTATATCTTTGGTGTTGTGTTAATGGAGCTCATGAGTCATTACTGGAAGGAGGGCACTTGATGAGAATGAACCTGAGGAGAGCATGCATTTAGCATCATGGTTTTGCCGAATGAACTCAGACAAAGAATCATTAATGAAGGAAATAGATCGAATTCTGGAAGTTACAGGAAACTCTTGCAAGTATTTGCATTGTTGTTGAACTAGTAGGTCATTCATTGCATGTGAACCATATCAACGGCCAGATATGTGCCATGTTGTCAATGTTTTGGCACCTTTAGTTGAGAAATGGAATCCCAAAGATATAGATAATGATGATTCTCGGGGAATTGATTTTGAGACGAGTCTTCCTCAGGATCTAAAGAAATGGAAAGCATTCAAGGAAAAAAGTGCAAATGTGTTGGATGATAGCCAAGGAAGTCTTCCAACACATCCAACTGGGTTTGCCGACTCATTCACATCTTTCGATGGATGTTAAAAGTACATGGAAAAATCTTGGATCTAAATATTTTAAACAACTAGGAAATCTATAGAAATACATGTATAGGATAATATGAGGTATTATGTCTGTTATGTCTTCATTGTCTATTGTTTTCTCGAACTACTACTTTTATATTAGCAGCGTATGTGCATGAATCCTTTTAGTTGTGTTTTTGAAATATGAAATCAAGTTAAGGAGGCTAAATGCATAGACAAGAGAATTCATTTAATCCATATGAGGATTAATGAATGTATTACATATATAAGACATGACCAAACTAAGAAATTTGTGTTGGTGGATAGTGTTCTTCCTTTCAAGCATTACATATGTGTAGAGGATATGAAGGAGATTACACAAATTCAAAAATATTACAAATGAAGAGTTTTTAACTTTTTCCTTTTTCAGCCTCAAAAGGTTGAAGCATATTTTTATCTTTTCCTTTTCCATCTTCAAAAGATTGAAGTAGATTATGATTAGAAGCTACACACCTTTCAAGAGCTTGAAGAAGGTGACTTGATCCATTCTGCCCAAACTTGGCTTCAAGTCTAGCCTCTACAAGCTTGACATAATTTGAGTTTGGAATTCCATCACTGCTCTTGATCATGCTACTCTCTACTTGTTTCACTTGTATAAAATATTTGCTTGACACCATCAAAATTTTTTCCATTAACCGCAAAACAAGATTTCCAAATATATGGATTAAATTATTCATGGGTTAATAATTTACATTTTCAAGGGAAGATATTCATGGAAAACTTGTTTGTGTTGTTGTAGTATATGATGTTGAAGAAACCATATTGGACTCAGTAAATTTATTCCCAGAGTGAACCCCATATTTGTATCTTGTCAAAACAGACATATGATTTGGATAATTAGATACTTGTGTTGAGGACCCACATATATCATTTCCAACAAAGGTTCCATTCAAGCCATCTATAAATCCAAAAGATCAGTTGCCTAATTATTCATTCATCCCTTTTTGTTCCTCTAAAAACCGTGCAGAAATATTAGTCAATGACTTGCTAACTCCATTGGAAACAATGTAAAATTTAGGACGGGTTGGGTTCAAGGCAGAACCATGTATAACCTCCCCTGCTGTATTTGTTTCTCCTAAATTTCTTGAAAGAAGAGAAGGTGCAACTTGAGGCATTTCCACTAAATTCAAGCTCACCCTTGTACCAAAAGAGCAATGTCCATTTCCAACAAGTTGAGCGTCATGCGGTAGCATGGCTCTTTCCTCAATAAAGATTCCTTGTGATGGCATTGGGAGACCTACAGAGGTAGCACAGGAAGATATCTGGATGGAATTATAAAGTATAAGTCTTTGCAAAAATAAAAAAATTTGAGGCATTGCAAGAGGCCCCTCATTTAAGTTTCTCAAACTTAGCATTGAAGCTCCTTCATTTTTAGCAGTAAGTTCAGATGATATGACAAGTTTGTTGGCAGAAATTAGAATTAGTATCATTTGATACTAAAGAAACTTTGATCATGTCTGAGTTCAAGGCAATAATTTCATTTGATATAGTAGGTGCCTCTGGTTGTTTGAAGTGATGAACAATACAAATGGCTCTTAAAAGACTTAGATTCTGTTAGACAAATATTAGTTGTATGTGTAATCACATGAACTAGTCGTTGTACTAACATTTCCTTTACATCTTTCTAGTTGTTTGGACCTAAGTTGTTTGTAGGACCTATAATGAAATTTTATAGTTGAATTTAATCAGAGTTTGATCAAAAAGTGATAATAGTGCTCGGTTTTTAATTTTCTCTTTCAGTGTTTGATTAGTTTGGTTATGAAGCTTTTCACTTCATTTGGTTATTTTGTTGAAATATTAAGGAAATTCTTACAATTTTTGTCAATTTGTTTCTAGCTGTGGCAATGTGAACTTTGCTAGGAGAACACAATGTAATAAATGTGGAGCAACCAATTCAAGTGTAGGAGGTGAACAGGGCAGTGACAACGATGACATTTATGGAAGGGTTGGTAATTATGGAGGAGGATCAAATAAGGGTGTTGGCGGTCGGGGTGGTGGATCTAGTGGAAATAGTTATGGTGGTGGAAGGGGTGTTGTTGATGGTAGAGGAGGGGGATATGTAAATCAGGGGGGTGAAGGTGTTGCTTCATATGGTGCAAATGTTGGAGCCAGGGGATAAGGAGGCCAGGTCGGTCCTACTACTCCCTATGGTGCCTTTGGTGGCTATGCAGGCCAATATTCAGAACCACGACTATTAGGATCAAATATGCATTTTATAATCTAAGAGAGCTAAGGTTGTATCCAAATAATTTCTTACCAAATGTCCCTGAACTCAAGACCAAGAGCTTTCAAACATCACTTCAGACTACACAAATGAGAACAATGGTTTTACAAGTCACGGATGACTGTTTAACTACAGATTGCTTTCACTTCTGTAGATTATCCTGCTTTGATTTTAGCTTATATGGGTCAAGCTGCTTACCTCTCAAAATACCATCATATCGACAATAACTATGCTATTGGTTTATATGTATCGTTTCCAGGTATATTTACTTATGCCTGTGTTCATTATATGTTTATTCATATTTTGTTGCATTAGGTCATTTCACTAAGAAAGTTGCCTTTATTTTGACAAAATGAATCAAATAATAGAATATTGTGTAAATATCTTGGCAGAGCCTATACGGTGGTTGGTACTAGGAGTTGCAATACTTGCATCAGTGGTTGGAAGTCAAGCAATCATCACTAGGACATTTTCAATTATCAACCAAATCTTGGCACTAGGTTGCTTTCTGAGAGTGAAAGTAGTGCACACATCTGACAAAATATATGGATGGATCTACATTCCAGAAATCAACTGGATTTTGATGATCCTATGTCTTGCTTTTACTATTAATTTTCAAGATACTAAACGTATGGGAAATGCATCTGGTATGTTTTGGTTTTGTTGTTTACACCTGTGATCTTATGTATATTTTGGATTACCAATGGAGCAATTTTGTCGTGAGTGAAAGGATATGTTTTTGACATTCAATGTAATGGTTTTTGCAATGTTTGGTGCTGTCATGGCATGTTCTGATGTCATCACAGTTTTGCTGGTTACTACCTATTTTACATCATTGGTGATCATTATATGTTGGCATAAAAGTATTATGCTAGAAATATTTTTTCTACTTTTCTTCGGATCCATCGAAGCCCTTAACTTCTTAGCTTCTCTCATTAAGTTTCTAGAAGGAGCCTGGGTACCTATGCTTCTTGTTCTCATATTCATGACGATCATGTATGTGTGACATTATGGGACAATAAAGAAGTATGACTTTGACTTGGAAAACAAGGTATCCATAAAATGGTTGCTTGGACTTGGTCCTAGTTTGGGAATTGTGCGGGTCCTTGGTATTGGCCTCATGTACACAAAACTTGTCTCTGGGATACCTGCAAATTTTACACATTTTGTAACAAATCTTCCAGCATTCCATCAGGTGCTTGTCTTTATATGCATTAAATTAGTGCCAATTCCGTATGTACCACCACAAGAACAGTTTCTTATTGGTTGTGTAGGGCCTAAAGAGTACAGGTTATACAGATGCATTGTTAGATATGGTTATCAGGATGTCCATGGGGATACTAATCATTTTGAGGATCAACTTATTCTCAACCTCAGAGAGTTTATTCATTCAGAAGCAAAACACTCTTTCTCAAGTGACAATTACACTGCAGATGGAAGAAAGGTTGTTATTGGAACCCTTGTGCATGGCATGGATAGCATTCTAAGTTATGAAGCAATAGAAGAGATCATGGCTAAAACACTCAGACAGGTTGCTAAAACACTATCTTAGATGTGTCCACGAAATAATGGCTAAAACACTCACACAGGTTGCTTCCAAGAGATGCTTCTCTACTCGTTCTTAGGGGATCGGGAGTCTCATTTAAAGGAGTCAGATTGATATCTCATTTCACCAGGAATTCTTCCACTGCAACAGCAAAACAACACACTACTGACGATGAAGAGCATGACAATGAAGAGAAAATTTCAAAGCAAAGAAAGATTGAAGCATCACCAGAAGAATGTGACCAGGCAGTAAAAGGGTTGAGCTTAGTAAAAGCCAAGGCAAAACAAGTGCAGGAATTTCTCAAGAAAGATGAGGCCTTCATAAAAAAATTTGGGCTACAATGCTTGGAATTGGATCTGCACTAAAAGTGGTGGCATCTATGAGCAGGCAGGTTTTATCACTTGAATGGCATTTAACTTCTTTTAGCTTTAAAATACAACCGATCAATCACATATTTAGTGATGGAAATTGGGGGAAGAAATTCAATAGAATAATTTAGAGGATTTTCTATTCTTGTGTTTCATGGCAGTCTCTCATCAAGGAAAACCCTAGGAAATGAAACTATTTTACATAAGTTTTTGGTTTAGATGGCAATTTTTTCTATCTTATGAAATAAGAAACATGTTTGTACATAAATAATCTAGAACAAATGTTAATATACTATTTTTCTATTTAAGTTGTGGCAAATATAGTCCATTTTAGTACATTATAGAAAATTTGCTAATGTCTTGGAAATTTTTGCTAATTTACAAAGGTTTAGAAATCTGGTAATGTCAACCATTCAATAAAGTTAGCCCAGTGTATTCGTATTAGACTTTTGAGGTTACCTCAATATTTGTTTTTTACTGCACACTCACATCAATCTTTGGTGCAAATCCCTTGTAAACTTGTTCACAGCTGATTACTTTTCTGATCTGTATCACAAGCAGGGAAGATTGGGCCAGGAAACTTCATCAGTGGAAACATGATTTATTGGAAGTAGTGCAACATTATCGGATTGGAACTAAACTTATTTGGGCTGACATTAGAATATCTTTCAGGATTTTACTGAAGCTTGCAAGTGGAAAGAATCTTTCATAGAGAGAGAGGTAGCAACTAACTAGAACAACAACAGATACTTTCAGGCTTGTACCATTTGCAGTCTTCATCATAGTTCCATTCATGGAATTAATGCTGCCCGTTTTTCTCAAATTATATCCCAACATGCTACCATCCACTTTTCAAGATAAGATGAAGGAACATGTATTATTTTCTACTACTTACATTTCTTGCTTTGTCAGTATAAATAATCTATGTGATGCAAGCTTCTAGGATGGGGTGGATGGGTTTTGGCCCTTAGGGATGGCTGGAAGTGTTTCCCCATAGATCGAGGGGACATCAAAATAATATTAAAAAATGTGGAGTTCTAAAACAATATCAAAAGTTATTTAAAACTTTCTATTAACACTTGAAACCATCTGGTTCCAAGGCCATTGGAAACAATGCACTATCACAAAATATTATGATACTATCTCCTTCTAGTTTTAGCAATACAAAAACCTCTTCTTAGCAATACAAAAACCTCTTTTTAGCAACTGGTTTGAACTTTGACTCTATTTAGTATAATCCTAAGAGTGGTAGGAATGCACAGAAATGCATGGATGATGTTCTTTATTCAGATTGTTGTAGGATTTTTAAGAATCAATGCAAGCACTATACGAAAGGGAAAGGCTTGCAAAATGTATTTGCAGTTCTTATTTGAATACCACAGTTACCTGTGTTTATTTACTTATAGGGTGGGTTCTTTAGAAAATGGATACGCTTCCATTTTTATACAAACTGCTACAGTATGTTCCTGGTGACATCTAGGACTTCCACATTCATAACTCTTTCATTAAGAAATGTTCTGATTGGGGATTACCACCCATACCCCATAAAGAATCAACAGTTAAAAGGAAAAAAAAAAGACACTTGAGTTTTTCCCTGAGTGGACGGAAATTTTAACTAGTTGTGGATTGCATTTTTCTTGTGCAATGTCTGATTGTTCAACTGCAACCATGTTTTTGTACTGTGTGATGTACCATTATGGAAATATGAAGGATATTGTATCTTCTTTACAGTTCTTACCGCAATATGTCGGTTACCTAGGTTTGGGTAACTGTAGCATAGTTTTTCTAGAAGAGCGATCACTAAAGGGCCCCATTTTACGCAAACAGCTACAATGTGTGCCCTGGTACTTCTAGGACCTTCCTAGTAATGACCCTTCTACTGGGGATTGTTCTGAATGGTTATGACCAACCATACCCACAAACAAAGTAAAACTCAAAAAGAGAAAAAAAGACAGTTGAATTTTTCTGTGTGGATTGAGCTTTGAACTTGTGGATTGCATTGTACTTGTGCAAGCTATGTTTTTTCAACTGTGGCCACGGCTTTGTATTGTGTGCTGCACCATTATCAGGATATGGAGAATACTTTATCTTTATATAAAATAATTATTGCATTCCTATAACAATGTGCCCATCTTAGGAGGACATGTAACATAAAATCCATTCTTGTCACTGGTGTAACCATTACATGGGTACTTGTGCTTCCTTGCTCACTGCATTGCTTTCTTATCCTTTATTGGCATGATGTATGCTGCTAGACACTATACAACACAGAACTGCAAGAGTAAGAATCGAAAAAATGAGCATAGAAAATAAAGAATCTATCTTACTACAGGCAATCCCTTTATCTTAGAAGTTGGAATATCAGTAATTGATTTACATTTTCTTATCAATTATATGCTGCAGCTTATTATTGGAAACTTTTAGCCCTCATGGTTTTATCACTAACTAGGCACATAAAGGAACTCCTGGATGAATTATAATCAGACTTGCTTGAATTGATAGAGAGAAACACCTTCAACATTCACAGGCATGGACAAAAATATTTAACCAAATGGAAAATGTTGTTTCTATTATTCTTAAATGGACCTCTTATTTGTTTCTTACATTTATATGCACATCTTAATGCACAAGGCTACAGGGATCATACTTACGCCTTACACATATTTGTGAATGTGAATCAAAATTCTGAGATGTGCATACATTTTTATTAAACAATGTATGATACTAGCAATGTAGTCAAGAAAATCATATTTTTAATATCTATGATTCAAAATGAAATATTATTGATTTTTCATGAAAGCACTTTGTGGGTTCCATGGTTGACCTCTTTTACAGGTTTGTGAGATAATGAGGAGAGAATCCCCAATGACTTAGATGTTTTGAATGCTCATTGAAATGGTAAAATCAAGGCCCAAATACAAAGCGTATCTTTCTGCTATGTTATTAGTGGCTCTTCCCAAGCCCCATTGATAGGTTAGGATCATGTTTCCTCTAGGATCCAAGAGGATCCCACCTGCACCTGCCTCTCCACTTAGTCTAGATGAATTACAATATGAATTTTGTTGTCAATCTTTAGCAAACAAACTATAATTTAGTAAGTCTTCACTCAATTCTATTTGGGAATTACTTTTCAATTTCGACTAGAGTTTCTGCATATTACGAGTTTTGTCATTTGGCCTTATTTTTATGGGATCCCCTGTCTATTATAGTTTAGAAAATAAAGTTATGTAACCTCCAAACTGTTTTTGATCACCTTGGGGCTGCTTTTCGGTAATGGAAACCGTTGGAGACTTGGAAACTTCAATGGGTGCGGAAACCCTGGACACTTCTGAAAAATGTTTCCTAGTTTTTTTACTATTTGAGGAGTTTCTGGCTCCATTGAATTGAAATTTCCTTGGGATTCTGTTGGTTTGGATGAATTTTGAAGGACTTTAACTCAAGTTTCCACGGTTCTTAAAGCATTTCATTTGATTTTCTTTCCTTTTTCCATCTTTCTTAATCTTTTAGATGTCCACCCAAGTTTTCATTTACCATTGGACCCCAACTGTCCACGTTTCAGGATACTTGTTTCCTCCTTTCCTAGTTACTATTTCCAATTCCTTCTGCAACATAGAAGTAAAGCCATTTTTTGAAGAAGCAACGACCGTTTCGTGAGTGTAATTATGTCCTTTATGTGATGCATTTCAATTCATAGAAAGTTATAACTTGCTTTTCTTTTACTTGTTCATTCCCAAGGATGGAATTGATACTTAATTATGGATGTGAACATATTTATTGAATGCAATTTTACCAAAATTTATGCTGTATATTTGATCTTTTCCAAGTTAATAAAATTTTAATTATTAATATGTTTTGTGAAGATCAACCTGTACTCAATCTAGAACCAGTTCCTGAAGCAAGTGTCTCAATTGTTGAGGAAAGGACATTAGAAGAGAGAGAAAAATAGTGGAGCATGGGACTAAAGGCCATACATGAGGGAAATCTTGCAGTCATGCTTTTGTCTGGAGGCCAGGTACTTTTTATCATGAAATATTTTCTAGGGAAAGATCAAAGAAGAAACAAAATAAAACTGAAATTTAGATTGTGCATGAGGGAAAAAATAATATGAACATAAGTTCAATTGTTTTGGAATGTTTATATGGTTCTAAGAGCTATACTGTTAACCATTTCAGTTTATTCAAAACTATAATATGTTAATTGTATTAGACTAAAACAGTATGAGTAATACAGAATGCAAAAGAAAAAAAATCACAGAAGGATACAAATTGATGTGCGGCTTCTTATTTTACAGGTAGAATAAGAAAAAGCTAGTTCTTCTCTCCCCTTTTAATGCAGATCTCATGGATGTTTCTTATCCCTATCTAGGTCACATGGATGCATATATACTTAGTTATAAACTTATATAAGTCAATTATTAACCTCATTTTGCTTGTATATGTATATATGTTATTTAAAAAACTCATTCTGTCCCATCTATATCAAGTTCTCTGATTTGGCACTAACATTAATACAGTTCTAGAACAAGCAAAAATCTAGTCAAATAAGTAAATCCCTGAAGTTCATAATCACATATTTGCATTAGAAGAAGCAAGCATCTTCTTCGTTAAGTACAATCACTGAATTTTGAAAGAGAACATTTTATAATTTATATACATTGGGTAATTCAATATATTATATATATCTATACATCTGATCCAAAGACATTTCCTTTTAGAAAGAAGTGTAATATTTTATAAATGAACACCCAAAAATCATAATGAATAAGAGAGATGGAGAGAATAATAAATGCCATATATTACTAATAATGTTGTAGCAATTACATGATAGAGTTATCCTTAGGTAGTCTACCCATACACTCAACTAACCTTGACATTAATTGCTGCATTATTTTTTATGTCACGTTATATTTATGATATGTTATTGCACCTAGAGGTTCTCTATAGCCCAGTATGGGGGAGATCTTGTAACATGATGTAACGTTACTAACATTGATAACATGTCGGCAAAAAATAATAGTGATAGTGAATCTTATGGGAGAGATCTTGTAACGTGATGTAACGTTACTAACATGTCGGCAAAAAATAATAGTGATAGTGAATATTATGGGAGAGATCTTGTAAGGTGATGTCATGTTTGTAACATGTCGGCAAAAAAAATAATGATAGTTAATATTATGGGAGATATTTTGTAACACACAGCTGATATATATTTTGTTATACCTAATAGTTTGCAAGTTTTTCAAGTTTAATTCATGCTTAACTAGTTGTCCTGCCTTTCAAATAACTGGTATCATCACCTAGAAGCCAAATATACAACTCTTTAAAGGTTTCTCTAAAGACGCAATGTTGTAGGAGCAGGGTATTTCTCTTTATATTTGCAACATGACTCTTTAATTATTGAATCCACTATTAGGTGCCTTTATAGCCAAGGAATAATGATTCACAAAGCATAACTCCTCCATACAAAATGGTACCTTTGAAACAGTAAATGATTCAATGCTAAATACTTGCAATACTTGCAATTCCCCAAGTCAAAATACTTGCAATTCTTTGAATTCTAGGTCTAGAGATCATTTTTGCAAGACATTACAGTGCATAGGGAGTCAAGTCTCTAATTTTGCAAATGATAATCGTCGAGTCTCCATTAGCAATACGTTTTTGAATCTGCCTGGCTCTTAGAATGTTTATCACTTGATTTAAAGCTAAAATAGGCTTCACAATAAAATAGGCTTCACAATAAGAGAAGAAAACTTTTGCAGTTTGATCACAACCATAGACCTGATTATTATGGAACCTTCTCAAAGAAAAGGTGAGTATACTTTGCATAATTTTAAGTTTATTAATTATCAAATCAACAGGTTGTGTTTTAATTTTGATAGCCCATGATGAGGAACATCTGAAACACCTTGAAGCTCGTGGATTCATAATATTGTAGTAGACAAGAGGGAAATTTTTGTTTCTAACTCTTTGTTTTTGATGCAGTGATGGCATTGGGCTTCGAAATCCTTTCAGGAAGGACTCTTCTTTGGACTATGAGAATGATAGTGATGAAGAATGGGAAGAGGTAATCATCACTAAATATGTTTGGTAAGAGTATTTGTAGTATTTTTATTAGCTTTAGTTACAAGGAAAATTGTACATAGCTCTCAGGGATTAGTTTATCATAAATACTAGTTACTGGTAAGTTGTAATAGTAATAATTATGTAGTTTGTAGATTGATATATATCATAAATTTGTGACTACAAAAACGACTAAATTCACATATATACGACTATTAGTAGCTAATTTCCCGTATCTTAGTCGTATTTAGCGTAGTCATTAATATGTTAACATCTAGTAGTTTATTTAGTCATATATTTGGTCATTAATGGTTGCAATCAGTGACTAAATCAGTGACTAAATCAATGACTAACTCAGTGACTAAATCCATGACTAAATTAATGACTAAATTATTAACTATCAATGACTAAAACAATGATTAAATCAATGACTAAATCATTGTCTATCAATGACTAAATCAATGAATAAATCAATGACTACTAAGTCAAGCTATTAATGACTAGTGAAATACGACTAGCTATAAGATAGTGGAAATTTTCTACTATTAGTCACCGACTCAAAAATAGTTGTTTATAGCCTGATTGTAGTCATTTTTTTAGTCATTAATTTCTCATTTTCTACTAGTGGAATACTCCTTGATTTCAAAGAGTGGTCCTTTGACTTTCATGTGCTTCTTCTTGCCTTTGACATATTCTGTCTATACTATATTTCTTGTTTCTTCAATAATATGTTTCTTTGGTGTCTTAGAATTGTCTTCTTCTTCTGTATCCATAGCATCATATAAGTAACTCTTACTAGTCTTTTCAGAGTGACTTGATATGGGTGTAATATTCTCAGCTGTTGGAACAATACTTGAAGGGTATGGATGTGTAGATATGGATTCCCTCATTGTTGAAGTGGAACCTTGCTGCATATCATCATCCCTCTATGTCTCATGAGGATAATCCATCTATTTGGCACTCTCATTCATACATGTAATTTCATGATGTTCAAAAGTTTTATTTTTGTTTACTTGTCTTTTATGGATATAATATGGTGTGGATCATAATTAATAGCTACATCATTCTGAAATTTCATTTGCTTTAGCAAATTTTCCACCATTGGAAAAGAATCCCTGCTTTTTATGATGAAGGGGCCACCTACCCATGGAAATGCAATCTCACATGATTTCTTAAAATTAATTAGGTGTTCTTTCTCAACAATCAAATTCTGCCTAATAAAATTTAAGGAAAATATTCTGGGAGTCAAGAAAGTTGGCAAGACATATGGTGGGTGAACAAATCCATATACTCTTATTGCAGTCCCTTCTTCCATTAAAAACCAATCTCCAATCCTTTTTTAGGGAAAAAATGTAATATTTCCTTCATAAGTGGTAGCACCCTGGGAAGCTTATGTTTAAAAAATGTTTTGTATACTTCAAATATCGGAAAATTCATATACTTGCTAAAATTCTTGCTCATTTCATCGGTGAGAACCAATTCTGGGAATTGTAGGTTCTCTTCAATAAAGAATAGAAATGTCTTCACCAAATAGGACCGAAATATGAAATTATGGTACTGTGGGAGTTCACTAATTGGGAGTGGATACTCTCAGCTAGGAACTCATCAAATTTAATACAACAGGACTGACCTGACTCAATGGACTCAACTGGACAAGTACTTACTCTAAACAACAGACTCATTAAAGACTCAGTAACATATCTATCAGTATCTAAACCTAGAAACTGACTCATTGTAGAAATGAAATATTGTGATTCATCAGTAAATATATTTGAACCAACAAGAAAGGCTTGGTTTTGCAAGGAGACATCTAGTTTGAAACAAGTATTGAAAAAGGCTTGATTTCTTTCTATAGTTGCTAATTTGAATGCTTTAATTAGGATTTCTTCACTAAAATATTCAAACATTTGGGTAAAGGTAGTTGGAAAGGAGAATGTGTCTCGGACTATTAATGAATTGACAGGACAAAGAAATTTAGAATTAGCAACGTCCATAATCACCCTCTCAGAAGAGGAGTAATTGCAGGAGCACCAATCAATAAAATATGGGAAGTTTAGGGTTTGTTCAGTACTGAATAAATGGAAATGAGACCGAAAAATTCCATGGAAATCACTTCCCTGTTCTTTGAGGATATTTAAATTTATTTTCAACAAATCTATTGAACTAACAGACAAGATAGTATCAAAAACTTCACTATCCTTGTCTTTAAATACATCCTCAATTTTATGATATTCTAACACTTGAGCTTCCATCCCTTCTACATTTTCCATGTTTAAATAGCTCTGGGTAAGATAAAAAGGCCTACTTGGTTTCTTGACAAGTGGACAAAGCTCTGTCTGAGTTACATTCTTTCCCATAGTCGTGACATTTTGTTTTCCAATGCAAATATAGACAAATAAACCAAATCCACATGCTTTGATTTTATATTATTTTATTCTCTTATTTTCCATACAACGTATTCAGACAAATTCATTATTTTTCGTGGATCTATCACCTTTCATCCTGAGCCATTGATCATGATCATCATTTACTCATGTACCTCTTACTACTGCTATATTACTCGTCATTATCTCTCTTATAACTCCTTGTAGCAGAGCTGATCTAAACTGTAGATTTACATCTTATTTACTTGCCACCGTAAATCTCTTCATTGTTTTAACACCACAAGTTCATCTCATAACTAACTTACACCTTGTTTTAGCGAATTTAAACTTGACCCTTGATCTCATCTTTATCAAATTTCCATCGTTGATCAAATTCTCCTTTGAATATTCCACTCATCATTATTTCCACAACAAGTGTGCACATTCTCCCAATGGAGTGATTCTACACCATAGATCTAAACCTCCTTAGATATTTTCCATTCATCCTTGATCCCCTTTAATTGATTCCACTAAGACTCCCTTTAGTTTATCTTGTGCATGTTGATTTGGTAGAATCAATTATGACTGTAGATATTGATTTGATTAAGTACACACCATTGATTATGAGGGTGCTTTAACCGATTCCTCTAGCTTACCAAACTTTTTCACCTGTGCATCTTGCATCAGCGGAATTCTTTTAGGCCTTTGATATAGATCAGGCTTCCATCACGACCGTTGAAACATACATCCTGTACCACAGTCCGCTCATTTGAAAACTTTTTTCCCTCCGTGCAGGTTCACCTAGAGGAATGAATATGGACTGTTTATCTTATTTCACTTTTAATCTATGCCCTCAATTAGTGAAGGTCCTACCAAATTCCATTGATCCCCACAATCATTTCCTTCGCATAGGTTCTTTCAACAGAACTCATAACAACTATTGATCTCAACTTGATTCAAATATCCGTTGTCGATCTTTGTAAGATGTACCATTTTCTACAAATTGGAAAATTTAATCCTCATGTGCATGTCTCATTAGTAGAATCCTTCCTAGTCGTAGATCTCCTACTCCCTTTTCACCTGGTTTCCAATTTATGTTTCCTTTTAACCCACTCTGCTAGTGAATAATTTTATTTCTTCCTCACTTCTTTTCTCAGCAGATTCTCCCACGGTTGTTGATCTCATTTTCTGCATATCTACACCATTGCACCTTTCCATGATATAACATTGGTGTGGATTGTCCATACGAACTCCATTTCTAAGGTTAAATTTGATATTTTATTCACATACATGATTTTTACATTTAGAAATGAGCCACTTCCAATAATTTAAAACCACTTATACATACCTATAGGTCAGATGCTACAATTTTTCAATTCTTACCTTATTTCTTCACAAAATTCCCCTTCCCAACTGCTAACCAGAAATGGTGCTAACACTTGGTTATGGTTATTTGGATTGGGAAGGAAGCACCATTGTTAGGAAGATAACTTTGGAATGTTTCTTCAGTTTGGGATCTGGCATGATATCCTAGTTTAGTAGGAAGCAGTCCTACATGGAACTAAGTACAACCGAGGTAGAGTATGTTGCATCTTGCTCAGCTAGTTTTAAGGAAGGATGGATTCAGAGGCTAGTATCTGCTTTGTTTGATCTCCAACTAGAGGTGAGTTGTATCTTTTACGACAACGAGAGTTGCGTGAAGCTATCGGAGAACCTGATGTTCCATGAGAAGTCAAAGCATATAGAGATCAAGTACCACTATATCAGAGATATGGTGCAGAGAGGAGTTGTGAAGCTCTAGTATGTGGCGATAGATGAGCATATAGCTGATGTATTGACAAAGATATGGCCATAGTAAAGTTTGATTACCTTAGAGAGAGACTTTGTGTGATCTAGAATGAGGTCCCTAGATAGAGAGAGTGATGAGCTCTATCATTTTTGGAGATGTGGGTTGTCTTGGTGACGTAATAAGTCCTTCTATGCTCCCATGCTAGAGATGAGAGAATCGAAGACATAGATCCATTAGAATGAGATCTCACACAGGAAGGTATATAGGTTGTCCTCAGATGTAATCAATCCTAACGTATAATACAAGTTGTCCCTAGACGTAATCAATCCTTTCAAGTCATCTTTCGATGTAATCAGTCATGGCATTGTCCAAAAATTTTCCTTAGATGTTATGTGTCTAGGAAGGTTGTCTTTGGAATGTAATCGATCTTAGCGTTGTATGCAAGTTTTCCTTATATGTAATAAGTCCTTGAGGTTATCCTTAGATGTAATCAATCCTCACATGGTACAAATGTTGTCCTTGGATGAAATCAGTCCTTATGTGTGTTCCCATGTTGGAGATGATGAGATGTCACAAGGCACTTGGGGTGCACCTAGGTGGTTCTCACATAGAGGCAGACGCAAGTCATCGTTGAGACACAATGAGTCCTAGCATACTCCTATGTTTTTAGAACATAGGTTTACAGTGAGACGTAATGAACTTGGTGACATAATGAGTCCTATCGTGCTCCTATGTTGGTGGAACACAGGTGGTTTGTGACATACATGTGGTTTGTTCTCCGTGTATGATTATGAGTTGATATGGATACGAAGAGATGACAGTAGGAGACATAGGTGATTGTAGTGGAAATGTAATGGATGGTCCTAGATTGTACCTATGCGATGGATTGCTTGTGGATATGATGACTACCTAGATGAGGACTAGGCCTACACCCAGCATGAAACAGGGATAGCTCTATAGAAACTTCTAATGATGGATTGATATAAAAGAATGTCACTATTCAATGATCGACAAGATGAGAACAATGGCAGCAGTAATGATGACGACTCTGTGATGATGACGCGACCAGATTTGTTTATGATCATGGTGAGAGAATACCTTCCTACTTAAGAGGGATTGTTGTTGTATTTGTAACTTTGGAAGATATTGTGTTGTATATTATCATGGTATGTTGTTGTACCCCCATCGAATATGTTTTTCCCTCCTTTTGGGATGACATTATTGTATATGGTAATTGAATTACAAGCTTCATTGTAAGTCGGGGGAGTAGTCCCTAGTTTAATATAATGAAATTTATTTTTGGAATCTCCCTAGGTGATGTCATCCCTTATAAGGTAAGAGGCCATCTCAGTCAAGTTATTAGGTCAGAAACTTCAAGGGTATAAATAGGGAGGCTCCCCCCCTCATTTATACACGCACTCACTGATTCAAGTTTACATGAGAAGAGAGAGAAAAATAAGGAGGAGAGAGAGAGAGAGAGAGTTGTACAATAATTCTTATACTTGATTTTTTCCATCTTGTGATATTGTCTTAGTGACAGAACTATTCTAAGGAAGTTTGCGGGGTTTTCTCCTTTATGGTTTCCTCGAGGAAAATATTTGTGTCTTGTGTATCTTCTCTATCTTATGCATCTTGTTTTTCTTGTTATTCCTTCAGATAAATATCCTAATCAAATTTAATAGGATTAGAAAAACTAACAACAAAATTATGTTTTGAATCATGTGCAATCCCTGTTAACCCAAAAATCCTCCACTAATCTCTCAATGGCCTACACCACCCAAGGACACCATCTCACAACACTCATATCACTCCATAAGACCTTCCATTTGACCCCCACACCTCCAAAAGAGCCCAAGGATGAAGAAAAGGGCTAAAAACCCCCCAAAAGAGCCCAAAATAGCCCCCTAGGAGCTAAATCCCTCAAAAAGGGGCTAAAACCCTAAACGGGGCTAAAGTTAGGGTGAAAGGGGCTAAAGGCCCAAAAAAGGGGTTAAAGCCCTGACCAAGGGCTTAAAAACCTAAAATACCTTGGAAAAACTATAAAAGGAGGGTGGGGGCTCACTCTCAAAACACTCCTCCCTTGCCTATTGTTATGCTACCCATGGATGCTTTGAGACCTTTGCCTCTCAAACCACCCACACTCCCTCTCCTCCATCTCCATCTCATCAAGCCATTGCTTCCCAACCAAGAGAGGTGTGCTCCCATGAGCTAGGGCATGGTGGCCCATTTCCACCCAAGTGAGTTATAACATTTCTTTTCATGTTTGTTTAATTATTTTTGCTTTCTAACTGTTATTTTTATTTGCAGGTTCTATTGTTGACATTGTTTGCAGGTTTTCCATTGTAGTAGCTTAGGTTGCTTGCAGGTTTCAAGGAGGTGGAACCCTAACCCGTTTTCTACAAAGGGGTTCACAAGGGCTTCATCTCCCTCTTTCTTTTCTGGTATTAGCTCATAGTTTAGTCTAGTTTTAGTTTTCTATCACTAGATTAGCTTAGTTTATTTTACTGTTCTGTTTATGCTATTTTCCATTTCATTTTTTCCTGTTTTCAAAGAGTAGGAACCTACCCTTGTGCCCTATAGGCACAAGGGATCCCTTCTTGCTCTTGCAGTGAGGAGAAATCCTCACTATAGCTTTGGTGACCATACCAGGTCAATCCCACAGGATCCCTTGTCCAAAAATTTCAAGTTTTCAAGTTTTTTCAATTTTACCCTAGTTTTCAGAAATCTTATGTTAGATCTGTCTTAAATCTTGTTTATTTCTTGTTTTAGTCAGTGCCGAAGCCTCTGCTAGGCCAGGCCGAGTCAGACTGACCCTAGTACTAGTTACTGTCGGCCAGATCTAACCCTGCCTCACCAAAAAACCCCTTTCTGGAGAAAGGCGCTCTTATTGGGGAAAAAGGTGAGATTGGGGCACTCTTAATGACAAAATAGGTGTGCCCAGGGTGCACTTAATCCCCAAACAGGTGCGAATTCAGCCCAGAAGCTTAGGTTGTGGCTGTTTTTTCATTCTGTGCAACCCCCTTGCTCATTTCTAGAAAAATCTCATGGCCCCCTTGCTAGATTTGGTCAAAAATGTGCAGCCTGTCACACATAAGTTGAATTTAAGTTTAATTGATAGTAATTTTTAGTTTCAAAGGATTGTTAGTGTGGCCCAGCTGCCTCTGTCCACCATTGCAGGTCTTTTTCAGTTCCAGTTTTTATTTTCTGCAAATCAATCCATGAACAATGTGTAAATGTTAAATCAATCATTGAGGCTTAATAAAATGAACTAGTCTAACTAAAAGTAACTTAAAAATAACCATCTTGCTACCCCCTTCCTCCTCTACCCAATCATCACCCTCCAGGGTATTCTGGGATATGACGAAGAGTAAGCTCGTATAGATCTAGGCACTCCATGGTATTTTTCCCAAACCATTAAAACTGGGTGACCTGGAAGGTAGAGGGGGTAGAGAAGGAGAGCTTCTCATGGTGCTAAGCGTCCTCCTTGTTGACTAACCTAGCATCCGGGAGGTGACCTGAGGATCTACGAATGGGCTTAGTCCCATTGTGTTGAGAGCCCAGTACCTTCTCTTGGTTTGAAGAAGAATATCACTGAGAGGTAGACATTTAGTTAGGCCAGCAATCCAGGGTTAATCACTGTACTTGCTTACAAATTTATGTTTATGTTTGCATACAAAACCATGATATGAAATATACCATGCATTCATAAACCATATTGCAACAACCAAATACCAAAACAAACAAGCAAACCAACACCATACCAAATAATTAACCCAACTCAGTTCATGATGCTGAGTAAGCCTTAAAATTTACAAAAATTACACTAAGTTCAATCAATTCCGCAGCCTTTGAGGACATAAGTCCCTGACTGCTTCAACTATGGGAAGTACTTGGGATTTTCCCAGAAACTCATTGTGAGGAGTACCACAGGAACCCCAAAGTAGCTGGCTGCTGAGAGGAATTGCTGAGCAAAACAGGAAACGACCCCTTCCGATTGAGTAGAAACACCCATGAGAAACAAGCAAAGCACTGTCTTCTAGCAGTCTTGGTGGCTGAGAGACCACCTTTAGCCAATAGGAAGCCATTGAAACTAGGGTCCAAATCTCATACCCACCAGTTTCATACACAAAAGTGAACATAATTGATCCTCCACGATCTTCCTCATGCCTAAGAGGCGAACCACCACCATTTAGAACACTTGATCAGCACCGTCGAAGCCGCTCTCAGTGATCTCCCACAATTTCAGAGGGCCACACAGCCTCTAATTCTGATTTAGACCCGTATCAGTTTGAACCAGACCTCCACACCGCATCATCAATCCCCATGGCTAGTGCAAACCCAGATCCATTTTCTGGCCTAACCTTAGCAAGTGGACCCATGTCCACATCACAACCTGTCACCCACAACTTCGCAAGTGGTCCAAGAATAGTCATGCAGATTGTCATTAGCCAATTGCCACCACCCATAGTGACTAGCCAAGCTGGCCCAGTGGTAACACATGGTGGCAGTGGGCCCTGCACACACACTGCCCCTACGGCCACATAGGGGGGAAGTCCACCTTCCTCCTACATTGCCCCTACTATCATACATGGGGGTAATGCTCCTGCCACCCATACCACCCCCCGCACATCACTTGGGGGAATTGGCACATCCGCAATGGTGCCACCACAAGTACCCCCAGCCATGCAGATGCATTATGCACCAGCAAACCCCACCACCATCATAGCCCCATCCCACATTAACTTGGGGTCAAATCTGCCCTTCATGGCTCATCTGAACTTGCCTGACTTGGCTAGATTAACGAATGACCCCATCCGCCACCAAGCTTTCTGGCCACCCATGCCAACTAAGCTTCCATCAGACATCCCAAAGTCTGAAGGCAAAGTCAGGGAATGTCCCCAAAATCACATAATGACATTCCATCTATGGTGCTCATCCAACAGCATCATAGATGACTCCATTAGGTTGAGGCTGTTCCAATGCACCCTTACAGGTGCCATGGCCAAATGGTACATTGAGCTGCCACAAGCCAAGTACCCCAACTTCAACTCCCTAGCCTTCATGTTCCTACAGTATTTTCAAATCCCTATTATATATGACGAGCGGGTGGAGATCCTATTATCCTATCACCAAAGCACCACCACTCACATAACTGACCATATCCATGAGTGGTGATGATACCGTAGCTTATGTGAAATCCAACTAGATGATAGGATCTTCTTGGATTGGTTCCTTAAGAATTTTCTCCCACCCATCGCAAAGGATATCGCATCTGAACATCTCCAATCTGAACAAGAGGCCATACTGAAGGCCCAACAATTTGACTTGATCTACTCTCAGTCTAGATACTTGTACACTGTCATTCCAGACACTCCCTATCCAAGTACCTCCTACCGCGACACTTCAGGGGCATCCCACGCTATGGACAACATCATAGGGTCAGTCTCCCAACAACCACAGCCTCGATCTACACCACCTGCCATTGCATCGCAACCAAGCAACACTGCTAATGTTGCTTACCAAAACCAAGCTCTAGACTATGCTATAATGATGTCCAAGTTCGGAGCAACAACCTCTTATGCACAACCTGTGCTACCGTAGCAGGCTCAGGCCATGGATTATCCAACACAATAGTATGTGGGGAAAATGCCCACATTTGTGGCACCACCACCCCCACAAATATACTATGCACCACCAGTGCAACAAATTCAACCCCCTGCCCCCACTCCACCCACTCCGTTGGGACAAGTGTTCACACAACAAAACCGTCCCAACCAGCCTGCCCCCAACAATCAACAAGGGCAAGCTAGAAACAACCGGCCCCACAACCAAGGCAACAACCAATCGCAGGGAGGCAGTCAACAACCAAACCCTCCCAATAATGCCACGGTTAACCTCCTAGCCCAAAACCCCCCACGACAGAATGCACCAAGAGGCAATGCTCCATTGTGCACAAACCAACATTGTACACTCTGTGATGTTTATGGGCATTACACATTTGAGTGTCCCCTCATGGCTCGTGCTAAGCAGGCCATTCAAAATGAGTCCCAACAGGCCGCCAATGCTCCCAATCAAGCCCAACCCAACTAGGCACCACAAGGACCTCCTCCCATGGTGCTTCAAAACCCACTACTAGTCCAAGGATTGGTGGCAACCACTCCCCCTCCCTAGGCCAATCCCAACACTCCGGGGGAACCTCCCATGGCCGAAATAGGTGTTCACCACCTACTAGCCATGGCCACTGAAGAGGTCAACTTACAGACTAGACAAAATCAATACGGTACCACCACCAAATTTGCCGACTCATCAACAACATCCACATCTAAGACAACCAACCTACCTCTCCAGTTACCCCCGTTCCCGCACCCCTGCATACGTAGAATTGCCAATAATTCCACAGCTATAGCATTGTGGATGATTTGGCCCAAACGCCAATTGCCATGTCCATTCTTGAGGTACTTAAAACATGCCCAGTGCAACGGAAAGCCTTACTAGCCACTCTAGGGGTAGTAGACCCCTCCGAATCCAAGTTAATCACATTTGACATAGAGAACAGAGAGCCACGCATGCCCTCCACTATCTCCTTCCAAATCCCAGTGTCCATCCAAAGCTTGGTAATGCACCGATGCATAGTGGATGAGGGGGCATCCATGTGCATCAAGTCTACCTTGGTTTGGCAAAAGATTGGATCACTGATTCTGCAATTGTCCTCCACAACTCTATGGGATTATGATGGACATCCCACTAAAGCCCAAGGAATCCTCCCCCATGTCCCCATCATGTTAGTCGGGAAGACAGTCCTGATTGACATCAAAGTCATCAACGCTCAACTGGACTACAACCTCCTCCTCAGAAGGAGTTACATGTACACCATGCGAGCCGTCGCATCAACTGTCTTTTGCCTCATGATGTTACCCCATGAAGGGAAGATTGTGACGGTTGACCAGCTCACCTACCATGATCCGCAAGGGTTAACAACACCTACCAACTTTATCCCTACCATCACCACCATTGAGCTGCAAGGGGCGACCGCACACGCTAACGTCATCCCTGCAACCAACACTGTGGTTGAAAACACACCAGCCTCCCCACCATTGAATGTGAGCCCTGATTTGTTTACCGATCCCACCATGATGGCTCCTTTCCCGTTGGTGTCACCACCATTGACACAAAAGCAAACTGTAGACTTGTGCATGGTCTCATCAAGCACCGCTGCACCCAAACAACATTTGCAGCCGCACAACCACAACAACATTTGCAGCCGCAATGTCAACAGCAGCCACAACATCATCTGCAGCCGCAGCACTACGCACAACTGCAACCACAACCGTACCCCCACATGCAACCAGCTAGGATTTATGTGGGCTCATCTCCGGTCCATACAATTACCTTCCTCTTTCCCCCACCTGGTGTCATGAGCAAGCCGGTCATGGCCACCTTAAGCCTACCCAACTTTACGTTGGGGATCCCGGTGTGGTATCTAGATCCACTAGCTCAACCAGCAATGCCCAGGGTTGTGTTAACTCCAGTGCAACCTATTATGGTTGAGTCTCACCCCCCACCTGGTTCACATAAGCCAACCACCGCACTCACACCTACACCACCCCAACCCAAAAGGGCTAGGGGAAAGAACACCAAAGCCACCACAGAACCACGACAAGTACCACCTTGTGCCATATGCGAACAATAGGGCCATCCAACTCAGAATTGCCCTGAAATTCCAGTGATCCATGTGCATCTGGATGCCATGGATATGAACGAAAACATCCCCATGGTTGAACTCCCAACCATGCCACTAGTTAGGAACAAGGCATTGAGGACAAACCATGCTTGCGCCCTTTGTAGCTTGTATGGACATTATTCCCACCATTGCCAAGACTTGTCTGAATTTCAAATGGCTCTTGCTAACCTCTGTCACCATTCCCTTGAGTCTGAGATCACCTTGATCGAAGAATTTCACCCACCACCACCTTCTTCAGACACCATGTCCATCTACATGATGTCCAGTTCCACCGACCCGCTCATCTCCATCGACGGTCCATTAGACCTGTCACTTCATTGCTTCAACAACGATGAGGACACAACTACATTTCGACCAAAAATCCGACAACCGTATTGTCGGATTTTCGACACTTCCCTGTCGCATGTACGACATTATGATTTTTTTTAAGCGTCGGTGGATTGTCATCGGTTATCTGACATCTTTCTAATCCGTCGGTTAAGCGATAGCTTAGTTTACCGTCGGTTAAATGTAAATCGTCGGTTATCCAACATCTAATCCATATTAAACTTTAAACATATGCGTCGGTTAAGCGACGGTCTAGCGATGGTTAAGCGACGATTCACCAAAGAAACCCATCTATTAACCGACATATTATGAAAACTGAAACGTCGGTATTGAATTAAAAAAAAAAATCACCTACAGGCCATCGCTTAACCAACGGCTATAAGTGTTTTAAAAATAAAAATACAAATGCCAGATTACTAGAGACGCACCTTGATGTTTGTATAGATTGTGAAATTACTACAATAAAGCGAATGTTGCTAACAAAGTGCCTAGAAACAAATATCAGTAAGCTATGCCTGAAGTAATAATCGTGAGATAAAATGACAAATGATTAATAGCTTTGACCAAATGTATGTGTGCAAGAAATATATATATGATTTGGATGACAAAGACTTGCTTCAAGTTTTGATATGCTCAATTAAGTCATGTATCAAATATATAGCTCTTCCAAGAGTAATATGAGCACCTATATTAAGCGAATTCATTCTTCAAATCATCTCCTGTCTCCAATAGCTTAAAATTTATATAAAACCCAAGTATACCTAAGGTAGCCACAACTGAAATCAACAAGTAGATAGAACAGTTAATTTGAGCCAACTAGCAATTAAGTATTACCAAGTGTATTACATCCACAACACTCACCAGAAATTAGATAACAAAATTGGATGAACCAATTGGCAGAAGTTCATTAACTAACGCTGTAGATTTCGAAAAGTTTTAAAACTCTATATGAAGAACCTTAAAAAGAACAAGGAGATAGTATAATCCACTGCATTTTTCTATGGACAGTGCCACTAAAGATTTTTACTATTAGATTTTCCTTTGGTTTTTTATGACTCCTGACACAATAACAAGCTGCAGAACCTTAGATATACAAGTGTCAAATTGTAAAAGCTAAACAATATTAACAGAACATTAATTTCCCAATCAAACCACAATAGTATTCATATTATTCCAAGGCAATTTACTATTAAAGAAAAGTTACCTTTATTATCATGTCAGGATACTTTTCTGCAAGGTCTTCAATACTGGTGCCACCCTTTCTACATGAGATGATAACCTGTATCAACAAAATTCAATCATGGTTCTAAGAATTTGTAAACCAAATGGCACACATTCATCCAGTCTAAATTTCAAGCAACCAGATAAGTCAAGGAATTTGGAGATTAAAGAAAAATTCAAAAGAGGAAGATTACTGTTACTTAAAGATATTCCCATGCTAAATAGTAAATTGTTCTTATCAGAGGAAGCTAAGTAAAAAGTGGCAGTACAGGGTGGCAGGTGTAGGTGGGTACTCACTGACCACGATGGACAAGAAGTAATCAGGTTTTCTTGGGGATTGGGAGTCACCACCAATAACTATGCGGGGAGGTGTATGCCTTGTTTTCTAGAAATAGACTATGTTAAAAACCTTGGTATATGACAAATAACAATCTTTGAAGACTCCTTGCATTTCATTAAATAGGCAAGAACCACTAATAACTATGCGGAGGTGTATGCCTTGTTTCTAGAAACAGAATATGTTAAAAACCTTGCTATATGACAAATAACAATCTTTGAAGACTCCTTGCATTTCATTAAACACGCGAGAAGCCACACTGTAAGGTCCAGAACAAGATTTAAAATTTAAAATAGAATCACCTGGAATCTCCAAAGCATCAAAGCAATAAGCTACTTGCACATTAGAAGACATAACAGCCTTGAAGATCAGTTAGTGAACATCGCTGTCAAGTATGACCAAAGGAGTGGTTGTTCGAAATACAGATCCTCTGGAGCAAAGGTGGTTACCAAAAGTTCATTGAGGATTCTCTTTATGTGGATGGATAAATAGTTTAAGAATTTCAACAAAAAATTGTTTATGATGAATATTGGGGTCACTTGACACATGGCCACCAAACGAAGGATATACTCCATGCATCCACCATCAAGACTCATCACATTAACCTCAAGCAAGCGAGACCTCCCTCCCCTATGTGCCTTCATCTCTACATGCCTTTACTCACACCTGTGGGTGTAGTGGAAATTATGGCTTCCCCTCTGTTCTTCATTGCTCAGGTGGGATAAATCAAGGCATTGTGGGTCTGTCAAACCATGAGCTTGATGTAGGGGAGTAGGATCAGTAGGAATCCTGGGAAAGTATTCATGCTTGTAGGCACTATCCTGGAACTCTCTGCTACCCAGGTAAGGGTATGACTGTTGAAATTGTTTCTGTGGCTATGTCTTGGTTGAATTTGGAACCTCTCCCACGTTTGGTTGTTTCGTAGAGCTTGGGGGCACACAGGCCCCCTCCCTAACTGCTCATATCATTTCCCTTGCAAGTTGGAGTTACACATCTTTTAAAGGAATTAAGGCTGACATGGCCAAAACATCAATGATCACTCTTGTAGACTGTCCATATACTGGATCATATCCATATCTGGCTCTAGCCTACCATATTCTCAAATGCGAGGAGTTTATGGTGCATTGGTGGGAATCATTAGATTTTGAGTCTTCAATGGAAGGGTTGCTATCAAGAAAAGGACCAAATAAGCTAGATTTGCAGATTTTGATGCCGATTGTGTGGTGGCCTGGTTCTCGTGAAGATTTGTCTTTAGAAAGTAATATGAGACATACAACTTTTGCATTATCAAGGGCAATCGGCAAGGTGACTATTGTTCATTCTGCACATTGTAAGGATAAATTATGGGTTAATCATTAAAGTAATGATTGTTTTGATTTCATAATATACTTTGAGTTTGCATACAAAATCTTATTCATAGTTTGACAGAAACAAGAAACTTATATAATTTAGTCGAGTATAGATTTTGTTGGAATGCCACTTGGATTATATTTCCAGGAATGTTATAGGTTGTCTAAAGGGGCCAGCTGATTCAAAACATCAAATAGCAGCAATTGTTGAAGTCATTTATGGCTCAACAAGAGAAACTTGAAAGTGAACTTCAGATTCTTGAACTTGGCTTAGTCGTTCTAATGTGTCTTAACTTCGAAGTTAGACATCAGATTAAATGCTTCAAAATTGGTTTGACCCGGTGTTATCTCCAGGGATCTTAGCGTTTACTCATTAGTTCATATTGATACCATTTTTGGATTTTGGAGGTAATTTAGGGCTTCATTGTTTAAGTTTTCTGTTGCAGATCTTTAATTTTATGTATCACAAAACTTACAGCTTATACATCTGAATGTAATTTTGCCTATTTGC
>LPNX010345206.1:188246-232360 GCA_001517045.1 Pseudotsuga menziesii
TATGGTAAAAGTAATCACTTTTTGCGTTCTTATTTTCTCCATTTCATCACTACCTCGAATATTCTTAGTTCTCTCTTTCATAGATCTTACACATCAACTTATCACTCTACAGCCTAAATTCTCAGTATCATTATAGATCTTATTTCCCCACAAAAAAATAATCCATGGCCTATCATATTTTGTGATAACTCAATCTTTATGTGGAATGAGAAGTAGGTGCTCTTACGCTGTGCTGAGAATATCAGGATGTACATTATACTCCCTTGCAAATACAAACGGAACGATTCCTTGAGGTAGTGCAACCTGCACCAAAAGAAAAGATTGAAAAACATAACTGTTAGTAAAACTTCCAGTTGTCAACAAAATAAGGTTAGGTCAACCACTCAAAAGAGATGCTGTCACAATTGTCAACAATGAAACTAATCATAATATGATTCTGGCATGCGATCACATTAAGACCTCCTATGTAACCATTGCCACACAACAACTCATGGTTTTGGGTCTTTTAGTTTGAAGCTCTGGCTAACATGTCTCTACCATGTGACTATAGTTTAGAGATGCTAACAGTGAATGTAAGCATTGTTCTGACACGACTCTTAACTGGTTTGGTAAGGAATATGGTGTATATGCACATAATTATAAACCTTCTCCAATAGAAAATACATATATGTTGTGTGCTACTGGAGCTTTCTTGAGCTCCAAACAATAGTGAAAGGGAACAAGTTGACTAAAATGTCCCAAAGAGAAGAAAAAAATCACACATTATGCAGTACACATGGGACACAGCTGTAGTTACATATACATATTATATTTTGCTAGCAAGTTCATTTCAAAGAAAATTCTCAACAAAATTCTTTTGACATAAGTTTCAGCACATTGAAATGAGAAAAAAGAAAGAAAACAGAGGCATTATCCAAGAAAACAGAGGCATTCTCAAATGAAAAATAGAAGCGCTCACCTGCACAATTGCAATATGCAAAATGCGGCCTCGAAGACCAACTGCAATTGAAGCAACTTATTTTGGCGCTTAATATCTTGGAAATGACATGTAGCAAAGAAACATATGTATTTTACATCAAAGGTATGATTAGAAGTTGCATAGAAATTGCTTCTGAAATTCAAAGTGGTTGATCGCCAACCCGCCAACTCCAATATAATCAAGGCTTAAACTTGCAACCCACAATTACCTTTTCTTCAGCCAACGTTGAATAGCATGCATCTTTGAGTGCATTAGGTGAAGCTCTGGCCTAGGAGGATATTTGGAACCCTTAAAGATTGGAACAAAATAAAACAGAACCCCTATTATGCTACAATCGAGGATATTTGGCACCCTTAAAGATTGGAGCAAAATAAAACAAAACCCCTATTATGCTACAATCAAAGTGTGATAAAGATATATAGAGATTCATCAATACTACATGAGAGACCTGTTATAGAGTAAAGAAATTGAATTGATCTATTATGCCCCCACAAGCCCAAATAATAGATAAAATGCTTCAGTAAAGAGAAGAAAATGTAAACTTCAGAAATATGGTTGGTACAACAAAAACATAGAATGATCATTAAATGGTAAAATTGGGGCATGTGTGGGTCATAACAGCTAAAAGTCCGTTATATGCTTTTCATCAGTCTGATTTTTTGTCTTCATTGTGCAATTTTAGGGAATGATAGAAAACCATGTTCTTCTTTTCATTATTCTTTCTATCATGTTTCTAACATTTTTTTCACCATCTTGCTAAATATGAAGATGTATCATTTTTTCTTCACAATAGCCAAAGTTCCAAACATTTTGATACCTTTAGAAATGTAGACCCAACACAAAGGATCCTTCGCTAGTAGCTATGTTGGTTGCAAGTTTTCAAAATATTTAGTGTCAACTATATCCAGATAGGTTTTGGATCATATTGTACATGAATATGTATTTGAACATAAAGGACACTTTATCTTAGAACAAGCATACCAGGGAGATGTGGGAGGTCCTTCTAAAAGAGGCATTACAATAAAAATTCTTCGAAGTCAGACAAGTTTAGTCATTGACTTCATTTGTAAAGGTGACATTACAAGAAAAGTTCTACGAATTCAGACAAGTTTGGTCATTGACTTCATTTGTAAAGGTGACATTACAAGAAAAGTTCTATGAATTCAGACAAGTTTGGTCATTGACTTCATTTGTAAAGGTGACATTACAAGAAAAGTTCTTCAATGTCAAACAAGTTTTCTCATCGACTTCTTGTAAAAGCTTCATTACAAGGAATGTTCTTCAAAGTCAAACAACTTTGGCTATTGAATTCTGCTGAGCATAAATTAAAATTGGAGTAGGTTTTGAAATATTTTATTAACTACAAATGAATCGAATTTTCAGAAGATAAGCCTAGAAAGGACACAAGGAAGCCAGAGGGGAAGACTCTGTGTTGTATGTCAAATTGAGATGTTTATTTTTATTTAGTCATAATAATTAGTGAGGTGTTAGTCATAGTGATTAGTGAGGTATGATGCCACTGATAGCACAGGGAAAATTTAGTTTTTGAGATGAAGTGTTTTAAATCAATTATGGTCATTCTAATGAGTCATGTTCATACACATACTATTCTTTAAATGCCCCTCTTTCAATGCCACTGATATACATATACTGTTCTTTCAATGCCCCTCTCAAAGTAGACCAATTTTCCAAATAAAGAAAATATAACAAATATGGAAGTATTATTAATATTGACTATGGTTGGAAAAAAAATCAAGTTACAAATACTATATAACTAGAGTAGACAGTGAGCCGCACGGGTGTGGCTCAATGGCGGTTCCGTTGTAATGAAGTTGTTTGTCAATTGGAGGTCACGAGATCAATCCCACCCGGGTTTACCTGTGTCCCATGTCTTGCGGCGGGTGTGGGAACCTAGGGTTATAGTGGTAGCGGGAATGGATCCCTGGACCCCGTGTCACGCGAGTACCAGCCCAGCCCCAGTTTCCGATTCCCCTAGTCAAAAAAAAAAAACAAAAAAAAACTAGAGTAGACAGTGAAATATTGTAGAATAATAGTGAGCTTAGAATCTACAAACATTTGTGCAGAATATTCATGAGTCCTACCAACTCAACATGCTCACCCATTCGGATGGTTGCTGATGGGAAGTTATAGTGACGTCACACAGTTAGCAGAGTACATTCCAGAGAATATAAAAGGCCAGCTTTGAGTTTGAATTGAGGACACTACAGACCATCTGATGTGAACCTTCTGCATCTTGGGTAATTTCTTTTCTGCGTTTCTTGAAACCCACTACCCAAGCCATAGGTTTGGAAAATTCAAAATATTGTACTACTCTGTATCAGAAGTGCGTAGCCAATAGCATTTTTGATCTTACACAAATCACTAAGACCATCTTCAAAACTAGTAAGGAACACCTATGACTAGTTGCATCTTCAAGAAAACAAAGAATGCATCCATGGTCGTTCACTAACAGGGGCTAGAGAATCTGGAATCATAATGCAAAAGTCAATAATTTCACTTTAGCATTAACAATTTTGTCTCTTGATATGAGAATGATAATGATGAGCCAAATTTACCTTTACAGCATCATTATCAAAACCATGAGAAATTAGTCAGTTACGACAATCAGAGGATATGGATCATAGATTAATGACTTACAGTCTTTCTTAATATGAGAGTGATAATGATGAGCCAAATTTACCTTTACAGCATCATTATCAAAACCATGAGAAATTAGTCAGTTGCGACAATCATAGGATATGGATCATAGATTAATGCCTTACAGTCTTACACTATGCACATAACCCCAAAAATGATGTATCATAATTATCAAAGTCATTGGAATATTGTCTACGCACATAACCCCAAAAATGATGTATCATAATTATCAAATTCATTGGAATATTGTCAAATGAAAAATAGCATAAAAAAAATACTGCAACCACTAGTCCCAAGTAGGTTGGGCTAAAACATAATGGCAAACCTTAAAGAGAACCTTGAAGTAGGTTTGGGTCTATAAAATACTAAAATACTAAAATACTAAAATATGCACATTGGTCATGACCTCCCGGTGCCCGAAGTTCAACCCCTACCATCACATGCCCCCTTGGATACATCAAGATGCTAGAATGGCCCATGGGAAAGAAACCAGGTCAAGTTTTCAGCTGAGGTCCATGACATTAGTACAAAATGATTCAATTGATGATGAATTTCATAACCTTACTGAGGATGTTTTAGAAGATAGTTTCGTTTAGTTCAACCAGGCCAGCTGTTTAAGGCTTCTATTTATTTTCCTGGCTTCTTTTACATTGCAGCCCTTGCGGAAGTATTTTTAGAAGTTGTGACTAATAACAGAACAGATTTTCACAGATGGTGCAGAGACATGTGACATTATTTGAATATCCATTTGACATAATTGAGAGACTATTTTAAGAGATTGAAAGGTGATGGGACGCATGGCCTTTATGGGCCAAATCTGAGCCAGTATATATTCACTGGTATTGTTCAGCCCATAAGCAGTATGCTACCAGATGTTACCTGCTTGAGGTACTCTTTGGGAACACATTTCTGGGTATACTACAAGCCATTACATTTCCAGGGATGGTTTCTAAAACCAGATTTTTATGAATTGACTTGTCATTTGCCAAATATATTGCAATATGTTTTGAGTTGGTGAAATTCGGGATTCCATCAGTCTATGCTTATTAGAGACACACATTTTCACCATGACTTGTGAGGTCAACAACGACCATCAGAGAATGTCAAAAATAGTTACACATCTGGACAAATCCACCTATATCCATTTTTATATATTATAGAGGCATGCAATTAGTATGCAGAAATACCATAGCGCTCCAAACCCCAATCCCCCCCTCCAAACCCCAAAATTCATTACCATTACTTAACAGGAATATTTACCAAACCTTCTACCGCAGACCAGTCTTTCATTTAAACTTTAAATTTATGTGTAATGGCATCTGTAAAGGGTGCAAAATGGGTAAACAAGATAGAAAGTGGATTAAGAGGTTTCTAAATGGAACATCCTATGAAATGGGAATGGGAAAATCCAGTCTCAAATTATCATTTGTTGAATCCAAAGATGCAGCAAATATTGCTTCAAGAGTACAATTATATAAATATGAGTTTGCAATGTAAAACTGCCTCACAAACCAACCAGATGCATGTAAAGGATATTGGATTCTCATTTTCTTCTTCTTTCAACGAATGACCATGACAAAATGTGAAGGCCAAGGAAGAAATGTGAATCAATGACAAGCTATCATGTGCTTTCATTATGGATATGGGAGAAGGTGTAGACTGGGCCATCTTAAATGCAGGTGTAGGATTTATATTGATAAAAGACTGCAATTTTTTTCTTTCAAAGCTCTTTATACATTTTTCCAACAATTGGGAGCATTGAAAAAACTAAAATAGACGTGAGCAAGCAACATCAATAGTATGCCAGGATGCACATAAGGAAAATATGTAACATCATCATAAGGTTAAGTATCTGAGACTAAGCCAAAGGTTGAATGACGCCAGAGGTTCAAAACCCAATACTGTTTGCAACGAACACAAACAATTTTACTGAAACTTAATTGTAATTTTGACCTCCAAGGTTTCAGTCCAGAAGTTTAAGTATAGCCCACAGAGCAAGAGAAACAAAATGGGGTTTCCCTCAAAGACTAATGCCAAATTAATTTTATTAATGGTGTCAACATCATATGGATTCAGTAAGCAAAGCCACAAGGATTATCATATGAGCAAGACAATAAATAAAATATATTTAATATATCAAACAGAGATAGAGATGAAAACCCAGATCATTTTATCAACGTGCAGAGCCAGACGCAGAGGTATGGAGAGATTTTGAGTTCAATTTTCAGTAGTTAGAGCACAAAACTTCTTAAAGGCCTCATCAACTCGCCCATGGGAGAAATACACAGACACATGAAATTATGCAGGGGAGGAAATATGAGTCATTCAACTTTTCAACCTAAGACCAGAAATGGAAAGGAAGGTAGGTATCAATCCATTCAAACCCTTTAAGAACACAATTATTTACCTCTACAAGCTTGTAAAAATAGCAAGAGGACTCTTACCTCATCCAATGCGGAGCTTAAAAAGCTACAACCATTCTTTGTATTCTCCAACAGTGCATGCTTCTCCTTTAAACCTCGACAAATGATGCCCCAATTTAATCCTCAAACCAAGAAGAGGGAATCGAACCAAGACTTTAGAATCAGCAAGCACAAAATGGTATAATTTATACATAGAGGATGAATCCCTTGACCCGAGTTAACCACCAGTCAATCAGCGTACTGTTGGCGAGTTTAATGCCCAGAGAGTATGGCAATGGAGATGTCATTGCCACATAACTCCATCTTCAGTACCAAGAAAACCCCTCACCAGGGATCAAGATTGAAGGGCTGGTCTTAATTTCATATAGAAGGTTATATATTCATGTAGCCCTTCATTGATGAAGGGATTTCAAAAATCTTACATTTTAAATGACATTAATAAATTAATTGTACATTTCATTTACTTGATGACAAAAATTAAAAACAATTTTTTTTTTCAAAATGGGATTTGTCATTTTAATGGGATTTGTAAAATTGCACCAGTAAATGTATATCCCTGCCTACATTGTGTTCAATCTATTTGATTGGGGAATATGTCTACAATTTCTCAGTCTCTTTAAGGTTTATAATAAAAAAGCAACTCAGACAGATGGTCAAGCCGGATAGTACAATCTATGGCTATAAATTTGGAAGTATGGATTGAGGACGAAAAAACGTGCTCACTTAAGAGACCATTCTTGATGGCGTTGAAGGAATTCAAAACAAGAGGTATCCTATGCTAGAACTCCGAAGCTTCAGTCATAAAATAAAATCTATAAGGGAAGCAGAAGCAACCAAAGCTGAATGTTTTGGGATTATTATGATGGCGTTGAAGGAATTCAAAACAAGAGGCAGCCTATGCTAGAACTCCAAAGCTTCAGTCATAAAATAAAATCTATAAGGGAAGCAGAAGCAACCAAAGCTGAATGTTTTGAGATTACTGAGAAATTGATAAAGTATCAAAAAGATGCAGACTGAAGAATAAACAATGGATGTTTTTGCACAGTCATCATCTTAAAGTTTCACAGGGCCAATTCAGAGAATTATCCTCTGAAAAATATAAAACTAAAGTCTTCAAAAAGTAATAGGTTGTCAACTAATGAACTTGTGCTTGAATGCATGCACATCTCCGCCTTACAGTAATAGGAAAGGAAAATTTATATAAAATTACCTTGGCTGCTGGAGTTAGCCAATGAATCTAACGAGTTCTTCCTTCGCCGTTCATTGTGTCCCGCCAACCTTCTCCTGCAACTTCTCTTTGTGTCATCAAATTCTACTATGCCATGGAATCTAGATAGGCACCACAACACCCAATTATTCATGTGTATTATCAAATAATATACTTAGTATGTATGGATCCATGTTGACCTACTCAGAAAAAAAACAGTGAGGTGCAATCGTCTCCTGGTTAGTTACCTGCTACACTGCTGACAGAAGCGTTGCTCGGTACCAAGAACAATGACTTTGGGGGATTTGGAATGCATTTCACAGACTTTATGTCTCTTGTGATATTATTTTGCATTTTCCAACACTACGTTGCATCCTTCCACTTGACAATAGGGAGGTTGAGCGAAAGAAGACGGCAAAGCCCTCAGCTTCTTATAAACGAAATTGCCAGTGCTATTACCAGTGACTGGATTAATTACCTTAGCCGGATTTGTAGAGTCTCAAAAATGCTTCCGCTTTCCTATATTAAGGCACGTTAAGGAATCCCCTTGAACATCCTTCATGACATTAATGTTCTCTCTCATGGGACCCTCGTTAGCACTCTGATAATTGTCATTCCTCCCAAGTCCCACCCAAGCCAACTACCACCATATTTCTCTGACCTGAATGGCTATACTCGGAACCCCCAAAAAAATTACCACCATTTGCAACCTCTACAAGCCAACCCTTCAATAATCCATTACCTTCGCTTTTCACAGAACCCTCAGCCAAAGGATTCTGATGAATCTTGAAATCCAAAGGAAACTGTGCGTTATGATTTCCTGAAAAACTCCCGTCGTTGATGACTCAACGACTCAGTAAAATTACCAGCAGCCATGAGAGGCTCAGACAGGGGTGAAGACTCATGAACCATGTTCATCCCATGGAATAACTCCTTCCCAATATTATAACCCTCTTCTGAACAAACCCATTCAGCCATGGGTAATCTCTCATACCTATCCTCGGCCGTACTGTAAAGCCCTGTGCAACCTTCCCAGTCCCAAGGACTCTTTAAATGCCAATCCGACATCTTAGAGGGCCAGCAATGATCATGGCTGTTGCTGCTGTTACCACCATGATTTGCCATGGAATTTGAGTCCATATTCTTAAAAATGACTTCTTCTTCACAAGACCAAAACTAATCCAAGGAAAAATATAGATACACTTTCAGGCTCTTTTCACATGATGAATATTACCAAATCCAGCGATCCCATATTTGCTTCGATTTCCAAATCCAGGATGATTAAAATACTAACCTTGTTGTCTGAACAAAACTTCCATAAGAGAAATACTCCCCAGAGCCTCGTCCAACAGACTCGCATCAGAGAGCCCCGTCCAACAGACTCGCATCAGAGATCCCCTGAGTCAAACTGATGTAGGTAAACACATCTGGGGCCATCCCCTTCTCAACCATGAGAATCTGCATTTCTATGGAAAAATTGAGCTCTCCCATTTTACAGAGCCCATCAATCAAAGAAATGTAGATGACAACATCGAGCTCGCAAACTATGGCCACCATCTCGTTCACAAGAACAACAACTTTAGTAAAATCTACCCTGTAGACAGAGCCCATGGAAGTGGCGTTATTGGGAAGGCAGCCATTGATAATCATCTCGTCCAGGAATTCAATTGACAATGCCCCGCCGGATCGCATTGGATCTTCTCATTAATATGATATGAAATATCTTGGAGGCTGGTACAGGTCGAAATCACAAAAAATGTTGATGGGCAATTTTTATCTTAGCCCTTCTAGTGTAATTTTAATTTAAAAGCTCCATTTTTTATTAAAATGACAAAAATTAAAAACCCCATTTTAAATGACGTGCAAATTTTAAATTCCCCTTCACTGATGGCCTAGGAGCCCTTTGACGGGAACTGACGGCTTGAATTTTGATCCTTGCCCCTCACCCAACTCGACAAGAACTCCAAGTCTCCAAACCCTCAGTTGCATTACAAATCGCCCCTCGATCATGAGGCAGTTGCACTAAAAAGTATCCATGGTACATTCAATTTTTCAACTTTTCAAACCAAGGAGAATGACAAGAATTAGATTTGTAATTGAGTTGTGGATGTTGATACTTTTGTTGGGATAGATTTTACATGGGTTGAAGATGGGTATTGTGGTAGTTTTCTCTCTAGTGCATTTAAATATTTAGTTATAAAGGTACTCAAAAGGATTTGTAACATGGTCTTTGGTGGGTATATTGTCATATTTAATATTAAACCCCCATTATTTATAAGATTAAGTATTGGATTTATTAATAGAAAGTGTAGGGACATTCATGTTCAAGGATCCATGTTGAAACAACCTTGACTAGGTTATGTCCTACAATTTTGGGAACATGAAGTATGTGTTAAAGAACAACTTCCTCAGAGGTCATGATTTGTACACAAAGTATCACAATATTTTGAGTGGTGGGATCTTCAACTCAAATTTTGAACAATGGAGGGCACAAATGAATATCGTTGATGGTCACTTCAACTCATAGAGATTTTGTTAATTCATGGTAGTGTATTGACATTATGTATCAATACAAGGCTATATATCCATGTCTATAGAAATATGTGACAATAAAAAATCTATCCATCTAAAATAAAAATAATCTGTCACTTGTATATTGTATACATTGAAAAATGAGTTGTTTCTCTTTGTGTATTATTTACATTGAAAATTCTCTTTTTTACTGTGTACATTGAAAATGGGTGGTTTCTCTTTTGTATTGTGTGTATTGCAAATTAGGTGACATCTAATTTTTTGTTAGTTAGGGTTTTATTGATGGTATTAAGATTGTGTATGATCTTTCATCCTTGTCGCAATTAAATCTAGCTCTTTTGAATTGTGTTTGGCCTAGTTGGCCCTAGTTGGTTGTCAACTTTGGCATAAGGATTACAAAGAAGATTTCAATAGATACCCACTAGCATAATGGGTAGGAAATGAACCTAAGTGTCGGATATGCGCCGGCGCTTTCCATGTTAAATAGTTGACCAATTAAAGGCTCCGTTGCTTAAGCGACGCTTACTAACGCTCTGTCGCTTAACCGACGATTATGAGAATAGCCATTGCTTCACCGACGCTTGTGGCCACATTTACAAAAAAAAATGTATCCTTGTGATTTCTGGTAAGTTTAAAAAGAGAAATCCACGCGCCGTCGGATTTTTTAGTCGGATTTTGGATCGAAATGTAGTAGTGGGAGATACTTGAAGCTCTAACTGCCCCAAAATACCCATGGGACGACATGCCCCATCGCTCGTTCTTCCTCCCGGAAGAGCTTGTGTCGCAATCCAACCAGTTTTCTATGGAGACCAAAGATTTCATCCATGGGAAGGTTGACTGGTTCAAGAACCCAATCCCAGCACCCGATGCCTTCGAAGAAGGGAACATGGCGAAAATTTCACCAACAATTAAAATTGACATCTCAACCAACTCTGAGATTGTTGAAGAAATCATGCTGGGTGCATCTTGCTCCCTGGAAGAGGTCGAGGCCTACACCGCTCTCTTCCAAGAATTCTGCGACATCTTCTCTTGGTCATACACTGAAATTCCCGGCTTAGATCCATGCATCGTGGAACACCACATCGACACATGGCCAGATGTGGGACCCATCCACCAGAAGCAACGGCCCATCCATCCATCCAAAGTGGCTGCGGTGAAAGCTGAGATAGAGAAGCTGTGCATAGCCAGCTTCATTTATCCCATTGCATACACAACTTGGGTCTCTAATCTTGTTCCCATGAATAAAAAATAGGGTACCATTCGTGTTTGCACAAAATTCTGTGATCTTAACGAGGCATGTCCCAAAGATAACTTCCCCACCCCATTCATCGACCAGATCATCGATGCATGCATCAGACATGAGGCCTTCTCCTTCATGGATGGATTTTCTGGCTAAAACCAAATCCAAATCTGGAAAGAAGATTGTTACAAGATGGCATTCACAAACCCATGGGGCACATTCTCCTACTGAGTCATGCCCTTTGGCCTCAAAAATGCTATAGCCACCTTCCGGCACACCATGACATATTGTTTCCATGATTTAATTCACATCATCTTGGTCTACTTGGATGATCTTACCGCTCTATCATGAAAACAAGCACAACATATAGACAACTTGCGGCAAGTATTTTTACCTTGCCACAAGTACAACATCCTCTTGAACCCACTCAAGTGCGTTTTCTGTGTCCCAGTAGGCTATTTACTCAGATTTATCATCTCCCACAAAGGGATAATGGTAGATCCCCTCAAAGTTTAGGCAATCCTTGATCTTCCTTCCCCAAGAACTCAGCACCAACTACAAATCCTACAAGGAAAGGCCAACTTCCTTGGCCTCTTTGTGCTAGAGTATGCAACAAAATCCTATGGATTCATCCACCTCCTCTGCACAAAAATACCCTTTGTTTGGGATCAGCAACCACAAGAATAATTTGAGGCACTCAAACAAGCCCTAGCTTCTGCACCATTACTCTCATGACCAGATTTCACTCGAGACTTCATCCTTTATGTGTCGGCCTCAGAAAATGCCATTGCTGGAGTTTTGGTCCAAGAAGATGATGCTTGCCATGAGCACGTGGTTTAATACATCAGTCAGAAGCTAACAGGACCCCCATTACGATACTCACTCAAGGAGAAATTGGCCCTCATCATCGTATTCTCGGCTCAAAAATTGCGCCACTACATCATTGCCAACCATACTCATGTAGTGGCTGATTCAAACCCAATGTGGTACCTCTTAAGCCTCCGCCTTCTACAAGGTTGAGCAACCAAGTGGGTAGTCATCCTCCAAGAGTTCGACCTAGAATTTGTGTCTCCTAAAAGCACAAAGGAACTCACACTAGCCACACTCATGACCGATCTGCCCCCATTAACCGCATCATCACCCCCCAAGGATGATCTCCCTGATGATTTCCTATTCGTCATATCTATAGGTTACCCATGGTATGCGGACATCCTTCTCTATTTACGAACGCAAAAGTTTCCAGTGCACTTCAATTTTGAGGATAGACGATGCATCTGACATCAAGCCATTCGCCACTTGCTGATTGGAGATGTGCTGTATCATCGAGGCATTGATACCATCCTACGTTGTTTCCTCACCTGTGACAAGTCCGAGACCATCCTCAACGACGGTCATAGCGGAGCCTATGCTGGTCACCTTTTAGGCCTAGCAACCACCCAAAGATTCTATGCAGTGGCTATTTTTGGCCCTCCATCTTTGCTTATTGCATAGAGGCAGTCAAACATTGCCGCAGCTGTCAGCTTTTTTCCCCAAAGGCAAGAACCCCCCTACACCATTACACCCTGTAGTCACAGTCAGGCCTTTTTGCAAATGGGAAATTTACTTCATGACAATCAACCCTGTTTCGGCTAATGGTCACAAATCCATCATCGTGGCAGTTGATTACTTCACCAAGTGGACTGAGGCCATGCCCACATTCAATTGCAAAGCAGAGCAACACGTTTCTTCTTCAACCATGTTATTACATAGTTTGGTGTCCCTAAACAGTTAGTATCATACCATGGGGCACACTTCCAAGATGCCATGTGGGCTGAACTGACAACCATGTTGAAGTTCAAACACTAGTACTTATCATCCTACTATCCCCAAGGCAATGGCCAAGTTGAAGTGGTCAACAAAATCATCAAAACAATGCTCCAACGGATGGTAGGAAATCACAAAACTAACTAGCATCACATGCTATTCTTTGCCCTATGGGATTATCACACATCCACAAAAACCGCAACCGATTTCACCCATTTCCACCTAGTACATGGTGTTGAATCAGTGATCCCTATAGAGTGCCAAATCCCATCTCTTTGCATCACGGTGGAACTCCTTCCTGATACTTCACCTTTAGAAGAACGACTCCTCCAACTCGAGCAAACCATAGAATACTGTCGAGCTGCCCTCCAAGCCATCGAAGCAGCAAAAACACGATCAAAGATCCAATATGACTCCCATGTCCACCCTCGCACCTTTAGTGAAGGAGATATGGTTCTATTCTATGACCAACCCAATGATAAATTGGGAAAAGGCAAGTTCGAATCAATGTGGTAAGGCCCATACGTCGTCCACCGTTGCCTCGGAAAAGGGGCATACACCCTCATTGACTCTGATGGAAAACTCTTGGAGAACCCCCGCAATGGGCTCTACCTCAAGAAATTTTACGCTTAACATCACCAATGAGTCACTTCATTTTCTTTTTCTTATTTTTCAATGTTTTTTTTAGCAAAAATCAAAGGCAGCACCATCAGCTGGTAGTCAAAATTCACCTCGAACCTGTTCAAGACACCTCTCACACCTCCGAGATCAAATTTCCATTTCCTTATGAGACCATCGTCTCATGTTTAATTATTCAAATTTGGGACCATTTCCCATTAGAGGAAATTTGGGGTCTAAAATGGGCCTCCTAAGGAAAATAATAAAATAATATTTAAAATAATAAAAGAATAGTTATTAATTTTAGAGGAAGAATGAAAAAAACTACTTTGTGTGCTCGTATTTTCGACATATCTCCTTGTGTTTTTACTCAAATTATGAGCGGGAGAGCTTGTTGGATGTGGGATTTAATTCCACATCCAACGAGTACCCACATTGCATACTTTTGACGGACCTCGCTACCCTAAAAACAAGAAATACCTAAAAAAATGTGATGATGATGTCATCATCACATTTTTCAGGTATTTCTTGTTTTTGGGGTAGCAGGGTCCATCAAAAGTATGCAGTGTGGGTACTCATTGGATTCAGAATTAAATTCCACATCTAACGAGCTCTCCCACTTGAAATTTGAGTAAAAACATAAGGAGATATGTCGAAAATACAAACAAAAAAAGTAGTTTTCTTTTATGACAAATATGTCAATTCAACCATTATGGTTGACTCATTGTATTGAAATTCTATTGGTTCTTGAATTCCAACTCACAAAATTTATTATTGACACGTTTTCTTACAAGGCCCATTTTAGACCCCAAATTTCCTCTAATGCACAAGTCACCTCGATTTACGAGCCATGACATGACGATGCGAGTGTCTACGGATCAGTACTCGTATCACACTTCCCGACCGCCATTGCTTCCCATCCAAGAGAGAGGTGCTCCCATGAGCTAGGGCATGGTGGCCCATTTCCACCCAAGTGAGGTATAACATTTCTTTTCATGTTTGTTTAATTGTTTTTGCTTTNCTATTATTGATATTGTTTGCAGGTTTGCCATTGTAGTAGCTTAGGTTCCTTGCAGGTTTCAAGGAGGTGGAACCCTAACCCATTTTCTGTAGAGGGGTTCACAAGGGCTTCATCTCCCTCTTTCTTTTCTGTTATTAGCTCATAGTTTAGTCTAGTTTTAGTTTTCTGTCACTAGATTAGCTTAGTTTATTTTATTGTTCTGTTTATGCTATTTTCCATTTCATTTTTTCCTATTTTCAAAGAGTAGGAACCTACCCTTGTGCCCTATAGGCACAAGGGAGCCATTCTTTCTCCTGCGGTGAGGAGAAATCCTCACTACAATCCCCACCTAGATCTAGATTTACTAGGGAAATCTTCACTTAGAATTTACCAAAGACAAAGAGAGGAAAATAGAAGAAATATGAAGAAAATATCAAGTACAACACAAGAGTAAAAACACTCAAGTGGATTTATCTTCCATTGTGTATTATTCATTGAGATGAGTACAATATATAGTTTCTTGCAAGAGACAAAATGAAGAGTCTTAGTGGAGAGTTGAGTAGCTCAGATTAATGTTGGCTTATCTTGACGAATTCCCCCAATCTATGACATTGTTCCAAGTGTAACTCCAAGTAGTGGCCATAATGAGGTGAAATGAACCTATATGGACCATGAAGTGGTTAGGATAGTCAAAACTTGTGAAAGGAACCATCATGAGGGTGTTAGAAGTGGTTTAGTTTCTTGGTTTTGGACCATTAATGAGAAAATTGACCAAATCCTTAGGAGGGCACACCCGATCTCCTTAAAACAAGGAAATGTAATAACCACCCCATAAATGTAGCATAATGGGGCACATTAACTCCATAGAATAAGGAAAGGAGTGGGTAAGTGGACAAACAATATTTTATGGCATAATCTCTAGTCTAATTGGGTCAAATGTGGAAAAACTAGGATCTAAGACACTAGACTATGAACTAGAACCATTTTCACAGGGAACAACTTACACTAAACATTTGGAACCTGATGCAAATATTATTAACCAAGGTCTAGATGGGAAATATGTTCCAAAGACCATTAGTTGTAGGATTTATATAGTCTCCCATCGTAGATGAAATATTGTAAATATTATCCAAATACCCTTCATTGGTTTGACATATCGTTGGCCCTACAAAGGGTCAATTAGAGAAACTACCTACATTTTTGAGTCTTAAAATGATAAATTATTCTTTTTAAAGTTTATGATGGTATGATTTTCAATAGCCCAATATATCCCTAGAAGTGTTGGATAAGGATTTGTATCATCAACAACCACTTCAAACTCTGCATGGTTTTAGAGCCCTTCCACTTTGACAGGAACCTATGGTAATCAAACAATAGGAAGTACCTTCAACTAGTTAGATAACCTCACCTAAATATGTGACTACACTAACTTGGAATTTCCCATGCTTTCCCATGTTTTCTTTGTCAGGATGTTAACATCTGCCCCAAGTCAAGAATAGTAAAATCCATATCATAATCACCTATTTGAGCATTCATATGTAGTTCTTGACCAATATTCATTATTTTATGAATATGATTAACACTTTTCTCACATCGGGAACTTGTCAGTGGTTCTTCTATTAGAGTTGATAGCTCAACTAGAGCATCTTCATCGTTAACAAGGGATAAACAACTTTTCAATAATTTATTCAAAATTATTACCTTTTCTATCGACTTCTTTGAAATCGATTCGTCGAAAATTGGTGGCATGAAGATGACTAGACCTTTGTCAAACACCAAAAAATCAATAGATGTCAAGGCACGGTTTCTGTCCATAAACTCTTTTGTGCATCAAATAAGACTTATTTTTCCTTCTAGACATCAAACGGTACTTTATTTTGTACCACAGGTCATATTCTTGTATTTTTCCTTGGAACTCCTTGATCATCTACTGTCGCATCACCTACCCTTTTTAAAACAACAATGGTAGGTTCTTGAGCCTCAACAAAAATCTTTTGAACATTTTGATTTACCTCTAGGAGCTAAAGTTGAATCCCAGTGACCTTGGATTTCCATTTAGCAATAATCTGTTGACATTCCTCAATAGTATGATCCATTTCTTTATATAGGAACATGTCAATGTAGGATTTATACAATCTATAGCATAGTGTCCTGATTGTACACAATTATAGTATATAATTTGGCCTCTCCCTTGACCAAATCATCCCCCCCTTCTTTCGAGATGAGGGAATTGTGCATGTGATCTATCATCTTGTATTTTCCCATCATTATTCATTAAATAGGTATCTATTATATTTTCCTAGAGCAAATGGTATGATATGTATTCCTTTTTATCATTCCTCATAGATTGATAGAACTTACAATAAATATTGGAAGGTGTACTCACTAGATTTTGTAAATACAAACATTCTTCTGAACGATGTCCCTTAGTTTTATAGATCCTACACCATGGCATCCCTTGTGAATTTAATGGATTTGGAACACCCAGAGAAAAGTAGTCCAAAAATACTAGGCATAAATCCTTATGATGACCTTCCATTTTACACCTTGTGCACTAGAAATCTTCATGAATCTCCTTCCCCTTATTGATATCTTGGATATGCACTTAAATATTAGCCAATTGCGACTGAATTTGTGTCATTCCTTCCCTATTTTCCCTGACTGGTGATGCTTCTATTTCATTACAGTGTCCAAAGCTTCTATTTGGGACACTTTTATAGCTCAAAATGACACATCTCTGCCTGTGACCACTTTCCCATGATTTCGTCACATGTCGACACTTCCATGACGACACTTCATGAAAGTCATTGAAAGTCACTGAAAAAACACCTAACTTGGAGGACCAATATCTAGAGTTATGTAACTTAGTTTGAAATCATCTCTATATCATTGGAAATATATTTTTGTTAGCTAAAACTTTCTATAAGGCAACAAAGTCTGAAAATTCCAAGAAGTACCCTTAAAATGATATTTTTTGATGTGTACGCGAGTTTCCTTAAGGAAACTCGTGTATGTACATGAATTGCTATATATAATACTCTCCTATGCCTTAAATACGTGACTTTATGCATTGCAACCCATGTATACCTCCTCACGTACGCTAATGTTGTCTCTGTAACCCGTATATGCCTCCTAAAAATGTCAAAAAAATACATATTTTGAAATTCAGGTAGTTTGGGTAGTTATGCAACTGACTCCTTCAGTTGTAACTTCTTTGTCTTCGACCCTAAGTCTTCATTAAGCATATAAATAGAGGTAGCGAGGTCCATGAGAGGGGACTTGAATCTTTGCATTGTTATACTAGAGGATTTGGAACTCTCTTTGCCCACACCTTTTCCCTAGAATAATTCTCCTCGTGTTGCAGAGCTTGGAGGCTAACTTCCTTGGAGAAGAGAAGCAACAAAACTAGATCAAGGTTTCGTGAGGTGCTGAACTTGAAGAGAATGTATATTTGTACTTGTTTTCAAGATTAATAAAGATGTGATGTCCTTCTTCTCCGCAAATAATTGTTCAATGTGTGATTGAATCTCTGTTTATGATCATATTATGATGTTAATTGGATTATTATTTCATGTTTATTTGATTATCATTGCTTTATATGTGGTCATATTGGTTTGAGGAAGGTATAATTTGTTTTGCAGGTCTCTTGGAGCAAGAGGAGTGAGAGGAACAAGAAGAGGATTGAAGGGCTGCTTGGACCAACCTTTGTTTGGCTAAGGTATGAACCATTCTAATATTTGAATCTTGTTTATATATACTTGTAGAACCATTTGCATCCACCTTTCAACCCCAGTACGTTGATGGCCTCTTAAACCCTAGCCATAGAAAACTTTCCTTTACAACATAACTGGTGACTTTGCTGGGGAGAGTCTTGTCTATTTAGGGTTTCTCTGTATTTCTTCCAGCCTTTTGTAAGGTTTTAGTTCCTTCTTACAAGTTAGGAACACCTTTCCTGACTTCCTAGGTCAGTTTTTAACCCTTTTTGTGCTTTTTTTCATCCATACATGAATTTTAGGATAAAATGTTGTGGGTATATGTTGTATAAATGACTCACATTACCTTCAAACCATGTGTCATACGTGACCTTCCTTAAGGAAACCCACGTATGCACTTGAATTTGTGTTCTTTCATCATTTTTTAGGGTTTTCGGGTGATTCGAGGGCTGTTTGTAGGGTCTTCAAGGGTCCTCTGCATGTACATGACTCCTGAGAGGTTGTTTTATCTCTATTAGGTTCTCTTTGTCTATCTTGTAAGTCTCTTTCAATTCTTTCAACTTTTTTTTGTTGCTTTCCCCCCCACCTCCTTCTTTTGCTTGACCTTGTTGGACAAGGTACCGAGCAACCTCTGTTTGTAGGTTTAGATTGATACTTGGGACTTATTGACCTTTGTTTATGTCAGTTTTATTGCTCAGTCTCTTCATTCCAAATTTGTTGTTTTGTTTACTTTTTTGAGCCTTCCTTTCAAGAGAGGTTGATGTCCAACTTTAGAGAAACCTAGGGTTTGTTTGTGGGGTGTAGAGTAGTTGTCTATTTGCTTTTCTTACAGTACTTTCTTGCATTAGTTGATAGGATGTTTTTTATTTTTCATTTATAAAAGAAAAATAAAAAACACATGCTTGATTTATATGCATGTAGATTAGGTTTTTAGTCTAGATTGCATGGCATATCATTGTTTTTGAAAAAATAAAAAGAATTGTTCTTTTGTGGCTTTCAAGTTTTCTATTTGAAAGAGAAAGAGAATAGTTTTTTCATTTTTCATTTCATTTCTCTTTGATTGGTCATTTTGTTTCAACTTTGAGTCAAAACACCACATAGGTTTCATGCCATTTACCCTCTAACTAAAAACAACCTTTAAAATTAATTATATTATTTAAAAATTATTAGTAAGTTTTATTTTATAGGGTCATGCACCAACTAGCTTAGGCTAGACTTGTGGGATAGGGAGTTTAAACTCCCCACAAGTGTTTAAATTCAGACATAGTTATCCAATCACTAGGTAAATCCTATTATATGTTGATTGTATCTGGGAATCTCCTCTCAAATGGGAGTTAAGCATGAGGTCGCGTGGAGGCTTGGACCGAGGAGACAACCCTATGATTCCTTGTCAAAGCATAGACCAAGGTTTTTGCACATCTAGGGATTCTGTCTTAGACAAGATTTCGGTATTTTCTACCCTACCCATGCATATGAACCAGGCTTTTGACTGTCCCCCTAGATTGTCAATATAGTTAAGGTAACCTTTAGTCTCTTTGACATCTAGGCTTCGTACATAGGTACACCGAAAGGCTATTTCTGGTTGACCTTGGACGGGCTTGGAAGGTAACCCCGGTAGAAAGTGTGGGAGGGCGGTGGGTGATTCCTCCACTTGTGCCTAAGAAAATCTACAAGGATTCCAAGTAAATGTTTCTCATATTTCTTCTGGAAAGCATATCTTATACATGTTTGTCTGTTTGGATTTAGAAATTTTTTAGTGAGTGTTGTGTGGTTTGTCTGTACTTAGATCTCCTTCAGGTGTGTGCTTTCTACTTTTGGTTTCCTGTTGACCTTGGAATTTGTCTTATTGTTTGAAACTATGGATAACACCCCTTTGAACACCAACCAAGAGATCCCCATGCCAGGAACTCCTTATACTATTCCTCTCACAGGGAATGTTGGTGTTCCTTTGATGGCCACCTTGAATCTACCCGGATTCACCCTAGGGCTATCGGTGTGGTTGTTTTCCACTCCAACTATCTTGAATGCTCCTAATGCTTCTCAAGTAAGCTCCATATATCATAGAAATCAAAACACTGCTTCCCCTTCACCTGTAGTTGATTCTCCTTCTCCTTCTACCTCATGCAGTGAAAGTAATGATACTAGTAACCGATAGTATAAAAGGAGTAAAAGAAGGAGGAATAGGAAGAAGGCACATAATAAGGGGGGCACCCATTCAACCTCTACAACCCAAGTTGAAACTCACTACCCAACCTCTGCAGTTCATGCTGGGGGCACCTATCCAACCTCTGTAGGTCATGTTGGATCTAACCACTCAACCTCTGCAAGTTAAGTTGATCTTCACCATCTAGCCTCTATTGATCATGCTGGTGGGATCCTTCCAACCTTTCTAGGTCATGTTGAAGCCAGTCACCTAGCCTCTGTAGTTCATGCTGAGGGCACCTGTTCAACCTCTGATGTTCAAGTTGAACCTCCCCATCTAACCTCTACAAGTCATGTTGGATCCATCCGCCTAGCCTCTAAAGCTCATGCTAGGGGTGCACACTGAACTGTTGCAAAGAATGTTGATCCTAACCATTCAACCTATGTTGTTAATGTTGGTGGTTCCCATCCAAACTCTGAAGGTCATGTTGGACCTAGTCTCTCAGCCTCTGCAAGTCATGATGGGGGCAGTCTCTCAGCCTCTAGGGCTCATCCTGAAGACAATTCCTCAGCCACTACGACTCATGTTGACACTGTTGAAAAGACTACCCATTCAAAACATAATCCCAAGTTTCCTTGTAAGCTTTGTGAGGGAGACCACCTTACTTATAAATGCCCTTCCATTGCATAGGTGCAAAGAGTTTGGTTTCATGGTCATCCTGTTTTTGAACATATTGAAGATTTTCAACAACCAAACTCTCTTAGTCAGGTTGGACCCAGTCACCCAACCTCTGGTGGTCATGTTGGGGGCAAAATCTCAGCCTTTATAGGTCATGCTGTGAGAAAACAATTAATCACTGCTAGTCATGTTGACACCATTGAGAAAACTAATCATTTGAAGTGCAAACTTAAGTTCCCTTGTAAGCTATGTGAGGGAGATCATCTTACTTACCAGTGCCCTACTATCATAGAGGTGCGAAGAGTGTGGTCCAAGACACAAGAATTTATTTCTCCTGAACAACCTATAGTTTCTCAACAACCTACTCAAACTTTGGTTGATGAATTGGTCAAACCAATCTCAGATTTGGTCGATCCCACTCTTATTTCGAAGAGTGAACCTTATGTGATTCAACCAATGTCACCTTTGGTCATTCCCACTCTCCCTTCAGAGAGTGACTTTCACGAAGCAGTTGAATCGATTTCATTGTCGACCAGTCCCACTCTTCCTTTGGAGAGTGAAGTGTCTGCTAGTCATATTTTCTTCACTGCCATTTCAGAACTTACTGAACAAGGGGGCACTGAACTCTCTTCAAATCAACTTCCACCAAGCTCTCATATTGCTTTCTTTGATTGGGATAGCCTAGTTGAGCCGCGACTTTCTTTTAATGCACCTTTCAAGATAAAGGTCAAAGTTGAACCTTACACGATTGCTCATTGTATTGTTGATGAAGGAGCCTTAGTTAGTATTTTGTCTACTTGTGCTTGGTGAGTTATGGGATATCCCAACCTTGTGTTGACTACTAGTCAGTTACTAGCATTTGATAGAAGAACTTGTATATCCTTGGGAATTTTTTCTCAAACACCCATTACTTTGGGTGGGAAGACTGTCTTAGTTGACTTCATGGTGATAGAAGACCCCTTGGACTTCAATATTCTCCTCAGACATGATTGTGTCTATGCCATGCAAGCCATGGTGTCAACATTCTTTCATGTGATGTACTTTAATCATGGGGAAGAAATTGTCACTATCGATTGGTTGGATTTTCTTGATCCATCTCCTGACCCAACTAGAGACCATGTCTTTCCTTTATAGATTCCCAGTGTTTCTATAGACACTCTTTCGCCACATGTGATTAGATATGTGGCCTCATGTCCTTTGCATTCAATTGCTACTGAGAAGAAGCCTCTGTTTTCATGCTTACCTTATTGGGACTTGGTCCCAGCAGTTGACCAAGTGAGTCATGCTATATAGACTATGGAGCATTCTCTCCACTCTGTTGATGCATTTGAAAGTTTAGACATGTGTCCTATCTCAGATGATCTTCTTCCTTTAGATGAATTCTTCCTAGAGTCTTTGATACAATATGACCTTGTTTTGGATGTTAGTTTAGTTGTGACTAAGTCTAATCGTGATTTTCCTAGTAAGCCTAACCTTTATTCTTATGTTGGTCTTGTTGAGTCTTTTGACTCTTCCTTTGAACAACAAGTCAATGATCCTGATGAGTTTGATTTTTCTTATGAATTTTTCAACTCCTGTGATATTGAGTTTGTTCCTGCAGACTGTATCTCCCTTGTCGATTTTTTCTCTCCTTCTGAGGTTGATATTTTTGATTATAAACCCTTGATCCTTAGTAATATAGAATCTTCTTCGGTCGATTCTACCTTGACGTCATCTTTTGTAGAAGATAGAAAAGTCGCATGTGTTTCTGCCAAAGTGACTTGCATCGGATCTTTTCTTCTGAATATGATCCTCATGTTGTTGTTTCTTGGAGACAACATTCTTAGTAGGATTCAAAATTGTTTACTAGCCTTGTCTTGTTGTTCAAGCTGTAATTGCATTTGCATGTGCCCTGCTCGTGGTTATGAGCCTGATGTCGGCTTCCACACTTTTAGCTTGTTGTATAAGCCCGCATCTTTGTTCTCATCGCTGCTCAGCCTTGTATCATTTTTCCTTTACAACTTGACACCCTTTACCTTGAGGAGATGTTCCTCGAGTGTCTTTATCCTGCTCATTTTCCTTGCATTATGCATAGGTTTGTTCCTTGCGCTTGGAACTAGTTTCACTTACCCTTGACACTCGTCTCCTCGCAATTAGAGCATTCTTTTTTCTCTTTTTCAAGCTTGTTAAAAATAGTAAGGAGGCTGTGAGTTGAATTTTCCAAACTCGTTAAAACTTCACAGGAAAGATATTGAGTTTCTTTAGGCCCGGGTTTGACTCCTCAAAATAGACTTAGCTACTGAGTAAACTTGTCCTTTTAGGCTCGTTAAGAATATGTGAACGGGCATCCACATTGGTGGTAGGTTATCACTTTCTCGGACCATGTGGAATAATACGAGAAAGGAACACTCTCTTTTCTACGGAATTGAGAAGAGTATTCTTAGGTATAGGTTTATCACTTTTCTAGATCTGAGGGACTAAACTTATGGAAAACAAACCCCCAGTATGAGATTAGTTTTCTCTTTTTCATGCTCTGGACCTAAACATGAAAAATATTTTGAGTGTACTTTATGCCTTTGTCATGCTCGTTAAACCCTAAAGAACAAAGCATCGAGTTTATTGTTGTAAGCCCCATTTCTCATAATCAAATGGATCTTTTCGAGTGATCTTGCCTTCCTTCACACTCGTAAAACTCAGGCTATATGCTGCTTTTGAAGGAGCATTGGGTAGGTGGTAATTTAACCTTTTTCAGACCTTCCTGACTAAGTACAAAAATGTGCGCCTTTTCTTCTTTGAAAGTTAAGAGAGTTCTTATTTGGTATGTTTTATACTTTTCTGGCCTCAAGAGACTAAATTGGATGAAAAAGTTCCCCCCTAGAGTCTTCTTTGGAGTTTTCAGACTCTGTAAACATTGTCGAGCATGTACTAGTTCATGCTTGTAAAATCCCCGAATCAATGCTTTATCAAGCATTCTTCTATCTCTTCTTCGAGCTTTCCAAAAATGAAAAAGGTCCCAAGTTTTCTTTCTTGGACTCGTTAAACCTTTACAAGAAAGAGGGGAAGGGAAGTTCGTTCACATGTTTTTTACATCATGGCAGCAAGTCTTGTTTCCTTGAACAAAGCACCAGTTTTGAGTCTATCAATAGTTGGGTCCTAGTATTTTGACCTTATCTCGATTCAGAGTTTCTTACTCCTCCAGTTGGTTTCTTTTCCAATTATATGGGGAATCTGTCAATGTCTCCTACATTGCAGTTTTGTATCCTTGGTCCTTTTGTGTAAAAAGATGCCTAAGTCACTTTGTGTCATGCTCATTGTTTAAGGATTAAACCTTTGTTAGTCATTCTGTAGTTGCCTAGACCTTTTGTGTCGACCATTCCTTGGTATCAATTCATTACATCATTTATTCGGTGGTCCTTGTTGTAAAATTCAGTACCAGTTCCATATCCAATTAGTCTTTGATTTACCTCATGTTGGATGATGAAGGATGCCTTAATTCCTTCTTTCCAACGGATCTCTTCCTATCGACTGCAACACCTCTTGCTCTGGGAATGAGATTTAGAGTTTTATGAAAGTACCTTGGGGATTGCAGTCATCAGTGGTTATTTCCCTTGCTATTGGGTAGTGGGAATACCTTAATTCTCCTACTCAATGGATTCTTCAAGTGTTTGACTTCAAGTCCTTGTATTCACGCTTGTTAGAATGGACTAGGTACCTTGTGGACCATTTTTCATTAATGGTGGTTTCCCTCGTGTTTGTTAACAGTTCTCATTATTGACTAGTAATCAAACATTTTCCTCCATGTTCGACTTCAACTCATTTATTCACATGGTTAGGATTCATACCTTTTGGGTGGTCTAGATTGAAGACCTTGGGATGATAGTAGCATCATCATTTTTCTATTTCCCAAGCTGCGCAAGACCTTGTTACATTTTATATGACATTTTGCTGAGACATAGATCCACCTTGTATTTTTATGTCTATGATCGATTGTTGAGAATGGATTCACCTTTTTCATTTGTGGCCATGGCTCCTTTAGATTTGATATGGCGCCTTTTTGCATATTGAGCGACCATGATTGTTTCATCAGTTATAAATATGTTGGATTTTCCTATATCTTTATGGAAATGATTTGTATATGTACTTATATGTTCCAGAGATCATTTTTTTCTGACATTTATCTCTCTTTCAGGTACCTTTGTTCGAGCCTTTCGATATTGGATTCTCTGCTCTCTCCATACTCAATTGTTTCCTTTATAATGTATTTCGGCTATCGTATTCCCCTCTAACCTCATACATTAGGGGGCATCTGTTATAGCTCAAAATGACACATCTTTTCCTGTGACCACATTCCCATGATTTCGTCGCATGTCGACACTTCCATGATGACACTTCATGAAAGTCATTGAAAGTCACTAAAAAAACACCTAACTTGGAGGACCCATATCTAGAGTTTTGTAACTTTGTTTGACCTCATCTCTACATCGTTGGAAAGGTATATGTGTTAGATAAAAATTTCTAGAAGACACCAAAGTCTTTAAATGCCCAGAAGTACCCTTAAAATGAGATTTTTTTATGTGTATGTGAGTTTCCTTAAGGAAACCCGCGTATGTACGCGGCTTGCTATATATAATACTCTCATATGCCTTAAATACATGAATTTATTCATTGCAACCCATGTATACCTCCTCACATACGCGACTGTTGTCTCTGCAACCTGCGTACACCTCCTAAAAATGTAAAAAAAATATGCATTTTGAAATTCGGGTAGTTTGGGTAGTTATGCAACTGACTCCTTCAGTTGTAACTACTTTGTCTTTGAACCTAACTCTTCATTAAGCATATAAATAGAGGTAGGGAGGTCCATGACAGGGGACTTGAATCTTTGCATTGTTATGCTGGAGGATTTGGAGCTCTCTTTGCCTGCACCTTTTCCCTAGAAGCATTCTCCTTGTGTTGCAGAGCTTGGAGGCTGAGTTCTTTAGAGAAGAGAAGTAGCTGAACCAGATCAAGGTTTCATGAGGTGTTGAACTTGAAGAGAAGGTATATTTGTACTTGTTTTCAAGATTAATAAATATGTGATGTCCTTCTTCTACCCAAATAATTGTTCAATGTTTGATTGAATCTTTGTTATGATCATATTATGATTTTAATAAGATTATTATTTCATGTTTATTTGATTATCATTTCTTTATATGTGGCCCTATTGGTTTGAGGAAGGTATAATTCATTTTGCAGGTCTCTTGGAGTAAGAGGAGCAAGAGGAATAAGAAGAGGATTAAAGGGCTGCTTGGATCAACCTTCGTTTGGCTAAGGTATGAACAATTCTAATATTTGAATCTTGTTTATATATACTTGCAGAACCATTTCCATCCACTTTTCAACCCCAGTACGTTGATGGCCTCTTAAATCCTATCCATAGGAAACTTTCCTTTACAATAGACACTATCTAGTGTTTCATTAGGGGAACACAAATATGGGGTAATAACGTAGCAATAAACCACTATTTATGTTGAACATCGAACATCTGAATACTTACCTTATCCATCAGGGTTTTGAATCTCTGGTTAAAATCCTAGAAAAATTCACCCATCGACTACTTATTTTCCTTCAACTTCGTAATACACTGCGACTCAGATTTAGGCTTCTTGAATTCGTCTATGAACCTAGTTTGAATTTGATCTAAATACTTCTAATGGGTTCCCATAGGAATAAAAAATAATTTAATATAGAAATCTAGAGCATGACCCCTAAATGTTGTGATCATCTGAGCCCTTTTTACTACATCATCATGGACCTTTCTCACAATCTAGACAACTTCACCCAAAATCTAGTGTTTCCCAGGTGCATTTCCATTGAATATAGGAAATTTCATGTCATCCTCAACCATTCTATGACTTTGGGGTACTAACGAACCCAAATTATATGGATCACTAATAAGAAATTTATTATTATTATCATTACTCTGATTCAACAAAAAACACTTTAATGCACTTTTGGGTCTTAACTATGGTGTTGGATATGTAAGTGAAGTTATAGGTATGATGTAGTCTTGGGTATGGTATGGATCTGGAACCTCTTCCTTGTCCTCATCACAAGACTCCTAATCAAGTCATGGAACTAATTTGTGTCCCTTATTCTGGCCACACTACAACTCTCTCTCCTTGTCACAACCCTTCTCCTCTTATTTGATCAAAATATTCTTCCACTCCTTAGACAGCCACCCTCTTCATCAATATCACTATCAACTTGGAACATTTCAGCTCACTCTTCTCATCTCATCTAGACCTTCTTCTTGACACTACCCATGTTCTCTGCACATAATGATTTACTCATCAGACTCCATCTGGAGCATCCCTTTTTCACATACCAGTATTTTAATCCACAATTTTAAAGAATTTATGTATTTACCTCTGAGACCTTGGAAAAATTATCTCTTAGTTTCACTATAGGACTTGATAGTATCCACATCGATATTATTAATATACCCTTCTAGGATTTCATTGACCCAGAAATCAAGATCCCTGCAGATGGTATTTTTAACACTCTCCAGTCACCATCTCGGTTGAGGCATCCAATCCCTATTTTCACCTCCTTGGAAATTTATATTTTGGTGTGCTAACCTTATTGACCATTCATATAATATAATAGGGAATTCACTAAATAAAATATCATGCATATATGAGTAAACATACCTTTGTATCCATTCCCTTGTAGTCATCCATGACCCTTAATTTTATTCTTGTTCAAATTCCTGTGCCTTTTGTTTTATCCAATCCTAAATCTCAGGCTTCATCGGGTGCAAAATTTTTTCTCTTCACAATGAATTATCCCAGTCCCGACAGCAGAACCATTTATTGGCCCGCTTCAAATAACCCAGGTTCAACCTTCCAATCCAACCAACAAAACCCAAGGTATTGAATCGACAAGTCTTACCCCCGTCAAAAACACCTCTGACACAAGTGAAGTTTCACCTGAGATACCTATAGGATTTGTAGGAACCAGGTTTCTATATTGGTAAAGGGGGTATTTCCATGCTAATAACTAATAAGAAACCCAACAATACCTATGGATAACCCATCATATAAAACCATCAACATGCAACAAAGACAACAACATAATACAACCCCTTGCAATCTGAATCTTGTTCACTAACTCATTAAACAAATTTTCATTACATTTACTTTATGTAGAAAGGAACATATTATTATCATTCACAACAAAAAATGAGACATCACACAAAATTAACATACACCATTCAACACAAAAAATTTAACATGGAGACCCATACAGGAGAAAACTACAAAAGTACTCTTTATTTGGCATGAGTCATGTATCGAATGATTTGGTCTACGCACACATCTTGCAAACATGTCTCCATATACACATATTGAAAATCAATAGTACATTACATTCATGACTCTTATTTGTATTTCTCATTACAGTAAACATTTCTACAAACTTACCAAAACAGTACTTTGGCTAGGTCTATCTTATCTTCCAAAAAAAAATTAAGCCCAATGGTCTACATTTTTATAGATTCTACTTGTCGATGTTACATCCCACTCCCACTACCCATAAATGGAAAACCCTTATAACTAACTCACCTAATACATTTATTATTTCCTCCAAAACTTCTCAAAAATATTTAGCTAACCATTTCCACACCCACTCCGTCACATCCATGTTCACACCTCGACCAAACTCCCAAAACTTAGTCAACTTACCTAGGGACAACAAGATAAATCCAACAAATCTATTCAAAGGTTAGGAATTGGTTAATCTTTTAACTAAATCAAATTTTCAAGTCTTAGACATCAATATGATTTGGAAAACTTCAATAGATAAAGTTCTTTATCAGAGTGGATCACTCAAGATCAATCCCAAGTTTGTAAATTCTAAATGGTATAAGGACATTGTGTATTATCTCCAAAATCTATGTCTTCCTAAATAATTTGAAAGGGTCAAAATAATATCTCTGAAACTTAAAGTAATAAAATAATGTATTTTGGATGGATGCTTATTCTAGAACTTATATCCCCTTGGAATTCTTCTAAAATGTGTTGTTGAAGAAGAAACAAATGGTCTAGTAACTTATTTTCACAAAGTCATCTATGGTGGACATCATCCATGGAGGGAAACTTCCTACAACATTATGAGGGTTGGTTAATATTGGCCCACTTTATTTGTTGATACTAGTAGCATGGTTAGGGAATGCATGGAGTTCCACATGTTTGCATGAAAACAAAAACTCTTGCCATAACCACCCAGACCTATCGAGGTAGAAACCCCAATTAAATAGTGGGGACTAGATTTCATAGGGGAAATTCACCCAAACTCAAGTGGTCGGCATAGATGGGTCCTTACCACCACAAACTACATCACCAAGTGGGTAGAATATATCCCAACCATAACTTTAAATGACACAATTATCATTAATGTTTTGGAGGAAAATATCTTGTTAAGTTTTAGTTTCCCTAGAAAAATAATTACTGATAATGCATAGGATTTTAAGTTTTCCAAGATAATGAAGTTCTGAAAGTACTATAATATAGAGTTGGTTCATTGTTCATTGCATCCCTATTATTCACATTTGAAACTTTCCTTTATTGGGTATTGACGAGCACTATAGTGAGGGTTGCAGGGTCATCATCACTTCACCTTGCAACTCAGAACCAAATGAGACTAGCAGTAGATTGTATGCAGGGAGCTCTATATGATTGGTGCTAGGGAGTAATCTTGATAATGAGAAAATAGCTCTCTGACTGCAAAAGAGGTAGGAGGAAGAATTTTGGTTATTCCAGCATATTAGTAGCCTTTTTCTTTGAGAGAGTGTTGGGTTTGAGTCTTGCAGTACCATTCCTAGTTCATTCTCCTTGTCAGCCTAGGCTGAGTAGGTGGGGAGATATCTTCCTCCGCGAGGGAGGTGGTATATCGGTCCAGAGTGTCTATGATGACGACTTCTACTTTTGGTTGGAACGATATTTTCCAGCCTTGGAGTAGTTTCCATATGCTAAATTAGATTTTTGAGGTGATACCGACCTCATCCTCCCTCTAGGAGGAGCATGGGGAGAGTTAGGTAATTTTTTATTTTCAAAATTTCAAAATTTTTATGAATTTTAATTATAGAGATATATACATATGTATAAGAGTTATAATCCTTTTAAAAATGTCAAAATGCAGATATTGGACTAGTCCGCCCTGCTGGGCATCCACGCATGTATGTGTGTCCTATTTTGGGAGAGGACCAGGGCTTGAATAGGGTTCTTGAGGGGAAGATGGCCAAGCTTACCTAGAAAGTACCTACCTTACAGATTGAACACATCCTTGCCATCATGCAGGGGCTAGTGGTTGGTGTACCACCTATCTAGATACGCCTTCTGAGGTGGGTAGCCAGAGCAGTACTTGTGTATATAGATGTTGTTGAGGCTCCTGAAGCCGAGGAGGCTGAAGAAGCCCAAGTGCAGGGTGATTCGGGGGACTAGGGAGGTCAAACTTAGACCTAGGGGAATTTGATGGACTTTGATCCATATTTTGTATAGTTTTTGTATATTGTACAGTTATGATTGGATTTGAGGATCAGAGACTCGACCTATCTATATGGACAGATATTCACACACACACACACACACACACACACACACACACACACATATATTGTTGGTTTATTTACAAATGTTTTTAATCTGTCTGCTATATATATTTTTATGTAAAATGCGTTAAATGCCAATCCAAGATGTAATTAGCATATGCATCAGTTAATGAATTTTGATTTCTTGGAATGTGATTTAATGTAATGAACTCAAAATTTCTTTCCAATAACCTAACTTGCATAAACTGACGTAATAGAATAGGTTTCCGCACCTAATAAGCTCGGTTGAGCTGGGAAACCACCAATTGAGAGTAGTTCTACCTGAGTGATACCATGTGACAAAGCATCCCATAAAAGCACAATGACGGCCCTGTATTCAGTGACATTATTGGTAGCAGGACCTACGCAAGCACCTCCTGAGTCAACTAATTTTCCTGAGGGTGAATAAATGACCCATGCAACTGAAGCCAAATTACAAGTGTGGCCACTGGCACCATTAGTGAAACCTATGAACCACTCAGAAGACATCTATAACAACCAGCAGATGGTATAAAAACACAAACCGATGACCTATTGTACATAAAAATACATACAATAAAATACAGGAAAAAGTGCTAAGCCTAAGCATAGTACTTTTTTAGGTAGAGCCCATTTCTAGGCTTAGGTAGCTTATTCCCATCGAAATCAATCAATTCATATGTGCCCTTCTTTAACACCTTTGACATGACATAAGGCCCCAACCACATAGACCTGAATTTTCCTGCCCCCAAGGGTTCTTTTCCTTTGTCCCAGAGCAAAACAAGCTCCCCTTCAGAGAAAACCCAAGGCTTGACCGATTTATCGTATTGGCTTTTGACCCTATTTTTGTGAGCTTGGTTTATTGTCAGCGCATCTCTAAGTTGTTCATCAATATGTTCAAAATGTAATAGATGTTCTTCTATCTCAGTCGTATCAGGTAACACATGAGTAGCAATTCTTAAGGATGGGATTTCACATTCAATCGGGGAAACGACTTCCACTCCATGAATGAGTTAGAAAGGGGAAAACCCCGTAGCAGTTTTTACATTGGTTCGATATACCCAAAGTGTAAAATACAACATGATATTCCAATTGGAATGGGTTGCATCAATAGTACGTTTGAGGATAGTTTTCAAAGTTTTATTAACAGCCTCGACTTGATCGTTTGCTTGAGGATAGAAAGAAGATGAATGTTCTTGTCTAAATCCTAGCATAGTGGTCAATTTAGTCATCATGCTATTTTGGAAATGACTCCCATGGTTAGTGACAATCACTTTGGGTATATTGAATCTTGTGATAATTTGATTGAACACGAAAAAAGCTGCAATTATCCCATTAGCTTTAAAGGTGGGTAGTGTCTTCACCCATTTCATAAAATAATCTACAGTAATAATGATATATTTGTGCCCCCCAGCTGAGGCTGGGTTACACGTCACGTAATAAATTCCCCACTTCATGAAGGGGCCCACTGAGATGACGGGGCAACTGCATCTTTCTGGTGTAAAGCTGACAAGGATGACAATGCTTCATGGCTTCCACACAATATTTAAAGACCATGGGCTAGAAATAACCGGTACGTAATATCTTCTGGGCCGTTGCTAACCCAAATAAATGAACCCCACATGCTCCACTATGGGCATCATTTAGGACAATCTCTGCTTCCTCGTGGGTAAGACATAGACGATATGTGGAATCTACCCCCCTGCGATATAAAGTATCTCCTATAATTAGGTAGTTCTTGGCATGTAGGCATAGTTTACATCGTTCTTCCCGCGAGAAAGCTGCAAGATACATCAAATCCTGGAAATAGATAAGTGTATCTCTGTACCAGGGATCAGAGGTGGAAATAAAAAAGATATGCTCATCTGGGAATGAGTCTTCTTCAATGGTTACATCTTCTTCTATTGGAAATTCTGCAATGAGCTCAACAAAAACTAAGGATTTTTTGGATTTGGCGGATTGAAAATCCAAGTCAAACTCTTGGAGAATGACTATCCATTTGTTGAATTTGCCTCCAATTATCCATTGAGATAAAACATATTGAAAATGATTAATATCCACCACTACCATTGTAGTCCTCAGTAAGATGTAGTGACGTAACCTCTGAATAGCATAAACAACTGCTAAGGACAACTTCTTGATGTGGGAATACCTAAGTTCAGGTCCGGCTAAAGCACATCTGAGATAGTAAACGACATGATATTGGAGCTTATAATCCTCCTGGACTAGGAATACCCCTATGGTTGACTCAGATGTGGCCAGATACAATATAAAATCCCTAGAGTAATCTGGAGGACGCAATATTGGTGCTGAAAACAAAGTTTTTTTTAATGCCTCGAATGCGAGTTATGCAATTTCATCCCATACAAATGGGGTGTCCTACTTTAATAGGCACATGAAACCCTTAGTAATCTTGGCATAATTTAAAATGAAATGTTGAAGGAAATTGGACTTCCCCTGCAGGATCTAAAGTTACCTGATAGAACGAGGAGGAGGAAGATTTACAATGGCCTCAACTTTCAAAGGATCCTCCTGAATACCTTTGTTAGAAATAATGAATCCGAGCACTCTCCTTGACTTGACACAAAACATGCACTTGTGGGGATTCAAGAGAATTTTATAGTATATTCATCGTTCAAAAATCAAACGCAAGTGATCTAGGTGATCAATCCTCTTACGAGAATGTGCAGGTAGATCATCAAGGTAGAGTTCGACAATGGCCTTAATATCATGAAAGGAAAAATTCATTGCCCGTCAAAAGGTTGGCCCAACGTTTTTCAATCCAAAGGGCATTTTCTTGTATGTGAAGGTACCCCAAGGACAAATGAAAGCTATTTTACGTTGGTCTTCAAGTTTAATTTGGATTTTATTATATTCAGAGAAACCATCCATAAACAAAAGGACTTCACTTTTTGCGCAAGCTTCAATAATTTGATCTATAAAAGGCATGGGATAGTTGTCCTTAGGATAGGATTTGTTTAAATCTCAAAAGGCAGTACACACACATATGGTCCCTTGCTTTTTATCAACAGGAATAGGGTTGGATACCCATTCTGTTAAAGCTATGGGATAAATAAAACCAGCTTTCAGCAATTTCTCCACTTCAGCCTTCACTGCCACTGCTTTACACAGGTTAACAGGTCTCAACTTTTTCCGAATAGGTTTAGCATCAGGGTATGTTCAGATTTCATGCTCAACTATAGATGGATCAATGCCTGGAATCTCCTCATATGACCAGGCAAAAACGTCACAAAATTCCTTAAACAAGGCCGTATAGATTGCAATATCCTCAGGAGAGAAGTTTGCGCTGATATGCACATTTTCCACAATGTTAGGATTTACAGAGATGTTGATAGGGATAGTAGTGGAAATATTTGCCATGTTCCCCTCAGCAAAAATTCCTTCCCTTGGTAAGGGATTAATGGGTGTATCAACATCATTTGCCAGTCTCATATGAAACTCCTAGTTCTCTATCCTCCTTAACTCTGGAAGAAAATAGGATCGATGGTGAGGATCTTCGCAGATCTTATCTCATCCACACATGGCTTCCAGAATGGATTCATCTGAAGGTAAAACCATATTTAACCAATATCTAGAATGCAAAGAGTTTTCTGCCCAAGCAGGCAGATAGAATTCTTCTAGTTCCTCTAAGACCGTGAGGGGGACCGTAATGGGATCAACAGCGGTATGGGTGATAGCTTGATAAGCCATTTTCGTTGTCGATAAGGGAACTTCAGGTTCATGGGGGGAAGGTAGAACCTAAGGATCAGTCCTATCAACAATAGTAGCTATGGACATCCCCACACTAGTAGAACCTATATAATTAATCGAAGCTAGAAGATCAAATGTGCCCATCAATGATGCGTACATTCCATCCCCTAAGCTCTCTGAAGAAGTTTTAACCTAATCAACCAATTCTATAGAGGACTCATTAGATTCCATGTGGCCTTTTTGAGTAAAACTGAGTTGGTCAACAATGACCAACTTCCCTTCGTGTGGAAACACTACCACCCGAAAGACAGCCAATGCAATAGCAGACATGGCATAAGTCCAACTTCTACCCAAGAGCAAGTTGTAATCCAAAGGTGCATCAATCACCTCTACCTCAACAGAAACTGCTTTCCCTGCGAGCTTAATTTCAAAAGCCGGTAGGATACCATGTGAACAGAATGACCTTTCGTCGAAAGTAGTAAGTAGGGTGTTTAATAGGACTAGCTCTGGGGATCCAAGAGCTTTCCAACACGGCAAGGACATAACACATGTAGAAGCATCCTCATCGACAACTTCCCTTCCAATGGTCTTTCCACCATGGATGACATCTATCAATAAGGCTACATGATATGATAGGTGAATTTTGACATCAGACAAATTAAATTTCGCCATGAAACTCGATGAGTCCATACTGCCTAAGGCTGCTAAGAGTGCATCCCGCTGGGCGGGACAACTTTGTAACACCTCTAAAGTCAACATTGCACAAGGAGTTTGGGCTAAGTCTTCAACTACAGAGTAGTTTGCTATAGCCCTAGAATTAGGATTATGCAAGGTCTTCTTAAAGACACCTTTCAGTATCTTGGGCATAATTTCGGTAGGTTTCTCAATCATGAGAGGGTTATAAGTTTCACCTATTGACTTACCCTTCTTAGAGATCTCTTTTTCATAGTTCTTTTTCCTAGTCTGTAGTAAAGTTTGGGATCGAACCATGTTGATATAATTGGGGTCAAGATCATTTGGGGTGCCCCCTGCTGCATTTGAAGCTGAAGAAGAATTATGTCCCTGGGGAAAATGATCCTTTAGGACAGCCCGTTGTTGGGTTTTTAATAGCTACTAAGCTTGTTCCATAAGGGGACATAGATGAGTAAGGTGATCTTCATGGCACAACTTACATGGGAATTTCACCTTCTTCTTTTCTTTCTTGCCCCCATTAGCATTGTTTACGGTTTTTGCTTGTTTTGGTTTCCCTCCCCTTTCTTTCCTCTCTTATTTTTCCCACTGGGATACTAATTTCCCTTCTGAGAGGTTTGTGCAAAAACATTTGCATTTTGGGGTGAGGGGGTAGCCTTTGCTGCCTCCGCTGTAGAATGTTTGACAGATAGCTGATGGAGCTGTTTGGCTAAATATTCTACAGTGGGAGAATTTACGGAACCAACCACACCATCAACATGGGGTCCAGGCTTAGTTTTCTCTGCATCGTGTGTTGGCCTTGCTACCTCAGGGATAATCTCATATAAGATCCTAGACTGAGAATATATCAAATCTAGTTGTTGGGCCCTAAGGATATCTTCTTCCTCATTCGTCACTCATGAAGTAGATACATCCTTAGATATATAAGGCAATAAATATTTAAGGAACCATTCTAATAAGAACTCGTGAGGAATAGTGGCTTTAATAAGGCTCTTCCGTCTTCTCCATTATTGGATGTGATTCGAGATATGGGTGGCCTTTTTCTACTAGAAGGTAGATAACAAGTCCATTCCGAAATCATATCAGATAGGAAGATGGAAGTGACTAAGAAATGCATCAGCTAAGTCCCAAAACCTGGTAAATGTAGCAGAAGGCAACTCAATGTACCATTTTGTTGCAGTACTTTTCAAAGTTCTTTGGAATAGCCTCAACCGAACTAAATCTCCGTTCAGTGAGTTGGAAGAGCACCATAAATGGAAAGTGGTGGCATGAGCTCCAGGACCATCACTAACTTTGCCTTTGAGTTTTTGGATATCTGAGGGCAACTTGGTAGGGACAGGTGGCCAGGAGGGATCATGTCTCATCGGGTCATTCATCAGTTTAGACAAATTTGGAAAGTTTAACGTTTCCAGGAAAGGAAGCTTGGGTCTAACCAGAGCACTAAAAGTCCCAATTTGGGGATTAGAGGGACTTGCTCCCATATTCCCATATGTGAAGGTGGGGTTTCCCCCTGCTGTTGGTTGTGAAGTCGATGGGTTGCTTTGGAAAGGATTCCATCCATAAGACATAGGATTGTTTGTGTGTGGTGCAATATAAGAGGTTTTGGCTGCCCTAGTTGAAACTGGGGTTTGAAATATAGGAGCAAGTATCCCTCTGCTAAAAAGCGAAAAGGGAGATCTAATGAACGAAGCTAAAACCAAAGTTTGCAAACCTTGACTATAAGGGTTAGTTTTTCCAAAATGCACCCCTACATATAAGGGTGTTGGGCCTACATATGGAGTAGATGGGGGAATGTGCCCCCCATTCCAAGGAAATCCTCGGACAAAAGCCAAGGATCCTACAGGACCACTATGGGCAGTGTGTGTGAAGGAAGTAGGAACTGTAGGTACACTAGGAATCCCAGTGACCATACCACCAGAAACACCTACTAGACTTATGGGATTCGATGGTTGAACCACTCGGCTCATTGGAGTTAAGGGCATAGTAGGTATACTTGTTCTAGGGGCACCTACTGGGGGAGGTAGAACCCCTTCAACTGGAGCGGCTGAGGTGGAAGTAAAAGAACTTTCTACTGCAGTAGACATTATCCTTCCCATAGGGACACCAATCATGAGTGGATCGAAAGGATGAACCTGAACGATCACAGTATCATTTAAATCATTTAGAGGTGTATTAAAATTCCTTGCAAACTCGTCATCCTACAAGTCTTCTATCTCAACTGTGTTTAAATTAAAATGGTTTTCCCTAAGTTCTAGTTCACCCGGAAATTCACTAAGTCTGGTTCAAAAGAACCATCTATGTCCAATATTTTCCTTTGAGGGGGAGGTGGAGGTTCCAAAGTAATAAGCGAAGGAAGGTTTTGCAACCTTCATGACCTTCTGATAAATTGGTCCTCCACGATTGTAAATTTGACTCTTCAAACCCTAAGGTTGGCTAAACATAGAAAAACCACAGAGAAATCAGTACAAAAAATTCCTAAAGCCTCAACAATCACAAAGGGTACAAGGTATGCTTTCCTAAATAAAGCTGAGAGACAGTTTCTTAGTGTCCTTGAAAAGGTTCTTAGGCACAAGCAGAGGAATCACCCACTGCCCTCCTACACTTTCAACAGGGGTTACCTTCCAAGCCCGTCCAAGGTGAACTAGAAATAGCCTTTCAGTTTACCTATGTATAAACCCTAGATGTCAAGAGACTAAAGGCTACCTTAACTATATCAATAGTCTGGGGGGACAGTCGCAAGCTTGATTCGTACGCATGGGCAGGGTAGCTGAGCCCGAAACTCTGTCTAGGACAAAATCTCTAGATGTGTAAAAACCTTGGTCTACATTTCGACAAGGAATCAAAGGGTTATCTCCTTAGTCCAATGCCTCCACACGGCCTCGTGCTTAACTCTCGTTTGAGAGGAGCTTCCCAAATACTATCGATAAAGAGAAGTATTTACCTATCGATTGGTCCACTATGTCTAAATTTAAGTACTTATGGGTAGTTTACACTTCCTATCCCACAAGTCTATCCTAAGATAGTAGGTGTATGGCCCTATAAAATAAAAATTACTAATAAGTTTTAAATTATAGCATTCATTTTAAGGGTTGTTTTTACTTAGAAGGAAAGTGGAGTGAAAGACTATGATGTTATTGACTCGATAAGAAATGTAAAAAACAGGTGTATAAATCAATTTCAAAGCAAATTATCACTACTCAAAACAAGCTTCTCTTTTCTTTTTTTTGTAAATATAAACTAATGAAAATGCAACTAAGAAAGAGAAAACTAAGACTTATTTTTGTAATTTTTGAGATTTTATTTAAAAACTGAAAGTAAAAATACCATATGCAATTCGAAATGCAAATGTTTTCAATACTTTTCTTTTCACTTTTCAAATTCCTCAAAGATTACTATGCACCTAAATGCAAAAATTCTTGAGTATGCTTGAATAATCTAACTATATAAAGTAAGCAAAAATGAAGTAAAGCAGATTTATAAAAACCAAAGATCAACCACCTAAGGAAGACTTGGAAAAACACCCAGCTGGGGAAGACATAATGAATGGAAATCACTGAAATCAATCAAAGGAAAGTGACAAACCAACACTATTCAGAAATAGAATGGGATATAGAGTCTCTAGAACCCTGATCACCGATTCAGACAACCAGCACTTGGACCTATTACCCAATAGGCAAATCCACTTCAAAATGCTAAAATAAAGACAATCCAACCCATAAAAAACCAAGGGCATACCGGAAAGCACGAAGTATGGTAAACAGGGCTATCAAACCTATAGTGAAATGCCAGTAATAAAGACCATCAGGAAAGATAAAATCCACAAAAGGATAGGGACAAGTAACCCTACCCCAAAATTTTTGTTGTTGAGACTTGTACGCGATTGCTCACAAGAGAAACCCGTGTACTATACGTGACTGTCTAATACAACAACCCGCATACACAGACCTCTGTACGCGACTGTGTTGCACAACAACCCGCGTATAGGAGTAAAAATTTTCAACAAAAAGAAAAATTATGAAGGTCTCCAAACACCACTATAATTCTGAACCAAGACAAAACACCACACACTGAATCAAATCAAAGACTGGGCAAGGATCTACAGAGTTAACCCACAGCAGGCTGGGATCCCCAGCGGAGTCACCAATTCTGTTGTTCAAGATTAAATGAGCTTGTAACCTAGGTTCTGGGGTTACCAATGTACTTCTAACCTTGTAGACAATTAGCTTTAATAAAGTACATAAAGGAAATAGGAAGAAATACTTGACTCACCCAATTACCCACGGTTGATCCAAGCTTGATCTTCTTCCACTCTGCTTCTCTCCAAAGCTTCCAAGGATGCACCTCCTTCACCTATAAAGAGAAAATTCTCCAAGTACAATCTTATACATGTATATATGACAGGTTAGCTAAACAATATATCTAGTGCTTAATTGAATATATTCATCAACCATAATACATGAAAGAGACTCAACACAATGTTGGAAGAAGAATTCTCTTTATTAACAATTAGTGAATGAGATAAGAGTACAAACCAACACCTGAGACAAGGACTCCTCTGCAACCAAAGAACTCTGAATTTTGCTGCTCCAAGACTTTTGAAGATATACCACTAGCATATATTTGCTCTCCAAAAAATGATTGATTAATGCCCTCCCCAAGGCCTCTATTTATACTTTGGGAAATAGAGTGGTTTCGAAGGTTGAGGAGGTTGAGATAGTTGGAGTAGTTAATGATTAAGGCCCAAATAATCTCCATTAATCATGATTTATATTGTTTAATGTGGAATGAATATGTAAGTGACTATTAATATAGGAAACCTGCGTATGACACGCGACTTGGTTAAAGGAAACCCATGTATGCTGATGTACGCGGGTTGCAATGGAGATAGTCACGTATAGTATGTGAGTTGTCAATGGGAATAGTTACGTACATACACAAGTTTCAATGCATATAGTTGCATATGCCATTCAACACTTAGAAAAATAATATGGCAAGCTGGTTGAAGGGTAAATGCATCTCATGTCATGCCCATCTATAGTGTTTTGACAAACTTCAATCCTAAGATGTCATTTTGTGTACCAACATAAGGAATGTCGGCACTCGGATGGAGAAGTGCCATTTGGGTTGATAACACCAAGTAATTGCAGCAAGTCTATAAAGGACATATCCAAGTCCATATTTGGAAAGATAGAGTGTTGGAACTGTGGTAAGAGAAGACTTTTGTGTAGAGATCCAAAGAAGAAAGGAGATGGGAAGCATGAGACTACTCAGGAAGTAAATGCAGCAGGTGATGTGTTACAAGATGCTTTAATTCTTGCATTAGATAATACTAGTGATTATTGGATAGTAGATTTAAGTGCTTCATGTCATGGTACACCGAATAGGACGTTCTTTCACAATTATGTTCTAGGTTATTTTGGACATATTTTGTTTGGGGAGGATTATCCATGTAAATTTTTTAAAATGGGTAAGGTATGGATTAAGTTAAATAATGGAAATGAATGATTGCTAAAAGATGTAAGGAATATTCCTACTATGAAAATAAATATGATCTCAACAGGGAATTTGGGAGATAACAGTTGTTTGTCTATGTTTGGAAAAACATAGTGGAAGATAACTAAATGAGCACTTGTAATAGAAAAAGGAGATAGGATAGGTTCATTGTATTTATGACATAATAACATTGATTATTCTATCTATGTATTCACTCAAGGAAATTGCTTCTAGATATGAAGCAAGTAAGTTTGGAATTCTATGAGAACTGTGCTTACGAAAAATAGAAGAGAGTTAGATTTCTCGGGGTTGGGAAACAGAAGAAGAGTGAAAAGTTAGAGCTTGTGCATACTGATGTATGGGGACCATCTCACATACAATCTCTATATATCTAGTTATTATGTTACTTTTATTGATGACGGTACTAGAAAAACTTGGATTTATTGCATTAGACAGAAATCTGATGTGTTTGCTACTTTTAAGAAGTGGAAAAATTTGGTTAAAAATGAGAGAGGGAAAAGGATGAAATGTATTAGATCTGGTAATGGAGGTGAATATTGTAGTAAGGAGTTTAATAGTTATTGTTGATACAATGGGATTCATAGAGACATTAGAGGAAATTTCAACTCAAAATGGGCCTCCTAAAAAGAATTAATAAAATAATAGTAAAAATAATAAAATAATATTTATTAATTTTGGAGGAAGAAAAGAAAAAAAACTACTTTTTTGTTTGTATTTTCGACATATCTCCCCATGTTTTTACTCAAATTTCGATCGGGAGAGATCTTAGGATGCGAAATTAAATTACGCATCGAACGAGTGTTGACTCGGCATACTTTCGACGGACGTCGCTACCCCAAAAACAAGAAATACCTGAAAAAACGTGATGATGATGTCATCATCATGTTTTTTTCAGGTATTTCTTGTTTTTGGGGTAGCGGGGTCCGTCGAAAGTATGCCGAGTGGGTACTCGTTGGATGCGTAATTTAATTTTTCATCCAACAAGCTCTCCTGATCTAAATTTGAGTAAAAACACGGGGATATATGTCGAAAATACAAACAAAAAAAAGTAGTTTTTTTTATGATACCTATCCCCAAATTTATATTAAAAAAGTGTTTAAGACCTATACGGTATTTCAAATTTAAGGAAATTTCATTGGCTAACACATGATGACATGGAATTTGAATCAAAGTTAAAAGGCCGATTTTGAGTTGAAATTTCCTCTAATGGAAGATGGTACCGAGAAAACCACAAGAAGATGGTGTGTCAGAAAGGATGAACAAAATGATAATGGAGTGTGCAAGGTGTATGAGATTGCATGCATGGTTTACCTTATAGTTTTGGGTTGATGTTGTAGATACTACTATTTATTTAGTAAACAGAGGGAATTCAAGCACTTTGGATTGTGTAATTCCATAGGAGGCATGGACAGGTAAAAAGGTAAACTACTCATTTATGAGAACTTTTGGTTGTCAAGCATTTATCCATATTGATAAAGAAAATAAAACAAATATTGAGGTTAAATCCAAGAAATGTACCCTTATTGGATACGGTGTTGATGATTTTGGTTATCGCTTATGGTATTAAGAAAATTAAAAAATCATTAGGAGTAGAGATGTAGTATTCAATGAAAAGGTTATATACAAAGATCAATTGCAGGGAAAGAAATAGAAAAAGGAAAACACAGAGTACATAGTGCTTGATCAAAGAAAATGAAGTTCCAACGGCACTAGAAAATCAAGAGCAATAGTAGGTATCTCAAACTCCTACAAATGTAAGAATATATACTAGGTTAAATATACCCCCTGAACTATTCTCTCCTTCACTGTATTATTTATTGATGATTGATTATGGTGAACCATAATTTTGTGAAGAGGCAATGTAGGTAGAAACTAGAAATAACTCATATCAAGGCATAATTGAGGAGATGGAATCATTGGTAAGAAATTAGACTTGGGATTTGGATGAGTTTCCTGCAGGAAAAAGAGCATTGTAGAATAAATTGGTTTATAGGTTGAAGGAAGAAGATGGAGAAAAAAATGTGTACAAGGATAGACTTGTTGTAAATGGGTTTGCACAAAAGAAAGGTACAGACTTTGATGAAATATTTTCTCCTGATGTCAAAATGACTTAAATTAGGACAATTTTAAGTCTAGTGGTGGTAGAATATTTGCATCTTGAACAGTTAGAAGCCAAAAAAACCTTTCTCCATGGGAGAAGGATATTTATATGTAGTGGTCACAAGGGTATGAGTTCAAAGGGAAGGAGAATTTGATTTACATGTTGAAGAAGATCTTGTATGGCTTGAAGAAATCTCCAAGGAAGTGGTATTTAAAATTTGATAAGTTTATAACATAACAAGGTTATAATAGATGCCATTCTAACCACTGTGTTTATTTTAATAGGATAGATAATTGAAGATATATTATCTTGTTATTATATGTGGATGAAATGATTTTTACATGGTCTAACATGCAGGATATAAGTGTGCTCAAAAGGAAACTAGCTAAATAATTTGTGATGAAGGATTTGGGTGTTGCAAAGCAAATCCTTGGTATGAAAATAACGAGAGACAGGAAAAATTGCAAATTGACATTGTCCCAAGGTGATTACATAGAAAAGGTGTTGGAGAGGTTTAGAATGCAAAATGAAAAACTAGTTAGTGCACCTTTGGCCAACCATTTCAAACTAAGTAAGGAGATGTGCCCCAAGACACAAGAAGAGATAGAATAAATGTCCAAGGTTCCCTATTCATCAACAGTTGGCATCTTGATGTGTGCCATGGTGTGTACAAGACCAGATATTTCACATGCAGTGGGAGTTGTGAGCAAGTATATGATCAATCCAAGTAAAGAGCATTGGAAACCAATACAGTGGATTCTCATGTATTTGAGAGACACCACTTCTCATGCATTATGTTTTAGATGTCCAGACACTATTCTACATGGATGTGTTGATTCATATATGGAAGGTGATAAAGACAGTAGGAGGATCACCACAGGGTATGTCTTTACTGTGGGTGGAACAACAGTAAGTTGGATTTCGAAACTGCAAAAGGTTGATGCACTTTTAACAATGGAAGTAGAGTATGTTACTGCTACAGAGGCTAGTAAATAAATGATTTGGTTGCAGAAGTTCATGGAGGAATTGGGTAAGAAGGAGGAGAATAGAATGTTTCACATTGATATCCATAGTTCCATTCATCTTGCAAAGAAATCATCCTTTCATTTGAATACTAAACGTATACAGCTCAAGTACCATTTCATAAGATCCGTTCTTGAAGATGAACTGTTAAAGTTGAAAAAGATACATACTAGCCAGAATCATCCAGACATGTTGAAAAAGGTAGTAACCAGGGATAAATGGAGTTCCTACTTGGTTTCAGTTGGCCTTCAAGCATGAAGCTAAAGAAGATCAATTTTCCAAGTCCTAGGTTCAGAGCATAGTATAGCAAGTGCAACAACGGTGGAGTTGTTGTGATCAGTCTCCAAGTGGTAGATTGTTGGTTGTGGAGCTTGATATTCCATACTCAGATATGTTATTATTAAACCATGTTTGTACCCCAGTTTTACTATACACTCAACCTAGTAGGGGGGTTTCAAGAGGGCATCGCCCCCCCCCCCCCCCCCCCCCCCCCCC